>CM070617.1:55425832-55962458 GCA_036346255.1 Ampelocalamus luodianensis | reverse complement strand
ACATAATAAATCTTTGAGCATCTTGCCCAATTACTAAAAAAACGATCGAAGATCATTCAACTTTATTTAGTTCATGTGGCATGTGTGACTATCGAACTACTTTCCCCATGCATGTCGTTCTTGGCTCGGTACCTAAAACAACAATAAAAGCAAGAGTGAGTCCACGTAATCAACAAGTACAAAGTAAAAGTTATAACAACAAAGATCCATGGATAGAAGTGCAACAATAAAACATCTCACATGCAAATGCAATGCTCAAGGATCCTTTCTCTTTATCTTTCTTTGTGCATTTTACCGGTAATGCAAAGTATGCAACCGTCGCGCATACCCATGCCTCGTGCTCGCAAGCACTGGGGACCAATTGCCCATTACTCATAAGTAATGGGGACCTCAAGCCCACACTCCACGAGTGTGGGATCTCGGCCCGTCACATTCATGACGGGGATCTCAAGGAAAACATACTTGGTCACCACGTGACCAAGCCTCAACATGATCTCAATATGCACATGCTCATCATTTAATCATCATCAAATTACCACAAGACGATAACTTCATACGATAATAGAGCATAAACATATTTGGAGCATCCTCCAATCTTAAACCAACATCATGCCAACAATCTCACTATGCTATCACATATCGAAAAAGCACACAAACATGACCGATCAATCACAACCACGAATCAAACAATGCACTTGCCTTAACCGCTGAGAATGGAGGAAGCGAAGATGGTGCTGCTTCCCACCGACATGAGCCTCGGAATGCTACTAAACAAACCCTAATAATTCTAATCAAGGCAATTTTAGTAAATTTCTACACCTCCCATGTAAAGTTAATTACACAGAGGTTCCAACATACAGATAATTCATAAATTAACTAAACTATCATCCAGAGACATCAAAAGATAATCAAAGACATGTGAAGTAACTAGCAACCCAATGAAGTATAAAGTTCCACTACTCATCATTATTACGCTTAAACCAGTGTAAGAGACAAGACATAATAAATCTTTGAGCATCTTGCCCAATTACTAAAAAAAACGATCTGAAGATCATTCAACTTTATTTAGTTCATGTGGCATGTGTGTGACTATCAGACTACTTCCCCCCATGCATGTCGTTCTTGGCTCGGGTACCTAAAACAACAATAAAAGCAAGAGTGAGTCCACATAATCGACAAGTACAAAGTAAAAGTTATAACAACAACATCCATGGATAGAAGTGCAACAATAAAACATCTCACATGCAAATGCAATGCTCAAGGATCCTTTCTCTTTATCTTTCTTTGTGCATTTTACCGGTAATGCAAAGTATGCAACCGTCGCCAAGATACCCATGCACGTGCTCGCAAGCACTGGGGACCAGTTGCCCATTACTCCGCAAGTAATGGGGACCTCAAGCCCACACTCCACGAGTGTGGGGATCTCGGGCCCGTCACATTCATGACGGGGATCTCAAAGGAAAACATACTTGGTCACCACGTGACCAAGCCTCAACATGATCTCAATATGCACATGCTCATCATTTAATCATCATCAAATTACCACAAGACGATAACTTCATACGATAATAGAGCATAAACATATTTGGAGCATCCTCCAATCTTAAACCAACATCATGCCAACAATCTCACTATCCTATCACATATCGAAAAAGCACACAAACATGACCGATCAATCACAACCACGAATCAAACAATGCACTTGCCTTAACCGCGTGAGAATGGAGGAAGCGAAGACGGTGCTGCCTCCCAGCCCGACATGAGCCTGGAATGCTACTAAACAAACCCTAATAATTCTAATCAAGGCAATTTTAGTAAATTTCGGCAGCACCTCCCATGTAAAGTTAATTACACAGAGGTTCCAACATACAGATAATTCATAAATTAACTAAACTATCATCCAGAGACATCAAAAGATAATCAAAGACATGCGAAGTAACTAGCAACCCAATGAAGTATAAAGTTCCACTACTCATCATTATTACGCTTAAACCAATGTAAGAGACAAGACATAATAAATCTTTGAGCATCTTGCCCAATTACTAAAAAAAAGATCGAAGATCATTCAACTTTATTTAGTTCATGTGGCATGTGTGTGACTATCGACTACTTCCCCATGCATGTCGTTCTTGGCTCGGTACCTAAAACAACAATAAAGCAAGAGTGAGTCCACGGACTCGGCAAGTACAAAGTAAAAGTTATAACAACAAAGATCCATGGATAGAAGTGCAACAATAAAACATCTCGCATGCAAATGCAATGCTCAAGGATCCTTTCTCTTTATCTTTCTTTGTGCATTTTACTGTAATGCAAAGTATGCAACCGTCGCCAAGCATACCCATGCCCGTGCTCGCAAGCACGAGGACCAATTGCCCATTACTCGCAAGTAATGGGGACCTCAAGCCCACACTCCACGAGTGTGGGGATCTCGGCCCGCTCACATTCATGACGGGATCTCAAGGAAAACATACTTGGTCACCACGTGACTAAGCCTCAACATGATCTCAATATGCACATGCTCATCATTTAATCATCATCAAATTACCACAAGACGATAACATCATACGACAATAGAGCATAAACATATTTGGAGCATCCTCCAATCTTAAACCAACATCATGCCAACAATCTCATTATGCTATCACATATCGAAAAAGCACACAAACATGACCGATCAATCACAACCACGAATCAAACAATGCACTTGCCTTAACCGCGTGAGAATGGAGGACGTGAAGACGGTGCTGCCTCCCAGCCCGACATGAGCCTGGAATGCTACTAAACAAACCGTAATAATTCTAATCAAGGCAATTTTAGTAAATTTCGGCAGAACCTCCCTTGTAAAGTTAATTACACGGAGGTTTCAACATACAGATAATTCATAAATTAACTAAACTATCATCCAGGGACATCAAAAGATAATCAAAGACATGCGAAGTAACTAGCAACCCAATGAAGTATAAAGTTTCACTACTCATCATTATTACACTTAAACCACTGTAAGAGACAAGACATAATAAATCTTTGAGCATCTTGCCCAATTACTAAAAAAAACGATATGAAGATCATTCAACTTTATTTAGTTCATGTGGCATGTGTGTGACTATCAGACTACTTCCCCCCATGCATGTCGTTCTTGGCTCGGGTACCTAAAACAACAATAAAAGCAAGAGTGAGAAAACAGACTCAGCAAGTACAAAGTAAAAGTTATAACAACAGCATCCATGGATAGAAGTTCAACAATAAAACATCTCGCATGCAAATGCAATGCTCAAGGATCCTTTCTCTTTATCTTTCTTTGTGCATTTTACCGGTAATGCAAAGTATGCAACCGCCGCCGATACCCATGCTCGTGCTCGCAAGCACGGGGACCAATTGCCCATTACTCCGCAAGTAATGGGGACCTCAAGCCCACACTCCACAGTGTGGGGATCTCGGCCCGTCACATTCATGACGGGGATCTCAAAGGAAAACATACTTGGTCACCACGTGACCAAGCCTCAACATGATCTCAATATGCACATGCTCATCATTTAATCATCATCAAATTACCACAAGACGATAACATCATACGACAATAGAGCATAAACATATTTGGAGCACCCTCGAATCTTAAACCAACATCATGCCAACAATCTCACTATGCTATCACATATCGAAAAAGCACACAAAGATGACCGATCAATCACAACCACGAATCAAACAATGCACTTGCCTTAACCGCGTGAGAATGGAGGACGTGAAGACGGTGCTGCCTCCGGTACCAATCCCCCACCTAATACATTAAGAATATAAACTAAGACCACAGCAACGAAAAACATGAATTATATAAGCGAACAAATCAAGTAGCAGATTGCAACGCGATCCGACCCAACTTTCCTAAGTACTGAACTGCCCTCTGTAAACATCAAGTTCTAAAATTCATATCTTTCCGTACATTGGTCCAAATTAGGTGTTCTTGGACTTCATTGAAAGGTAATCAAATTTCCCAACTAAACCTAGTTGGTGAGCCTCCCTGATTCGACCATCGAAAATCTCTTTTAAGCTGATTAACAAAACATCGATTTCACGTCAGACTTTCTGGACAGAGCACTAAAACTATCATAACTTTCATCTCGTTTATCCAAATTTCGCGTTCTTGTACTTCCCTGAAAGCTACGACAATTGTCTACAACTTTCGTTATACTGAAATCCTCTAATTCGCTATTTAACGGATCGAAAAGATCAAATTACTAAAACTTGTCCAGAAACTGAAAGGGTTGCAGAACAGCCGCACCATTAAATTCATAACTTCTTCTACAGAGGTACAAAAATTACGTTCTAGCATTTCATTGAAAGCTATTGACGTCCTCTATAACTTCCTAGGAAACGTCCAAGACTGAATCCGCACTTAACTATATCAAAACGTCCATCTAACACGATCTGCCCTTAGGCGACAGAATTACCGACATAGAACAATTAAGTGCTTAAGCATCTAAACGAGGGGAAAACGAGGTTACCCTTGAAGAACCAATTGCCGGGCACGGAGAGCACCCACCAGCGAACTCTCCCCCCAAAGATGGTCCTGTTCCCCTCACCTTCTTCCTCCTCCAACAGCCGGGCACCTCCAGCGATCTCCTTCTTCTTGGCCAATCGATCTCCCGGGTGATAGCCTTCTTCCTCCAATTGGGGTGGCTACTGTTCATAGTATCAGAAGGGCAAGGCGGGCATCAGAGCACCACGTGCTACAGTACCACCTCTAGGTTTCCTTCCTATTTTTATTGGTAGCCACCCTCATGGGCCTAAATGTCGTAATGGAAGCCCATAGCCTAAGTTGTCGAAATTATGCGTAAATCCCCCTCTAATCTCCTGTTAAAACATTTTTCTAATTGGTCCTTGTCTCTAATTTATTTCTTCTCTCTCAAATACATTTGGGGTATTACATTCTACCCCCCTTAAATGGAATTCGACCCCGAATTCTGCTCACACTTAACGCCAAAGAATAACCACAGCTAAGAACATACTGACATTACCACATACCTGCAGTGAATAATTCTGTATTCTGATCGCGCATGTGAGACTTCAATTCCCAAGTCGTCTTCCTCTCAGAATTATGGAACCACCGCACCTTGATGCAACTGATGTGTTACGCCTTATTACTCGCCCCATCCTTTCAAGAGTCACTCAATGGATATGACTCGAGGGACAGTCTTACTCGTGGGTCACCGGCTTCAACGAATCTTCACACTCATAATGGCTCTAGCATTCTCGTAACACCAGTTCACCCAACACGTTATATTCCCTGCTCCATGATTCGAGACGGTCCTAGTGAATGGCTTTCTTCCGAAGTCCCCGTAACTTCCAGAACAACCAAATATACGTTAGGCTATCTATCTCTTCGTGTCCAAACCACCAAACTTGCATTTAACATATAGAACTCTTGTTCCATCTCTCAGTCGATCTCTTTATCTTAACAAGGAGTTAACTAGGGACACACAACAGAACTCGACAGAAAATAAAGGATTCTCATTGCAAACACGCATTACCAACTCCCCACCAAAGAGAGTTAAACCCAAAACTAAAATATTCATCATGAAACTCCTCCACTTTCCAAGTAGGCAGTTTGCCAACAAACATCACATAAGCTAGAGGCGAAATCACTCAAATGCCCAAAATAGCCATTTCCTTTCTTTTCTTAACCAAAAGAATCACGATACCAAGAAGAATCAACACAGTTTATAATTGGCATATGTCTTGGAGACAAAGCTCAAATAAAACCAAGAGTACTTCTCATTAACTGAGAATACCACCTTTTTCTCAAACTTTTTGTTAAGAATTCAACTTCCTCTTAAATCATGAAGTCTCAAACCATCGCATAACCCAATAATTCATTTCTTTTAATTTGGCAACCTCAAAGTTATGCTCAAACTGAACACAAAATCTACACCTATGTAGTGAGACTCTTTCAATCCACCATAACATACTCTGATCAACTTCCCTACCAAAAGAATTACTTTGACAAATAATTCCAAACACACCTCAATATAGATTTCAGCCACAATCACGTTACCTCAATCTTGTAAGAATAATCAACTTGAAATTCACCGCATACACACTCAATTACTACATTCAAGGGATTCTATCAAAGATCACCATAACTCTTGGAACCTAATCATGGGAAACCAAGGTGCTAGCATAAAAATGCAAGCCCAAATTTAATCTCTAAGACTCCTACAATGAACTTCTGGTAAATTTGATAGGTAACCCTCAGGTCTGATGACTAAAATTTTACACAGCCCAACAATAACCTCAGTCCTTAGTATCAACATTCCTCACTAATCAAGTAACCGCCCAAGGCTATTCGTTTCATCAATCTTAGCCCTTCTCTAACCCACACCAATCAAATGCAGCTACTCAACCACAATAAACCCATATTGTCACAACACCCTAACTGATTGACCAAGATTCAAATATACTCAATCACTAACGTCAATAAATAAATATATTCTTGATCAAGTTACCCTTAGAGATAATCTAACTCCCATAGGGTTACTCACTGAGGCCGAGTCATACTTGACAATAACTCAACAATCCCTGCTATCTCATTAATTAACATGACTATTAGATTTCTCTACACTGCTACTCTCCTTGAACTACTCCATCATACTTCTTCTACACAATTTTATGGAGTACCCAAATGCGATACTCTAATAAACTGGTCAAGATTTTCATACTTGCTAATTCTAATGTTCTGTCAAAATGAACACAAAATCTTGGACCACATCTCGTTATAGGTCCTACTAGTTGCAGCAACGAAACCTGTTAGCTCCAAAGACAAGCATTCTTTTTAAATCAAATCCTCTGCAAGGATTATTCTACTAAATTGATTTATTACTCGATGCCCCTCAGACAACCTGACACCTAAAGGTTCACCAAACCATCTACTAGACCACCACTATCTAGTTGCCAATTCACATCCAGTGAGACTTTCCAATACAGTTCAGTTAACCCTTTCTTAGAAGAAGAGGCAAATAGAAGTAAATTTCAGCACAAAGGGAAACGTTACCACTTACAGTCGTTACAAGATCAAGAGAACAATTAAATAACAATGATCTTGGAAAACAAAAGATAAGATCATAATTGAGGGCACACGTTCCACAAGCAGAGAATATCAAGCCTCAAACGAGAATAAAACATTGCTTCGGAAATTTGAAAAAAAAAACCTCTTATGGGCAAGCACAACAGTTTTAGACAAACTTCAATAACCTGCAAATTACAGAACTTGACTTCAATCTCAAATGCTTCTACTTCACTCTTTCCTTTTACAAAGAAAATGACTTCGTTGGTTACAGCATCACCATACCAACTCCAACAAAAAGGGATTTGAAGACCACAACACATAAACCACCTAGGAACTTATAAAACCTCTCAACACTTCACTTTGCTCAAAATAATTTCAGCTACCACACCAACCTGAGGTCTGAAAGATCACAAACACGAAACTAGAAACATTTTCATTTAATCAATATTAGGTGAGCAATCCAATTCCTTTACACAAAACATTCAATATTATGATCATAATCCTCATCGACCATCGCCATAACAATGACATAATACACTCTTAGCGAGACTCATCATAGCCTCTTATCCCCTCATAAACCTACCCAAAAGAAACACAAGCCACAAGGTTGAAACAAACCACTTCTAATCAGATCATGCTATCAAATAATAATTTCGCTAGGCACACTATCAGAAACCACATAATCATTCATCCACTAATCCATAAATGGTGCTCAACACCCACCTCCTCTATCATCAACAATTGACAATTATAACTATCAAGTATGCAAATAGGATCATACGTCTTTTTGTAATCACCTGAACCATCTATATACACCGTGTTAATATTCCACTTTATGCTCAGAGTTTAATTAAGGATTTAATAACATCATCTCCTTAAATCACCGGGTTTCACAAGGCACTACCTCAACATTTATCCAATCCGGTATACATGTTTCAATCTAGCAATTAAGTATAATCATCAAGTAGTCAGCTTATGAAAATTTCTGGATTAAAATCCTCTAAGGCAACGTCAAACATATCCTTAACATAATCATCACTATTGATGGATTAATCCATTGGGACCCATTACACCGAATTATCCAATAAATTTAACAAATTCCACAATCTTAATGCTCAGACCAAATCACCAATATCTCACAATTATTAATAAATCCTTTAACCTCAATTGGGTACAACCATACCCTTAAACACAGTTCGACAAGAACTACTACAAGACACTATCAAATTAAACAACTTCCCTTCCAAGGATCTTAGTTAAGATCCAATATGCACCACACTACAGACTCAACTTGATAACCCATATCACAACCATTAATTCCTTCGGTTATAACCTCTAGTTTAACCATGACAAGACATCGCTAAAGGTTTAACGTTTCCTTTCATAAAAGAGAAACATTCAACTTCCACACTCAAAAAACCCAAAAGAGATACCTTGCGCCAAAGCCTCCACGTACTAAAGGAATTGCAAAGGAAACTTTCATTAGCTAAAAACATCAAGTGAATAAATGGGTCAAGGTTTTCCAATGAGAAAGACAAAACTCCATTATAAAGGTCAAGCTTGACAATCAACCAAGTTCACCAATGCAAAAATAACTCAACGATTGGGAAAACAACGATTGCTTTACAGGACAAAATTAAACCCATGGAAACAAATCAATCCTTTTCAAAGCAACCTATCAACCGTCATAAACTAATAACCCAAGAGAAGCTCATCAACCCCAACTAGACAAGAGTTGACCAAATTCAAATTTCAAAGAAGAGAACAACTCTTCTAAATATACTTACTATTAAAGCCTGAACTACGATATCCAATGTGGGCACTTCACTATTGCTATACCACAAACGGTGGTTTAACTCTGCATGCCTGTACACAACCTCGACCTCAACCTCTCAACATGGGTTATCCCCACACATATTAACTATAGCATTATAATATATATATATATATATATATATATATATATATATATATATGTATGTATGTATGTATGTATGTATGTATGTATGTATGTATATCAGATCATCTCATAACAGGAATCATCAATACAACATGCGAAAACGTAAATGCAAAGCAATAACCCAATCCCACCTACTGTGCTTAGTGTGTCAAAATTAATGTTTTATTAACCACGGACCTACAGCCCGCTCTGATACCAACTGTAACACCCCAGCCCGACATGAGCCTGGAATGCTACTAAACAAACCCTAATAATTCTAATCAAGGCAATTTTAGTAAATTTCGGCAGAACCTCCCTTGTAAAGTTAATTACACGGAGGTTCCAACATACAGATAATTCATAAATTAACTAAACTATCATCCAGAGACATCAAAAGATAATCAAAGACATGCGAAGTAACTAGCAACCTAATGAAGTATAAAGTTCCACTACTCATCATTATTACACTTAAACCACTGTAAGAGACAAGACATAATAAATCTTTGAGCATCTTGCCCAATTACTAAAAAAAACGATCTGAAGATCATTCAACTTTATTGAGTTCATGTGGCATGTGTGTGACTATCAGACTACTTCCCCCCATGCATGTCGTTCTTGGCTCGGGTACCTAAAACAACAATAAAAGCAAGAGTGAGTCCACAGACTCAGCAAGTACAAAGTAAAAGTTATAACAACAGCATCCATGGATAGAAGTGCAACAATAAAACATCTCACATGCAAATGCAATGCTCAAGGATCCTTTCTCTTTATCTTTCTTTGTGCATTTTACCGGTAATGCAAAGTATGCAACCGTCGCCTCATGCCCATGCCTGTGCTCGCAAGCACAGGGACCAATTGCCAATTACTCCGCAAGTAATGGGGACCTCAAGCCCACACTCCACGAGTGTGGGGATCTCGGGCCCGTCACATTCATGACGGGGATCTCAAAGGAAAACATACTTGGTCACCACGTGACCAAGCCTCAACATGATCTCAATATGCACATGCTCATCATTTAATCATCATCAAATTACCACAAGACGATAACATCATACGACAATAGAGCATAAACATATTTGGAGCATCCTCCAATCTTAAACCAACATCATGCCAACAATCTCACTATGCTATCACATATCGAAAAAGCACACAAACATGACCGATCAATCACAACCACGAATCAAACAATGCACTTGCCTTAACCGCGTGAGAATGGAGGACGTGAAGACGGTGCTGCCTCCGGTACCAATCCTTCACCTAATACATTAAGAATATAAACTAAGACCACAGCAACGAAAAACATGAATTATATATGCGAACACATCAAGTAGCAGATTGCAACACGATCCCGACCCCACTTTCCTAAGTACTGAAATGCCCTCTGTAAACAGTCAAGTTCTAAAACTCATATCTTTCCGTACATTGGTCCAAATTAGGTGTTCTTGGACTTCATTGAAAGGTAATCAAATTTCCCAACTAAACCTAGTTGGTGAGCCTCCCTGATTCGGCCATCTAAAATCTCTTTTAAGCTGATTAACAAAACATCGATTTCACGTCAGACTTTCTGGACAGAGCACTAAAACTATCATAACTTTTAGCTCGTTTATCCAAATGTCGAGTTCTTGTGCTTCCCTGAAAGCTACGACAATTATCTACACCTTTCGTTAGACTGAGATCCTCTAATTCTCTATTTAACGGATCGAAAAGATCAGATTACTAAAACCTGTCCAGAAACTGACAGGGTTGCAGAACAGCCGCACCATTAAATTCATAACTTTTGCTACAGAGGTCCAAAAATTACTTTCTAGCATTTCGTTGAAAGCTATTGACGTACTCTACAACTTCCTAGGAGACGTCCGAGACTGAATCCGCACTTAACTATATCAAAACGTTCATCTAACACGATCTGCCCTTAGGCGACAGAATTACCGACATAGAACAATTAAGTGCTTAAGCATCTAAACGAGGGGAAAACGAGGTTACCCTTGAAGAACCAATTGCCGGGCATGGAGAGCACCCACCAGCGAACTCTCCCCCCAAAGATGGTCCTGTTCCCCTCACCTTCTTCCTCCTCCAACAGCCGGGCACCTCCAGCGATCTCCTTCTTCTTGGCCAATCGATCTCCCAGGTGATCGCCTTCTTCCTCCAATTGGGGTGGCTACTGTTCATAGAACTGTAGCGGCGGTGGGTACTGTAGCACGCCATGCTACAGTACCACCTCTAGGGTTTCCTTCCTCTTTTTATTGGTAGCCAGCCCCTCATGGGCCTAAATGCTGTGGGCTCGAAGCCCATAGCCCAAGTTGTCGAAATTATGCGTAAATCCCCCTCTAATCTCCTGTTAAAACATTTTTCTAATTGGTCCTTGTCTCTAATTTATTTCTTCTCTCTCAAATACATTTGGGGTATTACACCGACCGTTCTGACCTCAGCGCCACCTGCGCCTAGTCCGGTCCACCGTGTCTCTCCACGACTTCACCCGATGTCTCGCACGACTCGCAATCACCTCGAGTCCATGTCGTCTTCGACACATCCTGACCGTTCTGACCTCAGCGCCACCTGCGCCTAGTCCGGTCCACCGTGTCTCTCCACGACTTCACCCGATGTCTCGCACGACTCGCAATCACCTCGAGTCCATGTCGTCTTCGACACATCTTGACCGTTCTAACCTCAGTGCCACCTGCGCCTAGTCCGGTCCACCGTGTCTCGCCACGACTTGCAACCACCTCGAGTCCATGTCGTCTTCGACACATCCTGACCGTTCTGACCTCAGCGCCACCTGCGCCTAGTCCGGTCCTTCGTGTCTCGCCACGACTTCGTCGCGCTCCTTGTCCCGCACACCTCGCAACCACCTCGAGTCCACGTCGTCTTCGACACATCCCGACCGTTCTGACCTCAGCGCCACCTGCGCCTAGTCCGGTCCTCCGTGTCTCGCCACGACTTCACCCGATGTCCTGCAGACACACAGACAAGAAACACATCCAATAGCACCGCTCGATACATGAAAGCATATATACCATAATACTTACCATGACGAAGTCCAAACCTGTCGAACAAACAGAATATGCAACCTAATCCCGTACGACCAAGTTTGACCAAAGTCCGACCGAGCCCGATTGCCCACGCAACGACTCGACTCCGAACCACCCAAACCAAACTCGACTTAGATCAAGTCCGATTGCGCCACGCAACGACTCGACTTATCTAAACCAATGTCAATTACTCATCACACACATGGGATGACCTCCACATGGTATCTCAATCTCCCCCTTGATGAGTATATTGACAAGCCCAGAAAAACCTGAAGATGAGTTTGATTTGCAAAGTCCAACATGGTCCAAAGAAAAGAATGAAACTAATGACCATGTCGACAGAAGGAATACTAGAGCAACAACTGAAGGAGCAAATCTTTTCTCCAAAGCTCTAGAAAGATCCCACACTAGCTTTTTCTTCTCTATTCTCCCCCTTTTTCTTTACTATTCTCCCCCTTTTGGCAATAAACACATCAAGATGCAAAAGAGAGAATATGACATGTCAATGGATGAAAATGGCTGAAGTCGATTTATTTTAAGCATGTTGAGCCATGAGAATTATCCATAATAACCATAATGAATTACACTCAGCCATAACTCAATAAAAGGCTATCTAGATCATGACAAGACATGTATATCCTAGCTTGAGCACATAGATGACGATCTGAAATGAAATGCATATTATGAGCATGTCAAGTCATCAATAAGCAAAGTGTAATACCCCGAATGTTTCTACGGAAGGAGAGTAAACGAAAAAGGGGTTTTTCTGTAATACTCCAACTTATTGTAATGAAGGAAGAAGTGAAAAGAGAAATTAAACTTTAGACGAGGGAAAATCTGCAATTCTTTGACAACCTGGGCTTCGGGCTTTGGCCTAGGAGGCCCATGAGGGGCCGGCCACTAATAAAAGGAGGGGGAAACCCTAGCCCACCACTGTAGCACGCATTGCTACAGTGTTCACCCTTGCTACATGCGCGCCCTCCTTGCACTCTGTTGCTCTCTCTGGTGGTGCTCTCCCATTGCCGCCGGCCAAGGAGAAAGGTGGAGGAGAGAGGAGAAGAAGAGGAGATGAGCATCTAGCGGGGTATTTCAGCGGGCTCGCGTGTCTCCAAGGGTAACGATTGCCGGTTGTTGTTGTTTGATTAGTCGTAGAAGTGAAACCGATTAAATTTGATTAGATCAAAGTGTGTCTGTTGGAAATTCAATTCTGTCCAGTAGTTTGCGCGGCTGTTTTCGCAATCTTAGAAGCCGAATCAGAGGATCCCATCTCCTAGAGTATTGTAGGTTTTGTTCTTATCTTTCGGTGGCCGACAAGAACACTAAATTCCGACTTTCGAGTCAAAAGTTATGATAGATTTATTATCTGCTGTCCAGAATCCTGACGAGAATTAGCAGTCTCTGTATAGGTTGATATATGGCCTAGTTAGAGGGTGATTCAGAGGTCTTGCCCATAACAAATTTTGAAGGTGATATCACTAGCTTTCAGGATTGATAAAGAACACCTCATTTGGATTTATAGATCAAAAGTTATGCACTTTTCATTGTGACTGTCCAGATTGTAGGTCAGTCTGTCCAGATTGTATGTCGTTTCTATCTTTAGTTTTGACCCGTGTGCCACTTTTTGTTAAAGGCAAAATATGAATGTCGTGCCAACTAGGTTATTGTAGATAATTTCATAACCTTTTCAGATTGTTAAAGAACACTCAATTCGGAGTTGTAGTTTAAAACTTATGGACGTTTTAGCTCTGCTGTTCTATTTGCTCAGTCAGATTCTGTTCTGCTGTTTCGCTTGACAGTTAGCAATTTAGTTTGGCCGAATTGGGTTATCTCACAACTACAAAGTTGTAGATATATTTGTTAAGCTCGTGTAGGATCTGGGCTCATCTCTTTGGAGTCCCAGATCATTAGTTTTGGTCTTTACCATGCTGCTGTCCGATGGGATTCCATGTTGCTGCTGGAATTTCAGATTTGGGTTATGACTATGTTTTGGGTGTGCAAGAGGGTATTGTAGAATATTAATTCATGTTGGGCTCTATGTTGTTCTTATTTCGTTACTTAATTGTTTAGGCCGCGAGGCTACGGGTTTGGGAGCGCCATCGTTGCTCGCTAACGCTGCCGTAACGCGAAGGCAAGTACTTTGTTGATTTTAAGTGTCGTGATTGTGAATGTTTACATGAATATAATGTGACATATTGTGTTACCCGAGATGTCGAACTCGGTTATGTTCTTTCATTATGTGGAGTATATATCGAGAGATGGTATTATCCTGTTCATGTTCATATCATGCATCCTTTTATTCATGTTATGTCCACGGAGTGGATTGTAAGTCCCACCATTCCAATGTGGGCGATTTGGACATTGTCATGTCCCGCCCACGGAGTGGATTGAAAGACCCATAAATTCCAAAGATGGGCACGTAAGACCCATAAATTCCAAGATGGGCAGTTTGGACACCTATATGAAACGTTCTTCATATAGGACTTGGATCCCCGCACTTTTGTTAAGGTGCGGGCTTAAGTGAACACCGACGGTGTGTCACTCGCTATACCGGTATAAGCATGTGTGCACCCATCCTTGAGTACATTCATTCATGCCATGCATTCCTAAGTTTTCATTCGATGTATGCTCATATTCTCTTATGATGATGACTTGTTCATATGTGTGTTATGTCCCTTTTATCAGACTTCTTAGTCGTGGACTCACTCTTGCGTTGTTTGTTTATTTTAGGTAACCCCGATGTTGGCTCACTTGGGAGGAGTAGACACGCACTACTTGTTCACATCATCCAATTCATGTTCAAGATTAAATTTAGTTCTATTTTACATTCGTAAATGATGAACTGTAATAATAAATTTATAATTGGTGAAGGAAGGATACCTTCTCCACATTGATGTTGAATTATTACTGCATGTGAACTTTCATTATCAATGAACTGAAATAAATAGATTAGATGGTGAAGGAAGGATACCTTCATCTTGTCTTGGTTGTTTTGATACTATCATTAGTTGATTTTATTCAAATTCTTCCGCATTATGGATATATGTTAGATGTTTTAGGTGACATCTTGACTTCCGAATAGCCAGGGTGTTACACAAAGTCTAACTAGAGATATCCAAGGATGATGCAGGCCATGTCAATAAGCTAAGCGAAACAAGGAAGCTAATATTGAGTCAATTAGAGTGCTACAAGCTCAAGAGTGTATCATGTGTTTAAGCACTTTTCATCTTTAGATGATTAAGCAAATTTTGCACACTTGACATATTTTCTTTTAAAGCTTATGGCTGTTTTCAACCAAGAATTTTGTCATGTGCTAGATCTCAAGCCTTATGCGACTACTCCAAGCGAGAAGCTTAAGAAGATAGCCTAGGTCATCCAAAACTCCCCCTGAGTTCATGCCTAGTGCAATAGCAAGTCGTCTCATAAGAAAGAATTGGTGAAATCAGTTTTTTCGCACATAAAAAGAGATCTTTTTGCTTTTAACAGATTGTGCTAACTTATGATGTATCAAGAGACGAAAATAGCTCAATCTAAGGCTCAACAAAGATTCAACGCTCAACTAAGCCTATTTGACATGGCATGAATCATAAAAGGATAGCTCAAGAAAGACTAGACTCAAATGCTAGCATGACAAGTTTTTAATTTAAGTGGAGCAGTTTTAATTTACTGATCATGGCAAAAGCTAGTCTACACATCTGAAGTCATGATAAATCTAGTATATAAGCAAAAGTCATGGCAAGGTGTAAAGCATTGTAAACATGTCATAGCAGGATAATAATCAAGGCTCAGTGTAGTTATATTACAATGCAGAATGCTAGAAATGCGGAAGATCCAGCTCTCGCTCAACATGAGATGCAACTTTTAGTTCAAGTTGAGTTAAGTCAACATTAAGCTCCAGAAGCTCCCAAAAGAACTCCCCCTGAACTAAAGCAATAAAAACGAGAAGCTGGCAAAGAAAACATAAAACAGATAGTCCTTAAAGCATAGATAAGATATAGAGAAAACTATGGCTCAGACTAACTCTCATCTACCCCATATGACTCTAGGACTATCAACTGCCCACCTAACACACCTGGGAGCAAACACGTATCATGTCTACTAGAGGGTGGCCCGACCCTCGCTAGAACCTATAAGCAGTGAGTGAGCTCAACCTAGTGAGAAGAGAGACAGCTAATAAGCAGCATCCTAGAAACACAAGATAAGAGTAGGAAGACTAAGCAACTCGACTAGAGAAACACTTCTATGCTAGGAGGACTAATCCCAAATGCACCCAAAATGCAATGCAACAACAAGGAGTAAGAGCATAATTAGTATAGTAAAGCAATAAAGAATAGAAACTCCCCCTCACTACAGTCCATAAGGACAGACCACCCCAAGCTCTCCCCGTAGAGCTGAAAACCTCGAACTATCCAATGGCTTGGTGAAGATGTCAGCCAACTGGTGGTCACTCTCCACAAACTAGAGCACTATATCGCCCTTCTCTACATGGTCTCTAAAAAAGTGATAACGGATATCAATGTGCTTGGTCCGGGAGTGTTGCACTGGGTTCTTGGCAATGTTAATCGTAGAAGTATTATCACAAAAGAGTGGAACACTGTCGATAACTAACCCAAAGTCCCGCAGGTCGGCCATCCAGAGCACTTGGCTACAAAGAATCGGCCGCAGCAACGTGCTCGCCTCGCGGGATCGTGTAACACCGGACCGCTTCCTCAAGACCAAGATACGAGAAGTGCCAATGAATTGGCAAGTGCGGAAGTGCTCTTCCTATCTATCCTACAACCAAGAAAGTTCGTGATCCGAGAAGGCTCTCAAGGAAAGACAGAAGAGGAAGAGTACCAAATACCATAGTCAATGGTAGCTCAAGGTACCGAAGATGCGCTTCACCGCTTGACGGTGAGAAACGCGAGGAGAAGCTCGAACGAGCGCACGCATACACCAAAAATGTATGTCCGGTCTCGAGGCAGTGAGGTACAAGAGGGAGCCAATCATGCCGCGAAAATCCTTTTGATCAATCGCTCACCATCCTCATCCGGTCAAGATAGGTCAGTAGAAGCCATGGAGTCGACACAGCTTACCATCACTCATGTCGGTTGCTCAGAGGTCACGAGTGTACTTTCCTCGATGAAGAAAGGTACCCTCCCGAGTCTGCTTGATCTGAAAGCCAAGGAAGAAAGTCAACTCACCCATCATACTCATCTCAAACTCAGTGCTCATGACATCCGAGAACTATGAAACAAGAGTATGGGAAAAGCCGCCAAAGATGATGTCATCCACATAAATCTGGATGAGCAGGAGATCAGTGCCATGCCGGCGGATGAACAAGGTCTTGTCAACTTTACCCATCTCAAAACCATGACTTAACAAGTAGGACTTAAGCCTCTCATACCAAGCTCTCGGGGCTTGCTTAAGTCCATACAAAGCTTTGGAAAGCTTGAAGACATAGTTTGGGTATTTGGGGTTTTCGAAACCTGGAGGTTGTCGGACGTAGACCTCTTCCTCAATAAAGACATTGAGAAAGGCACTCTTGACATCCATCTGGTAAAGCTTGAAACCCTTAGAAGCGCAAAGGCAAGCGTGATTCTAATGGCTTCTAGTCTAGCTACAGGGCAAAGGTCTCTCGAAATCTAGACCTCAACTGAGAGAACCCCGAGCTACCGCCTAGCCTTGTTTCAAAAACCACTCCACCCTCGCTCTCCTTGTTCTTGAACACCCACTTAGTCCCAATAATATTGTGACCTCGCGGGGGCTCGACAAGCGACCAGACCTTGTTCCTCTCGAAATTTTCTAGCTCCTCATGCATGGCATTGACCCAAAACTCATCAAGAAGGGCATGACAAACGCCCTGGGCTCAAAGGAGGCAACAAAGGCAGAATGGAGATAGAATTGAGAAAGTTGCACTTAGAGCGTGTAACACGCTCGAAGAGGTCTCCAATAATCTACTCTGAAGGATGCCTTTTCTGGATATGTCGGGGAGGTCCTGGATGAGGAGAAGAAGTGGCCTCTACCTCGTGTGCAGACGAGGCAGGGACAGAGCCACTAGCTCCGAGGAAGCAAGAGGTAGGGCCGATCACCTTGAGGTGTCGTGGAAGAAGGCATCTCAAGGGGAGGATGAGGAGTCGGATCAAGTAAACAACCATCGCTCCATCGCCCTCATCATCCACAAAGATGGTCTCGGATCGCTCTAAAGAACTTGAGATATCCGCCTAGTCCCCTGACCGCCTCGCCAAAGGTCACCTCGCAGTCTCTACCAACTTACTAGACTCGCAGCTCTAGACCCTAAAGCTCGCGAAGAAGTCGAGTAGCCTAGAAAGATACCATCACAGAACGTGACTCGAACTTGTCTAGGTTCTCGACTTCAATAAAGCATTTGCAACCAAACACACGAAAATGAGACGCTGGCTTTCGCCGTATCTCACCATAAGAAGTGCGTGCAAGTGTGCCCAAGAAAACTCAATTCAAACATGGCACGCGGTCGCAATGGCTTCAGCCCAAAACTTCCTGTAGAGTACTCATCAAGCATCGCCCCGCCATCTCGACTAAGGTACGGTTCTTCCTCTCCACAACGCCATTCTCACGAGGGACGATGGAGAAGAGAACCGTGCTCTACACTGCCTCCCACAAAAATTCTCAAAGTAGGAATTCTTGAACTCCGTACCATTGTCATCGCGACGCTTATAAGGTACCCGAAGCTCAACAAAGCCTACTAAAAGACCTCGTAAATGTGAAAATATCTCATCCTTCGAGGCTAAGAAAACACCCAAGTATACCTCGAGAAGTCATCGACCACAACAAGAACATACCACTTCCTCCCGCTAATCGCACTCGAGCCGGTCCAACAAAGTGTCCATGTAGAGCAAATGTCCGGTGCATCGGTCATAGTAATCGTGATCGAGGATGAGAAGCGGTAACCATCTTGCCGTGCGGCATGGAGCGCAAACAAGATCTTTGATCATCTTGAGTTTCGCACCACGAATGAGATCGTGGCCGCTAACTCGGGTCAAATGGTCAAATCCAATATGACCAAGTCTCCTATGCCGTAAAGAGAGATCGCGACTCGTATAACTAAACACCGAGAGGATCGCTAGACGACTCGTAAAACTCAGCACGAAAGATCCTCCCATAACGAAATCCCGCAAACCGTATCACCCAAGAATCAAGAATTTTGCAATTGTTTTTCTTAAAGCTCACCTCGAAACCGCCATTGGTAAGCCGAGAAATCAAAGCAAATTGTATCGCAGCTTACTAACCAAGGCAACATCTTTCAAAATGAAAGAAGCATTCACGTGCCAAGACTTTGGCGATGACGCCTGATGAAGCATCTCCGAAGGTGATCTTCTCATCACCGGAGCACGGACAAGGAAGAAAACCAACAAGAATCTCCGGTCATGTGTCGAGAACACCGAGTCGATAAACCAAACCTTTCCTTCCTCGCCTGGCTAACCCGAGTCAACAAGAGAGTAAAGTCTCAAAGACTAGGTAAATCAACAAAGTGATTTTGGCACCCAATACCGAGTAACACGCCGAGCGATGAAGTAGTCAAGCACGATCGACTTATCTACCCTACGCCTCACTCAAAATGTAGGTCTATAAGGCACTGGCGTTGCTAGGTCCGATCGCTACGGAGAGCAAGTCGAACACCGCAACAAGCCGATCACGCCGCGTAGCTATCTCGATGAGGAAAACGAGATCTACCTCGTGACGGCGAAGTCACGACAGAGCATATTGTCGTAACTCCGTATTAATACACCTGATCCTTCAGGCATAATCGAACTAGTCCCATGATCAGTGGCTAGCTCACACAAGAAACAAAATGATAACAAATTCATATCACAACTTTATTAATAACAACAGAGTTGATTACAAAAGAGGCTTACAAGCCAACAATAAAATAAACACAATGAAGACGAAGAAGTAGTAGGGTCCAGCACCGCCACGTGCAATCGATCGGGAAGCGCCTAGTCGTCGAGATCCACATCGGTAGCAAAGTCCTTTTCTCTCAAATTTGTTTGCATAAGCAAGAATGAGCACAACTTCCGTGCTCGCAAGTTACACCCACAAGTAAATGTAATGACATGCATATATGGATGTAACAAAGGGAGGGCTTATAAAGTTATTTGCATAAAGCAAAGATTTTCTTTAAATACGGTACTAGATTCCAAAGCGTTATTCTATAACTAAAGTTTATAAAATTTCAATTTTATAGTCGATAACGCTCACACATGAATGGTGAAGGATATCCTCCTATCACATGGTCTGCTTGCCTAATTCCCAATTGATAAACCAGCTTTGAAGAAGTTTGTTTCAAACAAAACCAAAGTCTAACTTTGAGTAGTTCTCATTAGCATGTCCATAACCATGACACGGCTATTCGAATAGTTTTACACTCGCAGAGGTTGTACACTTTACCAACATGACAAGACTTCTCTAGTTTGTCCGCATATATCTATGCCACCGCCACTACCTTTGGTAAGCGGTCTAGAGCACGTGTCGAGGCCTTTACAAAGCGCCATTCCACCGTAGTTACCCTCGCTAAGGTTTCGCCACCTCCTTTGGAATAAAGACCTCCGGATTCGGCCCTCTTGCGCTAAGTGGGATTGATATAAGTCGTAACATGACTACCCAATACATCCGTAGGGGAGCGACTATGGTGGAACATTGCAAATTATTTAGCCAAGTCCCGCCCATACGAGACATGTGGTGGTACGGTTAGGCGTAGCATCATGCGCCTAAGACCGGTCCTTAATCGACTTGGGCAACTTTCCAATAAAACCCATGGGACTTAACTCTGACCAAATTAAGCCCGTGCATGAACCTCGCACTCCACCAATCATCCATTATGCCCAAGTCCAAACCATCATTTTATTTTATTTTCCAAGTCATTTGTAAAACTTCCATGACACATGTATGCCAAGGGTACAATTTAATCAATAATTGATTGATGGTTAAATTCCCAAAACAAGTTTGGTCTAAAAGCATGGCTAAGCAATACGTTTAAATGATCCTAGTTCATACTATCGTATCAACCGTGTTTGATCTAGGTGACAATGTGTTTGATTCAATATCAACATTGGCCATACAAAGGATTTTAGGCATAACTATATATTTAAAACAGAATTTAAGATATCGATATAAATAAGCATGCAAGAATAATTTAAAACAGAATATAAATAATTTAAAATAGTAGGATGAATATGATCATGGGTATAACTTGCCTCGCTTGATGAGGTGACGTTGTTTTTCTTAATGCATCACTTTAACAGAACTTCGTGTTGAGGTGACGTTGTTTTTCTTAACAGTCACCTAGTACTCACAAGTACTATCTTCAGTAGTCCAAGTGTACGATCACGATGATCATACACCAAAATCAATCCTCTTATGTTGCTCTTCTATCGAAATCGATTCTCAAGTCGCTGATGATCACACACAAAATCAATCTTCTTATATTGCTCTTCAATTGGTGTCGAATCGATTCTCCAAGTCGCCAAACTCTCCGGTTGCGTGGACTACGCGATGGCCGGCGACGAAAAAGGCGGCGCGAGGCGACGGTTGTTGTCGGCGCGAGTCCGTGGCGTGCTCGTGAAGCGGTGGTAGCACCGATCGCGGCGACGTGGTGAAGACGGTGGTGACGCCGGCGAGGTCGTGGAGGCGAGGGCGCGCAACCGGCGGCGACGCACGGCGGTGGCCGCAAGAAAATCCCGACCCGCGACGCCGGAGAGGTAGAGGAGGTGGGTGGTGCGAGTGTGTTGAGTGAGTCGAGGCTCACCAGGTGCCTTTATAGTGGCGAGGGAGGTCGGAGGCCTGAGTTCGTGCGCGCGTGGCGCGGCGGCGGCCGTTACGCTGAATCCCGCGACTTCGCGAAATAAAGATAGAAACGACGGAAGGTGGCGCGTAGTGCGTGGGTGTAAGTGCGAGCATTTATTTGTGTAACGTGGCGAAAAGCGGCAGGAGGAGCTCGCGACGCGCTACACAACATGGGTTTCCGGAGGAAGAAGAAGGAGTGGGGACGAAGGTGTGAGCCGCCGATTTTTATCCGACGGTGGAAGAAATGGTGTGGCGTGGAGATTGTGAGCCGTTGGATGTAAATCCAACGGTCAATGACGAGGGCGGATGTGCGGGCCGTGCGATCCGGATCCTACTGTGAGAGGAGATGGTGGCGTGAGTTTGCTCACCGTCCGATCTAATCTGACGATGGAGAAAGGAGTAGGGAAAGCCGAATGAAGCGGTGATAGATAGCCGCGGATGTAGATCTGAGGGTTCACGTGAGAGGACGCTCGAACCCCGAAGGTGCTTCAAGATCCGACCGTGAATTCTTGATCCAATGGTGCGAGAAAATGGGTGGCGGGAATAGATGACCGCTTGATGGCGATCGGTGCTGGGACGCGAGCGAGAGAGAGAGAGCGCGGCCGGAGTGGGCTTGGATTGGGGCGCACGGTGAGAATAGAAGTGGTCATGGAGGTTTCGCCCAAAGCCGCTTAGGGTTTTTAAATTGATTTTTCTATTAATTTAATCCGATAATTCATTTAGGCTTTGAAAATAGCAATTTAACTCCAAAATTCTAGAAAATTCACGTAAACTCCTAGAGTTATTTTGGACTTAAATAAAATAGTTCCAACTTTGTTGGCTTTTAATTTTGCAAATAAATTATTTTGGCTTGAAAATACTTAGGAAAAAGCTTTTAAAAACTCGAAAATTCTAGAAATTAAGTAAATTTTTATTTTTCAATTTAAATCCAATAAAACTTCACTAAATTCAAATAAATTTTAAATTTGACCTTCAAAACTTTAGAGATTCAAATCGTGCAATCAAACTCGCAAATTATCGTAAAATCCAATTAGAATAATAACTTTATTTTAATTTATTTTGGTAACGTAACTTTGGGATGTTACACATATCGAGGACGAAAACCAGAAAACTCAGTAAAACCGAGTCCTCGACATCGCCCAAACACGACTCATCAGCTCTAGACCTCGTGTTGGTCCTAGGTGCACTCAAGGTCCGGGCCGACTCGAATACGCCCAAGAGACTCAACACGGCCTCTACGCGCGATCTTGGCGCTACCAAGCATCGATCGATCAGTGTCCATCTCTCGGCTGAAGGTGCAAAGATACTTCACCTTCGAGAGGTAGAAGCAAGACGGGAGGCTTCGCCTTCGAGTGGTCGCTGCATGGTGGAATCACCTTCTCGCCGTAAACTCGACATAGCCCGCTGACTTAAATTGGACTTTCTCGGTCCTAGGCTTAGTCTTGATCACACCTGGCGCTATGGGTCTAAGCACGGCAGGTGGATGCTTCCTTATGTTCTCACAAAAATCATATCCTAGACCTTGATTAAATCTGTAGATCTTAGATTGGTCTAGAATAAGATTGAGCTTCTTCTTGCCTCCTACAAATCTCTCGAGAGTGTTCATAAGGTACTAACACTCCCGAAAGAGAGAGGTGCAAGAAGAGTGTCACATCCCCAACAATTAAAATGGATTAATATGTATTTCATTAGCATGCATTATTGATTTCAAAACATGTCCATAATATATTGTACTTGGAAAATCTAATTTGAGGTGGACATACACATCAAAATTCCCATTTCAATTCAAATCAGTGATAAAAAAGTTGTGATCATAATCTGAAACCAATTTAATTAAATACTAAATTAGTTTTCATGAATAAATATTATTTTTCCAAAATTTTTGAACTGGTTTGAACCTAATGAAAATTCAAACCAACTTAAAAGACATACATTAAGTTTGAATTTAAATATCACAAAATATATTATGAACAGTAGGGTTTCATAATTTTTATGGGAACTATATCTTCCCAGAACCCCAAAAATTATTTCATGATTTTATGAAATTTATTTCTATTTTTAAGACCTCGGTCAAACCGAGACAAAGATTTAAATCTCACCAAACTTAAACCCAAACCGCATCAGTTCCTATGGCTCTGACTGCACTCGCACTCGCCCGACCCTAGCAGCTTGACTCGACCGCGCACTTAATCGCACCGCACTTGGACGCCCGATCGAAATTGATGGCCCGCATCACATACCCTTCGTTACGCCCGAGCGCCTCTTCTAATCCTAGTCGCCCACTCCGATCTTATGGATCGTGTTCCACACCGCACCCTCTCGCTTTGTGTTCTCGCCAAGCCGCCCGCTTGTCATATCCATCCCTACTCGCGTAAGGCGCAGAGCGCTTTGCCACGCGCCGCGCTTGCTCGCTTCCCGCCCGCTGGCGCCCGCTGCTGTGGAGTTGCCGCCCATGCGCCATTCTCGCGCGCCTCCGCACTCGCCGCCTCCATCTCCGCAAAACCCGGCTTATTACCCTCCGAGCGCTCAATTTTCCCATCTTTCATCTCGGTCTAAGGAAAGAGGAGCTCTCTCCGCTCATCTCTCCAGAAACTTTCACCTCGTACCTCTGCAACTAAATTGCATGCCGTTTCCATTTTGGCTTATTTGAGCTCTTGATCTTCGTTGTAGTGACCGGACCAAACTCGTGCTCCCGCCGGCTCTAGAGCGCGGTCTGAAACGCTCTACCGTGCCACTCGTGCCTCCGGTGAGTATTGACCTTTGTTTGCGCCACATTGTGTCTTAGGACATAATCACGTTGTCCCCTCAACTTATTTCACCGACGCTTGACAGGATCACTGCGATTTGGACCTTGCCTTTGTCTACCGAAACACTATTCACCATCCATTGTTGTTTCGGTGAGTCCATTATCTAATTCCTCCGAGGGTAACCACCTACTGGCTTCACCCAACCTTACTTCGCCTCCATTTTTCATCGTGTTGCCCAGGAGTCCTCTCCTGGGAGCTTGACGCTTGCCGCCATTACCGTGACCGCTTCTTCCCGAGCTTCACCGACCACTCCATCTCTCTCGTGAGCTTCAAGACCCTCCTTGTAGCTTGAAAACGCGTTGGTTAGCTCGAGTTACACCGCGCCTTCGCTGCACGTTAGCCGAGAAGTGCCGCTGCTGTCGCCGGCCAGCCGCCGCAGCCATCTCCGCTGCCGCCACCACCCCTTGAGCTTCGTGGAGGGTACCAGAATCCTTTTCGTCTCCATGTGCGCCGGCGTGACCAAAGCGCCGGCGCAGCGAGCCACCACACGCCGCTGGCGAGCGTGCCATGCTCCGACCACGCTCAGTAGCCAATCATTAGAAGTTAATTGCGGTGATTAGTATTTATTAACGAATCTTTGTCGGCAAATCATTAATTAGCCGGTTTTTGCGCTTAGTCTCTATGACGTGTGGGCCCAGCACTTTAAGTGATTAGTAACCGGGTGGTGAACCCGTGACCGAGCTCTTAGGTTTTGGTCCATGCATCAGCTTGTGAGCCAAGTCGGTGACTTGTAGGCCCACCGTCGGGTTAACCTGAAATTAAATAGAAAATGGAAAACACCTTTTGTACTGGACCCACCGTCATAGACTTGGACTAGGATAGAGCTCGGTAAAAGAGTTAAGTACTTAAGAAAGTCCAATACATATAATTGTACACTATAAATTGCTATTTAACTTTGAAAATCCATAT
Organism: Ampelocalamus luodianensis; assembly: GCA_036346255.1. Taxonomy (NCBI): domain Eukaryota; kingdom Viridiplantae; phylum Streptophyta; class Magnoliopsida; order Poales; family Poaceae; genus Ampelocalamus; species Ampelocalamus luodianensis. The sequence goes on along the minus strand of CM070617.1, from coordinate 55,936,916 downwards.
CTTATTCAAATCAACTTCAAAATGAATGAAACCAGTTTTGGTATTTTTCATATTATGTGAATTTTATTTTAAAATAGGTTTCAAATATATATCAGTAGCAGAGAATATAGATTTAAGAAAATGATCTATAACTCTATTATTTTTACAATAGAAAACAAGGTAACTTCTAAAATGCATAACTATTTCATATTAACTCCAAATCACATGAAACCACTTCTGGAAATTTTCACTTTTGGTAAACTTTATATTAAAATTAGTTTCAAACCTTTCTCTGTAGCAGAAAGTATTGATTGGAGATTAATCCATTAAAGCTATTATTTTTACAATAAGAAAGGGACTGATAACTTCAAAAATGCATAAGTAATTATTGGAAACTCCAAAAACAGTGAGACCACTTTTGATAATTTTCATTTTCAGTGAACTTAATTCTAAAAATGGTCTCCATATTACTTCTGTCACAGAAACTATATTTGGGAGAATATAATCTTTAACTCCATTACTTTTATACTATAAAAGGCTGATAACTTTGAAAATCAATAACTAAATCATAGGAACTCCAAATGGGACAAACTCAACTATTCTGAACTTGTATTAATATTACCTATTTACCTATGTAATCCTTTACCCCACCACTATTCTACAAATTTTGGCCAAATAATTAAATTACATAACTTAGGTTAATGAAACTCAAATTCAAAATAGCATAACTTCCAATTCATAACTCCAAATGGAATAATTATTTTACCTAAATCCATCTAAAATCATGACCTAACTACTGTAGAAAAATCATGCATTTTTGAGTATTTTGGTTTTTGAGTTGTTTTCTGTGATTTATTTGATGTTATAATTATATAGATCCCGCATATTGATATCGACACTTACGCCATCGAGAGTGAGCAGCTCTGTACCAGCAAGGCAAGCATCCTTTGAACTTTCTTTTGCATCATATTTGATCCCGCTTTGCTAGGGTAGATGCAATGTTAATTGCTTGCATGCTATTTTATAATGTCGCTATTTTTGTGATGGATAGTTAGACACATCCTATTATCTTGTCATTGTGGCTGTCCATGAATTACCCCAGCATGAAATAATTATGATAGGATGTTTGAATTATCATTGTTCGAGTTGCTTAGCCATGCAAGTCTAGAACCGTAGCTCGATTGCCGGAATAGCCCGATAATTATGGGATAAACATAACTCTCATTGTATACTTTTGTTTCAGATCCTTGTATCTGTTTTATGAGATAAATTTTGTCATTTTAAATGAGCTTTTGGTCTAGACAAGTGTTGGTTAGTGATGGTGCTTTGTGCACGAGCATTGGGCAAGTGGAAGGACTTGTCTGGACAATTAAGGACCGAACTTTGGGTACTGCTGTTCACAACACTCGTGCTATCACACGCGGTATATGGGTGCCGTATGGTTAAGTAGGGGAGGGTTTTGTTGTGTTGAGTCCCACGGTGGTGAAATTGTAAGGGCATGGGACCGTGAAATCCTATGTTCCTTTTGGGCCGATAGGCATATAGGCCGAACGCCTTATGTTCCTAGGAGCCCGGGTTGAGGGACTTAACCCAATGGAATCTTTTGCTAAAACGACCATATCTTGATTTACCCGACCGCATACAATAGGAAGTATGCTATATTCGGAGGCATCCGGAGGCTTACGGCTAATCAAGTCGTGGGGTAAAGTAGTACACCCCAGCAGGTATAAATCTATTCGAATAGCCGTGTCCACTGCTATGGACGCACCACTTGAAATTTGTGGTCGCTATTGTTAGACTTGGAATTAAAATTGTGGGTGAACTTGGTAATTATCATGAATGGGATGTTCATGTTTGTGTAGTATCAAAGTGGGAAGCCACTTTGCCATTTGTATGCTTTATTTGTTACTCGTTCATTACTTATTCATATGCTTTACTTCTACTTCAAATCTGATTTTAAAATGGGCACATGAAAAACTAGTATGTGTAGGATGTTAATTGTTGCGTCTCTTTCGCAAAACTAAACCAATATGAGCCACCCTTTGAATGACCTTTATGCATAACTAATTTTATTTGTGTAAGACTTATAGTACACTTGTACTCACCCGGATGTTTGTCGCCTTTTCAGTGAGGAAGATTATGAGTCCGACGATCTTGTTAGTATTGACTTGGGTGACTCTAACGAGTAGTGTGCTATCATTTAACCCCACGGTTGCCGATGGGTGATGGGCATACCACTACTGGTCTTTCGCTTATTTTACTTGCTTCCATTGCTACTTGATACTTTACTTTGAATTTGTCCTACGGTCACTTGTATTAGATGTAAACTTGGAACTATGTTGTATGTCTTTAATCTCTTGATGGTATGCGTTGTATGGATGTAATCAACGTTGGATGAGGGTATGAGTATATTGGTCGTTGATCTTGGGAGCCAATATAAGTCATACTGTTGTTAATGAATTCCATTTAACTCACTAAGTGTCGTGCTTCAATCGAAGAGAATCGACAATCATGTAGCGCCACAAAGGAGCAAATACAGATGATCGCTGAGGCTCTAGTATTCGACTAAGCCTCTCACTTGGATAGAGTTAAATTGAATTATTTATCGGAGACCCGTAATTATGTCCCCAGACCTTGTCTAATCTCGGTCTTATGGAGATAATTACCGGGTCCCCACGACGTTAGTATCGAGCCATACTAATCGTAGGTTAGAGATAGCATGGGCGTAAGTTTAGCCACCCATTGGTCTAAAACTATTTTCAAAGTATCAAACTAATTTGAGAAAAACTAAGTTAGGAATATCTTTTATTCTTTATCCATCTTAGTATCTTTTCTCACCTTATTCTTGTTTCGATTTATTTAAACTAACTCATCTTGCCATTCTCGTCCTTGGTTAAGTCGTCAATACCTTGTTCGGAGACCCAAGTCAAGATGTGGATGGATATTCGCGCTTCTAGAGATTTTTGTGAAAAGCAAACTTCATTTATCAATACCAATGCTCCATCTATCATCGGAATCAAGGACCGTGGATGAAGGAGTATTTGGCGCTGATCAATATCGCTGCGACGCGCGACGAGGAGTATCCCATATGGATTCCAGCGCGTGGCACCTCCGAGGCCATACGGCATTGCAGAAGTGGCTCGTGTGGCATCGAGCCATCTTCGCCATGACTTGACGGTTAGCTCACCTCCATACTACCACCTTCCTATGCAAGCGCGGCGGCAGAAATGAACATCGTTGTCCGATCCGGTCTGGGAAAGACACTCAAGCACGACAGCTGGCAAGATTGATACACATCAAGGATCACCTAGCTTTTATTGGTTAGATTAGTTTCAAGGATTTAATCGAACCTTTAGGATTGAAGCTTAGTAAAGCTCGCTGTTCACCTATGAGTTCATGGAGCATATGTACTTAGATTCTGGTAATGGGTCTTTAGTTGTTGGACTTTTAATGTTGTTTTGCAAGAGCTTTGGGTTCGGGCAATTACTCTTGGCCTACGGGCCTATGTGGATGTAATTGTAACCGAAAACTCTTATCAATTCTATGGATCTTATGTTGGCCTTTGTGTTTTCGTGTCTTCTCTTGGTGTTAATTTGTATGCATTCATTGTCATATCGCATGATAGTTTTAGATCTTCTCCTTGCTGTCCAAAATATTTTCTTTTCGCACTCATTCGAGTGTATTCTGTTATGTTCTAACCATCCTTGTCACAACAGATGGCGTGACTCGTACCCATTCTAGCACTCAACCAAGGGAAAAGTCACCATCCCCTGGGATTCAACACACCGTCGCATGTCTTGGATGCAGCAAGGTGGGGCACTTTGCCCACCAATGCGAACTAAGGGTGTTAGAAAGGACCTTGGTGGAGGTCGCGGTCCGCCGACGCCAGGTGAGGAAGGACACTACATTGATCGTTGCATTACAAGTTGTCCCAATCGCGACGAAGACCACCCACCAGAAGTCGTTCGCTACCAAGGTCACTTGTTTTCTCGCGAGGACACGATCACCGCCCCGTGGAGTGTCGCCACACAAGATGATCACAAAGTCGGTCGAACTTCAACGAAGGATTTTCCTCGCACTGTCACCAAGGCAAGCTCGCCAAGATGTTACACCAAAACCACCCAAAAGAAGCATCGAAACCGATCCCATAAAGACAGGCAACTTATTTGTTTCGTTTGCAACACTCCGGGACATTTTGCGATCTTTTGTCCAGAGAAGCACCAAGCTTTTACCATCCGTGATCCAGATCTCCAAGAATCCATCGATAAGGGACCCAATGTCTCTTCTCAGCATGCCAGTTCATTCCAACTGTCCCGTCCTCAAGCACCGGTGCCACCTAGGCCTCTAACAACGACTACACACCCTTCTCTGTGTGAGGTACAGCAGCTTAATGGGGACAAAGGCTCCCAAGATTGCAGCTTGTTCAGGCCCAATGTCACTTGTTTTTACTGTGGCTGCATCGGTCACTATACGCATAAATGCCTTGCTAGGAAGCAAGGGATGCCCCGGACTTATCCAGTTTCAGCACCACCGAGGTCTCCTGTGGCACCTCCATGACCTTCTCCACCGGCAGCTCAGCAGCACAGCGGGGGCCAGAGACCACAGACTGGCGGGGCATACAAGCCCGACGTTACTTGTTTCCACTTTGGCCGTCAGGGCCACTATGCTTCGCAGTGCCTCGCCAAGGCCGAGGATGCCTCGGACGACTCGCCTCCGGCGCCATCACCCCTCCCAGCCGAGGCCACCGCCACCACCACGCAGGGTAGCACCTACTCCACCTCAAAGATGCACGTGGTCGCGCCAACCATGTCTCGTAAGAGGAGGCGACCGACGACTGACGTTGTGCTAGGTACACTACTTGTTAATTCGTGTCCTCGCCGGTTTTATTTGATTCGAGCATCTCATTCATTTATTAAAACGAGTATGCTGCAGTTAACCAATTCAAGATACGCATACTTCACCCGCCTTATCATATTCAGTCCCTGTGGTCGGTTTTCTACACCGATCAAGTCCGTCGGACGTAAAAGTGGAAATTCAAAATGATAACTTTTGGCAAATCTGATTGGGATAAATTCAAGGGTATTGATGTGGTCTTAGAGATGGTTTGGCTCTCCAAAGATTAGGGAAAGATCGATTGAGCTCAACAGTCTATTTCGGTCATAAGTGAAGACGGTAGTCCAATTGTTTGCACCGTTAGTAGGCAGTTCTCACCTCTATGCTTTGGAAGTTAGTACTTCTCTTTAAATTGGAAGAGGTTCCGGTGGTATGTGAATACCCAGATGTATTCCCCGAAGAACTCTCAGGCGTGCCTCCTTATCGAAAGGTTAAGTTCGTCATTAAGCTTGCACCCGGTACTGCGCCAATCTCAAAACGGCCATATCGGATGCCTCCAAATGAGTTAGAAGAATTGAAGAAGCAACTTCAAGAACTTCAAGACAAGGGATTTGTTAGGCCGAGCTCCTCACCTTGGGGTTGTCCGGCCATCTTTGTCCAAATGAAAGACAAGAGTATGCGGATGTGTGTTGACTACCGTCCGTTAAATGAAGTCACTATAAAAAAAAATAAAAAAAATATCCGCTTCCTCGGATTGATGATTTGTTCGATCAATTGAAAGGAGTCCAGTTTTTCTCCAAGGTTGACTTGAGATTAGGCTACCATCCGATTAAAGTCAGAATGGAAGGCAAACTGAAGACGGTTTTCTCCACTTGTTACGATCTGTACGAGTACACCGTCGTGTCTTCCGGATTGACTAATGCACCAGCTTACTTCATGAACCTTATGAATTCAGTTTTCATGGAGTATTTGGATAAGTTTGTCGCGGTATTCATCGATGACATCCTTGTTCATTCTAAGAATGATGGAGAAAACGAGCAGCACTTATGACTTGTGTTAGAGAAGATTCGGCAGCATCAGGTCTATGCCAAATTTTGCAAAGATGAATTTTGGCTACGAGAAGTTAGTTTCTTGGGCCATGATACATCTAAGGACATCACAGACCTGCTAATGCCTCAAATTTTCGTGGCCTAAGCGGCCATAATTCCCCTAAGAAATTAGCTGCGGAGGGATGACTCCGTATAGCTAGTTAGCATGGCTAAGGTTTCGTTCGTTAGTAGAGTAACCAGACAATTTGCTCCACCGACTAAGAAAGGCCTTGGTCCCTCAAAGATAGCTAGCTGCGGAGGGATGACTCCGCAAAGCTAGTTAGCAGATCGAGATCCGGTTGTTAATGGAACTCACCAGACAAATCGTTCCATCAACTGACAACGGCCATGCACCACCACCCAAAGCACCAAGAAAGAGCTCTCAGTCTATCAATCCTTGTTATATCTAGACATAGTAAGTTTTCCCCGTGTCTACTAAAGTGACACCTTTTTCTGTCGATCAAATCCAAGATTCGTACCGGTCACTTGGCTGAGTTTTATGTCCCAAGGATCGTAAGCTTGCAGATGTATCGAAGACGATTGTTTCAGATCGTGGGTCTCTGTTTACTCTCAATTTTGGCATAGTCTGCAGGAGGCTATGGGAACTCATCTCTCTTTCATCTCAGCTTATCATCTCCAAAACTGATGGCCAAACGGAACGAGTTAACCAAGTTTTGGAAGACGTGCTCCGTGCTTGTATTCTTTCCTATAGAAAGCATTAGGAGAAGTGCTTCCCATCCACCGAGTTTCGTACAACGATAGCTTTCGAGCCAGTCTCGGCTGGGCACCTTTCGAGGCTCTATACGGGAGAAGGTGTAGAACCCCGTTGAATTGGTCTGAGACCGGCAAAAGACTTTTCCTTGGTCCGGACTAAAGGTTTGAGGCCAAGAGTCAAGTCCAGCTTATTCGAGATCGATTGCGCATAGCTCAACCAGACCAAAGGAGCTATGCGGATCGTTGTCGTTGTGATTTGAGCTTTGAGGTAGGTGATCATGTCTATCTTAAGGTTTCTCCAATGAAAAGAACACATCGTTTCCAAGTCAAAGGCAAATTGGCACCTTGCTACATCGGACCACTCCGAATTCTAGCAAAGTTGGGATCGGTGGCGTATCAAGTAGAATCTCCACCATCACTTGTAGATGTGCATGGCGTGTTCCATGTTTCACAATTGAAGAAGTGTCTTCATATCCCAACCGAAGCAACGGAATTGGGGAAACTTGACTCGCACCCTGATTTTTCTTATCGGGAGCATCCGATTCGTATTCTTGAAGAAAAAGAGCGCAAGATGCGAGATCGCAATATTAAGTTCATCCAGATTCAATGGAGCAACCATACTGAGGATGAAGCCACATGGGAGCGTGAGGATCAAGTGCGAGCTAACTGTCCAGATCTTTTTCTTTCTACTTGAAATGTCTTCGAATCAAGAAAGGAAAGTTCAAACAAAGAAATGGAAAGGAAATTGTAATAGTCATACCTTGTAACCTTACAAAGAATATCTTGGCACTATCTTTGAAGGAAATCAAGACAACAGATGTATGTTTTCTTTTAGAACCTTCCTATTCAACTTCCACTCTATCGATCTCGGGGTCGAGATCTTTTGTAAGGGGGGAGGTTTGTCACAGCCCCAACAATTAAAATGGATTAATATGTATTTCATTAGCATGCATTATTGATTTCAAAACATGTCCATAATATATTGTACTTGGAAAATCTAATTTGAGGTGGACATACACATCAAAATTCCCATTTCAATTCAAATCAGTGATAAAAAGTTGTGATCATAATCTGAAACCAATTTAATTAAATACTAAATTAGTTTTCATGAATAAATATTATTTTTCCAAAATTTTTGGAACTGGTTTGAACCTAATGAAAATTCAAACCAACTTAAAAGACATACATTAAGTTTGAATTTAAATATCACAAAATATATTATGAACAGTAGGGTTTCATAATTTTTATGGGAACTATATCTTCCCAGGAACCCCCACAAATTATTTCATGATTTTATGAAATTTATTTCTATTTTTAAGACCTCGGTCAAACTGGAGACAAAGATTTAAATCTCACCAAACTTAAACCCAAATCGCATCGTTCCTATGGCTCGGACTGCACTCGGACTCGCCCGACCCTAGCAGCTTGACTCGACCGCGTCACTTAACTGCACCGCACTTGGACGCCCGATCGAAATTCGATGGCCCAGATCACATACCCCTTCGTTACGGCCCGAGCGCCCCTCTTCTAATCCTAGTCGTCCAATTCCGATCTTATGGACCGTGTTCCACACCGCACCCTCTCGCTTTGTGTCTCTGCCAAGCCGGGCCCGCTTGTCATATCCATCCCCTACTCGCGCGAGAAGCGCGAGCGCTTTGCCACGTGGCCGCGCACTGCTCCCGCCCGCTGGCGCTCGTCGGCCGTGAGTTGCCGCCCATGCGACCATTCCCGGCGCTCTCCGTCTACTCCGCGCCATCTCCGTCAAAACCCGAGCTTATTACCCCTCCGAGCGCCTCAATTTTCCCCATCTTTCCTCTCGGGTCTAAGGAAAGAGGAGCTCCCCTCCGTTCATCTCTCCGGTAAACTTCTCACCCCTGGTACCCTCTGCTACTAAATTGCATGTCGTTTCCATTTTGGCTTATTTGAGCTCTTGATCTTCGTTGTAGTGACCGGACCAAACTCGTGCTCCCGCCGGCTCTAGAGCGCGGTCCGAAACGCTCTACCGTGCCACTCGTGCCTCCGGTGAGTATTGACCTTTTGTTTGCGCGTCACATTGTGTCTTAGGACATAATCACGTTTTCCCCTCAACTTATTTCACCGATGCTTGACAGGATCACTGCGATTTGGACCTTGCCTCTTGTCGGCTGAAAACACTATTCACCATCCATTGTTGTTTCGGTGAGTCCATTATCTAATTCCTCCGAGGGTAACCACCTACTGGCTTCACCCAACCTTACTTCGCCTCCATTTTTCAGTCGTATTGCCCAGGGAGTCCTCTCCTCGGGGAGCTTGACGCCGCCGTCGCCATTACCGGTGACCGCTTCTTCCCGAGCTTCACCGACCACTCCATCTCTCTGGTGAGCTTCAGTGACCCTCCTTGTAGCTTGAAAACGCGTTGGTTAGCTCGGAGTTACACCGTGCCTTCGCTTGCACGTTAGCCGTAGAAGTGCTGCCGCTCGTCGCCGGCTAGCCGCCGCAGCCATCTCCGCTTGGCGCCACCACCCTTGAGCTTCATGAGGGTACCAGAATCCTTTTCGGTCTCCATGTGCGCGGCGTGGACTACAGCCACGGCGGCGGCAAAGCATACATCGCGCCGCGAAGGAGCGTGCCATGCTCCGATCGCGCCTGTAGCCAATCATTAGAAGTTAATTGCGGTGATTAGTATTTATTAACGAATCTTTGTCGGCAAATCATTAATTAGCTGCTGGGTTTTTGCGTTTAGTCTCTATGACGTGTGGGCCCAGCACTTTAAGTGATTAGTAACCGGGGTGGTGAACCCGTGGACCGAGCTCTTAGCTTTTGGTCCATGCACTGTGCTTGTGAGCCAAGTCAGTGACTTGTAGGGCCCACCTGTCGGGGTTAACCGGAAATTAAATAGAAAATGGAAAACAACATTTGTACTGTACCCACCTGTCATAGACTTGGACTAGGATAGAGCTCGGTGTAAAAGAGTTAAGTACTTAAGAAAGTCCAGAATACATTTAATTGTACACTATAAATTGCTATTTAACTTTGAAAATCCATATCTTATTCAAATCAACTTCAAAATGAATGAAACCAGTTTTGGTATTTTTCATATTATGTGAATTTTATTTTAAAATAGGTTTCAAATATATATCAGTAGCATAGAATATAGATTTAAGAAAATGATCTATAACTCTATTATTTTTACAATAGAAAAACAGTGGTAACTTCTAAAATGCATAACTATTTCATATTAACTCCAAATCACATGAAACCACTTCTGGAAATTTTCACTTTTGGTAAACTTTATATTAAAATTAGTTTCAAACCTTTCTCTGTAGCAGAAAGTATTGATTGGAGATTAATCCATTAAAGCTATTATTTTTACAATAAGAATGGGACTGATAACTTCAAAAATGCATAACTAATTATTGGAAACTCCAAAAACAGTGAGACCACTTTTGATAATTTTCATTTTCAGTGAACTTAATTCTAAAAATGGTCTCCATATTACTTCTGTTACAGAAACTATATTTGGGAGAATATAATCTTTAACTCCATTACTTTTATACTATAAAAGGCTGATAACTTTGAAAATCAATAACTAAATCATAAGAACTCCAAATGGGACAAACTCAACTATTCTGAACTTGTATTAATATTACCTATTTACCTATGTAATCCTTTACCCCACCACTGTTCTACAAATTTTGGCCAAATAATTAAATTACATAACTTAGGGTTAATGAAACCTGAAATTCAAAATAGCATAACTTCCAATTCATAACTCCAAATGGAATAATTCTTTTACCTAAATCCATCTAAAATCATGACCTAACTACTGTAGAAAAATCATACATTTTTGAGCATTTTGGTTTTTGAGTTGTTTTCTCGGTATTTATTTGATGTTATAATTATATAGATCCCGTGCATATTGATATCGACACTTACGCTACTGAGAGTGAGCAGCTACTGTACCAGCAAGGCAAGCATCCTTTGAACTTTCTTTTTGCATCATATTTGATCCCAGTTTTGCTAGGGTAGATGCAATGTTAATTGCTTGCATGCTATTTTATAATGTCGCTATTTTTGTGATGGATAGTTAGACACATCCTATTATCTTGTCATTGTGGCTGTCCATGAATTACCCCAGTACTGAAATAATTATGATAGGATGTTTGAATTACTGTTGTTCGAGTTGCTTAGCCATGCAAGTCTAGAACCGGTAGCTCGATTGCCGGGAATAGCCCGATAATTATGGGATAAACATAACTCTCATTGTATACTTTTGTTTCAGATCCTTGTATCTGTTTTATGAGATAAATTTTGTCATTTTAAATGAGCTTTTTGGTCTAGATAAGTGTTGGTTAGTGATGGTGCTTTGTGCACGAGCATTGGGCAAGTGGAAGGACTTGTCTGGACAATTAAGGACCGAACTTTGGGTACCTGCTGTTCAAGCAACACTCGTGCTATCACACGCGGTATATGGGTGCCGTATGGTTAAGTAGGGGGAGGGTTTTGTTGTGTTGAGTCCCACGGTGGTGAAATTGTAAGGGCATGAGACCGTGAAATCCTATGTTCCTTTTGGGCCGATAGGGCATATAGGCCGTAACGTCTTATGTTCCTAGGAGCCCTGGGTTGAGGGACTTAACCCAATGGAATCTTTTTGCTAAAAACGACCATATCTTGATTTACCCGGCCGGCATACAATAGGAAGTATGCTATATTCGGAGGCATCTGGAGGCTTACGGGCTAATCAAGTCGTGTGGGTAAAGTAGTACACCCCTGCAGGGTATAAATCTATTCGAATAGCCGTGTCCACGGTATGGACGACCACTTGAAATTTGTGGCTGCTTATTGTTAGACTTGGAATTAAAATTGTGGGTGAACTTGGTAATTATCATGAATGGGATGTTCATGTTTGTGTAGTATCAAAGTGGGAAGCCACTTTGCCATTTGTATGCTTTATTTGTTACTCAGTTCATTACTTATTCATATGCTTTACTTCTACTTCAAATCTGATTTTAAAATGGGCACATGAAAAACTAGTATGTGTAGGATGTTAATTGTTGCGTCTCTTTCGCAAAACTAAACCAATATGAGCCACCCTTTGAATGACCTTTATGCATAACTAATTTTATTTGTGTAAGACTTGCGAGTACACTTGTACTCAGCCAGATGTTTGCTGGCCTTTTCAGGTGAGGAAGATTATGAGTCTGACGATCTTGTTAGTATTGACTTGGGTGACTCTAACGAGTAGTGTGCTATCATTTAACCCCCAGTCGGTTGCCGATGGGTGATGGGCATACCACTACTAGTCTTTCGCTTATTTTACTTGCTTCCGCTGCTACTTGATACTTTACTTTGAATTTGTCCGGTCGGTCACTTGTATTAGATGTAAACTTGGAACTATGTTGTATGTCTTTTAATCTCTTGATGGTATGCGTTGTATGGATGTAATCAACGTTGGATGAGGGTATGAGTATATTGGTCGTTGATCTTGGGAGCCAATATAAGTCATACTCGTTGTTAATGAATTCCCATTTAACTCACTAAGTGTCGTGCTTCGAATCGAAAGAGAATCGACAATCATGTAGCGCCGCAGCGAGCAAATAGCATGATCGTTGAGGCTCTAGTATTCGACTAAGCCTCTCACTTGGATAGAGTTAAATTGGAATTCATTTACCGGAGACCCGTAATTATATCCCTGAGACCTTGTCTAATCTCGGTCTTATGGAGATAATTACCGGGGTCCCCACAAAGAGCAGGGAGAAGAAGAGACAGCAGAAGGTAAGGGAGCATAAGAAAAACCAACAGTAGAGGAAAGAATGGCTTGTGCACACACACCACTACGAGGGGACACCCTACTACTAGCAGGTTGGTTCGCGTCTCTAGGCGTCTCACCCTTACCCTGGGGCTTCTCCCCCTTCTCCACAATCACATTACAAGCACAATGTGGCTTCTTTAGAAGGTCCTTAGTTAGCTTCACATATTTCTTATCCAAAGCAATCAAGTCAGATTTTAGTTTGTTACAATTAATGCACGGTGAACTAACAGGGTCCTTAGAAGCAAACTGAGCCAACTTCCTATTATGATCAATCATATCTTGAAACTGTTTGGAAACAGCTTCAAGTTCAGCAGTTAACTTAGGACAGTTCAATCATGAATCAATCGGCTCAAGTAAAGAAGCTTGTAGTTCAGCAATTTTATGATCTGCCCATTTTAAGTTCATCTTCAAGTTATTGCTCTAGCAGCAATGTCCTTATCCTCACATGAGGTGGGAGAAGTAGTCTCATCAGTAGTAAGTAGGGTAACAGCCATCCTACTCAACTCTAACTCAGCAAGCAGACTAACATTCTTCACCTTAACAATATCAAGTTCGGAGGACACACTATCATGCGAGGTCCTTAGTTTCTCCATGTCACCCAATAGAGCACAGCATGTATCACAATTATCACGGGAGGGAGCAGATGTAAGTGAGGTAAGCTCCCGTGATAGTCTATCTACTTCCTTCTCTAACTCAGTACACCTAGCCCTAGCTCTAGCATGAAAACCACCTAGCTTAAGAAAAGCATGATTGAGCTGGTCGTAGGTGGGGCATACCGTCCGAAGTCGAGTACACATTGTCGCTTAGTTCGCCCGAGGCCATGAAGCACATACCGAGAAGTCGCTGCCACCATCCTTGGGCTCTTGGTCACCCGTCCGTCGTCGTCGCTCCATCCTTCCACCTCGCTGAGGTCGAGGTCGTCGAAGGCGGTGAGGACGCGGTGGAAGAGCTTCATGGCTTTGCCAAAGTTGCGGAACTTCTTCTTGCCTTGTGCAGGAGCTGGAGGCTTCTTGTTGCGGTTCTTGTCGGTGTAGTCGTTCTTGCCCGAACCGCCATAGTCGTTCTTGTCTTTTTCCAGCTTGGGGCAGTTTGCCCGAATGTGGTTGGGGCCACCACACTCGAAGCAAATCACTAGTCCTCCTCTCTTTCTGTCCCTCCTCCCCTTGTAAGCATGGGAGAATCTTCGAGCAAGGAGGGCCAGCTGCTCATCCGCAAGTCGCTCTAATCGATCATCGCTATGTCACAGAGCGCAAGGAGAATCCGCAAAGAGAATCAGAAGAAGAGAAACCAGAAGCCAACGTTGGATTAGTGACCAAAGCGATCGACTGTGACTTCGACTTACGAGAGACAACGTCAATCTTGTGAGTCTTGAGGCGCGAGTACAGCGCGTCAAGAGTCAAGGTCGATAGGTCTGTCGTGTCTTTGATGGTGGTCACTTTCATCTCCCAAACACGCAGATCGAGTGTTGTGAGCATCTGACGAGCGTTGTCCGAGTCGGGGTATGTGAGACCGACCGCTCGGAGGTTGCTCAAGATTTTGTGAAATCGCGAAAGCACTCGCCCGTGGACTCACCAAAGAAGCATCTCGAATTTGTTGTATTCGCGCTTGAACCGATCTGTCGAACCGTCTTGATCCGGTGGTGCCTCATGGTATCGCGCGAGGTCACCTGATGTCGAGGCGGACGACAGTGAGATATGCGGTCAAACTCGCTCACGACTCAAACCTGGATGATGATGTTCCTTGCCTTTGCATTCACCTCAACATCACCATGTTCCGGCATTGATGTTCTCATCGGCAGAACAACGAATCGCATTTTGACCTTCCGCCGATGGCATACCCACGGGCTCGATGTATGTCTCCATTCGGCTCTTCCAGAAAGGGTAATCGATGCCATCGAAAATGGGCGGCTTGGTCGAGTACTTGTCCGTCGCCATGGCTCTTGAGACCGGTTAAGATCTATTGATTAGAGCTAACCGGCTCTGATACCAATTGTAGGACCGAAATGGCGACTAGAGGGGGGGTGAATAGGAGCACAAACTCTTTTTGTCTCCAAATCAAATTCAATACGAATATCACTCCAATAGCTGTGAAAGCTATGAAGATCAATCAATCAAGCACAGTGGAAGACTTGTATTGAATCCAATCAAAACCCCAAAAGAAACAACCACAAACACAAGAAGACAGCCTGATGAACAGTACTCGAAAGTACAGTGGTTGGTGAATAGTACTCGTAGCTTGCACTCGAAAATGAACAGTGCTCGAAAGAGTAGTACTCGAAAGCTACAGTGTCTTGCTACAGTACTTGTAGCAAGAACTCGAAATAAATAGTACTCGATGCTACAATACTCGTAGCTACAGTGTTGTGCTACAGTACTCGATGAAGAAAAGATCTCCAAAGAATAGTACTCGATGAACAGTACTACTCGTAGCTACAGTACTCGGTACTCAGAGCTACAGTACTCGTAGCAAGAACTCGAAATGAAACGAACTCGATGCTATAGTAAAATCAGCACAAGAAACTGAATTTCAGCACGATTCCGAAATCGAAAATAGATCTAACGTTTGCTCCACAACTCCAAACTTCATGAGACTTGACACACACCTTTTCAAAGATGTCAGGAACCTATTCCATGCAATGATCGTCAAGATCCTTGCCAAAGTTCCTATCTTTTTCAGTTTGAACGAAGGGTGCTCCAAAATAGACTCAAGATCGAAATATGATCTAAAGACTTGCTCGTGGGTGATTGATGATCAAGAAGATCCTAGATGTGTTCCCACATGTCACAGCAAGCTAGATCAAGAAAAGGAAATCAAGAAAAAGCTCCCAACACGAAATCTCAAGAATCAACCCAAAAGGGAGAACGAAGAACAGAGAGAACAGAGAGCAAGAACAGAGGAAAACTTCAGATTTCCATTCATTGAATCAAGAGAGAAATACAAAGAGATACATCCCCATACGCATGGACATTCGAACAGGGAAGATTACAAGCTTGTTAAACCAATCTCTCCCTCTCCAACTCAAGAACACAACCCATACATGCTTGAGAGGAGATGATACACAGTCTCTCAAGAGACCAACGAAGGGGACACAGAGGGAACACAACTCTGCCTCTCCCAACAACTCTCAACAACTAAAGCCTGAAGCCAAAGCAGACTCTACAGTCTCTTTTGACTAAAGGAAACCGTGAAATCCCTTGAAGTGTTCGCTGGGGCTTGCAGCCCCTCCAACCTATTTATAGCCCATGGCTAACGGGTCTCCACCCCGTTACGCCTGCTAAGTCCACCGGAGCCCGCTCCCGCATGTGCAGCCTTGCGAAATTCCCGTTTGGGGTATTACACCGACCGTTCTGACCTCAGCACCACCTGCGCCTAGTCCGGTCCACCGTGTATCTCCATGACTTCACCCGATGTCTCGCACGACTCGCAATCACCTCGAGTCCATGTCGTCTTCGACACATCCTGACCGTTCTGACCTCAGCGCCACCTGCGCCTAGTCCGGTCCACCGTGTCTCTCCACGACTTCACCCGATGTCTTGCACGACTCGCAATCACCTCGAGTCCATGTCGTCTTCGACACATCCTGACCGTTCTGACCTCAGTGCCACCTGCGCCTAGTCCGGTCCACCGTGTCTCGCCACGACTTGTAACCACCTCGAGTCCATGTCGTCTTCGACACATCCTGACCATTCTGACCTCAGCGCCACGACTTCGTCGCGCTCCTTGTCCCGCACACCTCGCAACCACCTCGAGTCCACGTCGTCTTCGACACATCCCGACCGTTCTGACCTCAGCGCCACCTGCGCCTAGTCCGGTCCTCCGTGTCTCGCCACGACTTCACCCGATGTCCTGCAGACACACAGACAAGAAACACACCCAATAGCACCGCTCGATACATGAAAGCATATATACCATAATACTTACCATGACGAAGTCCAAACCTGTCGAACAAACAGAATATGCAACCTAATCACGTACGACCAAGTTTGACCATAGTTCGACCGAGCCCGATTGCCCACGCAACGACTCGACTCCGAACCACCCAAACCAAACTCGACTTAGATCAAGTCCGATTGCGCCACGCAACGACTCGACTTATCTAAACCAATGTCAATTACTCATCACACACATGGGATGACCTCCACATGGTCCCTCATCAACTATAACTTCAGTCATTAATATCCATATTCCTCACTAATCAAGTAACTGCCCCAAGGCGGTTTATTTCACCAATCTTAGACTTTCTCTAATCCACACCAATCCAATTCAGTTACACAACCACAATATACACGTCGCAAAACCATAATCGATTGATCAAGATTCAAACATACTCAATCACTAACGTCGATAAATAAATATATTCTTTGACCAAGATATCCTTGGAAATAATTTAACTCTCATAGGGTCATACTCGACAACAACTCCACAACCCTTGTTGTCTCTTTAATTGCCGTAATGTTTAGTTTCATCGTACTAATTTCCTCTCATTAGACCACATCTTCATAAATCATCTACCCAACCTTGCAAAGTTAATTATCCAATCACGATACTCTAATAAATTTATCAGATCCCATACTTTCAATAATCCTCATTCCAAAGATGAACAAAAGTTCTTGGATTATAATTTGCCATAGGTTCCCTACTTGTAGCACTAATCAATTGTATTCCAATGACAAACATTCCTAGAATTCTCTCAAAGAAGTTATAAGTCGAAACCAATTCACCTTCAATCGTTTCTTCACATAGACTGGTTCCCAAAATCTCACCACTATCATAAACTTGTTCACTACCAACCAATCGTCATAATACACTCTATGAGACTTGGCAACACAAGAAGGTTAAATCCTTTCTCAAAAGGGAAGAATCAAACAAATACAAGTCTCAACACACAAGAAAACTTCGCTCGTCGGAGAGGGCACGAGACCAAGAGAAACAGTCAAATAGTAATGATCTCGGGAAACAAAACATGAGTCCACAATGAGGCACATGTCCCTCAAGAAAGACTTTTTTAAAAAAAAAAACTCCATAAATCATAATAAAATATTGCTATGGAAACCCAAGAAACTCTTAAGCTGTAATGACAGAAAAGTTACAGATTTCAATTCTTAACTCCAACCTCAAATACTTATGGTACTCATTTTCCATCAACAAATAAAGCAATTCTCTTTATTACATCATTACTTGTCAACCCAAACATGAAGTGTCTTTAAAACTGAATCACATTAATCACTTAGAAACCAGTTAGAACCTTTCAAAATGTCACATTGTTCAAACTAATTTTTTCTACTACATAAATCATGAACTCTCAAAGGATCACGAATGCAAAACTCCAAACATTTCATTTATCCAATATTACGAAAAGCAATCAACTTACTTTCTCTCTAGAAGAATCATCACCACTCCAACGCATCACAATCTCTTGTATACCATGCTACTAACATCAAGAATAATTCACTCTTAACAATGTTTGTTAACGTCAACTCTTCCTTTATAAAGTCCCCAAAGGCTTACCAAAAAGTTACATATCCCTTTATCATCTCATCCTTAATTGAGTGTATTCTAAATTATTACACTCTCACTACAACAACCACTCTATTTTAGAGGGAACCTACTACACAATCTAAAAGGTTACACCAAAACCCCTTCATCAACAACATGCTATTATCCGACAATTTCACCATCATGCAAACCTCTTTTAACAAGGGCTTGCAGCCACAATACAACCCCACGGAACACATGTAAATAAATCACTTTTAAATTTCAACCCTTCTCCTATTCGAAATACTCTCACTACTTTAGCACACACTAATTCCAATCTAGAGGCTATCATAAATCATTGATGATCATTCAATCATGGACGAATTGATGGTCCTTTCTCTATTTGTATTCCCACGAGCTTAAATAAGATCGTCAAATAGCCCATTAAAGAAAATTCCATATTATCATCTATTAAGACAATGATCGAACACATCATTATATTTCTCTTCCTACACAGTTAGATTAATCCATTGAGACCAAAATAATCTAGCAAGTTTAGCAAACTAAACGATTCTAATAATCAACCTTTTCACCATGTTCCACACTTCTTAATAACTCTTTTGATTCCAATTAAGTGTGGTCATGCTCCTGATCACAGTTCATCAAGGACTACTAGAGGGCAACGTCAATTTGATCGATTTCACTCACAGGGACACTCGTTAGGATTTATCATGCACTACGCTACAGACCCACCTTGATAACTCATATCATATCCATCAATTTCTTTGATTATAACCTCTGCCTTAACCACGAGAAGACATTGCTAAAGGGTTTAATATTTTCTTTCATAAACAAGAACCATTCAACTTCTACACTCAAAATACCCAAAGAAACTTTATTGAGTCAAAGCTTCCACACACTAAAATACTTGCAAGAGGAAACTTTCATTAACCAAAAACATCCAGATAATAAATGGGTCATGTTTCCGACAAGAAAGACAAATCTCCAATATAAAGGTCAATATTGACAACTAACCAAGTCCACCACCAAGCATGACTAACTCAACAAGCTTGGGAAAATAGTAATTGCTTTAACGGTCAAATTAAGCCAATGAAACACATCAATCATTCTCAACGAAACCCATCAACTGCAATGAACTATTGACCCAAAGAAATTCATCAATCACTACTAGACAAGAGTTGACCAAATTCGAACTCAAGGAAGCGAACAAATTTCTAAAGATACTCACTATCGACGCCATACTAAGACATCCGAGGTAACTACTTCCTGTTCTCATACCACAAAAGATGGCGTGACATGGTAAAGCCTGGGCCACAACCACGACCTCAACCTCTCAACATGCGCTACCATCACTCATACTAATCATAGAATCATATTATAAGTATATAAGGTTATCTCATAATAGGAATCATCAATACAATATAACAGAAACGTAAATGCAATGCTTGACCCATCCCATCCTACTGTGCACAAGTGTGTTAGGTTTTTAAGTTCATTAACCATTACAAAATGTTAGTAATTTAAATTTCCTAAGTTGTAAATCCAATCACCACGGACCTCAAACCGCTCGATACCAACCGTAACACCCTAACTCAACAATGAGCCTGGAATGCTACTAAGGTAACTTTACACAAATCTAAGCTAGACAATTTACTAAAATTCGGCAGAATATCCTATGTATTTCTCACTTCACATGGGTTTCAATAGTTAAAAGAGAACTATAACGAAACATTGCAATATTCAAGATCATCAATAAGTTCTCGTGAATTTGCTAATCAACCAACAAGTCCTCAAGCATCCAACTAAGCTAATCATCATTATTACAATTAATCCAATGCGTAAATATAATCATGACAAATCCTTGAACAGAGCTTATTTATTAAGGCATGGTCTCGAGAATTAAAGCACATGGCCGTGTGCGTGTAAACATAATGCTACTCCTCCCATGCATGCCGCGCTTGAATTGGGTACCTAAAGCAAAGAAAGAAAGCAAGAGTGAGTCCACAGACTCAGCAAGTACATAAATAAAAAAAGACATATAAGTCAAATCATAACATCCGCATTCACATTCAGGAGCACATCATTAAATCATTCACATGCGTATGCAATGCTCAAGGATTCCTTTTCTTTATCTCTTTTTGCATTTTACCGGTAATGCAAAGTATGCAACCATCGCCAGATACCCATGTTGCAGGCTGCGCACGCACAGGGACCAATTGTCCAATACTCCGCAAGTATTGGGGACCTCAAGCCCACACTCCACAAGTGTGGGGACCTCAAGCCCGTCACATTCATGATGGGGACCTCAAAGATGTGCATACTTGGTCATCACAAGACCAGGCCTCAACATGATATCAATATACATATGCACCATCTCTTTTCATCATCATAGAAACAAATGCAATAAACAACATCCATGAATAAAGCATACTTGTCAACAACCCTACGACACTAACATGCTTCAAACACATACTCATGCCCAAGCAATCACAAACAAAGTACCAACGATGCACTTGCCTCAACCGTGCGGGAACGAAGGACGCGAAGAGGGTGCCGCCTCCGGAACCAGTCCCCCACCTAAACATTCAATTAAGAAATGCTAAGACAGAAATAAAGGACCACTCAAACCATAAAAGTAAAAACGAACTCACAAAAGTTCCTTTAGCGCGAACCCAACCCCAGTTTCTAGATGTCGCTTTGTCCCCTCTGTGGACAGTCACGTTCTAAAATTCATATCTTTTCGTACATGGATCCAAATTAGGTGTTCTTGGACTTCATTGAAAGGTTATCAAATTACCCAACTAAACCTAGTTGGTGGGTCTTCCTGTTTCGGTCATCTACTACCCCTAACATGCGAAATAACAGAACATCGTTTTCACGTCAGGTTCTCTGAACAGTACACTAAATTGATCATAACTTTCAGCTCGTTCGTCCACATTTTGCGTTCGTGTGCTTACCTGAAAGCTAAGACAATTATCTACAACTTTCGTTATACTGCGATCCTCTAATTCTCCTGTTATCTGATCGGACAAGTTAGATTACTAAAACCTGTCAAACTACTGACAGACTCGCAGAACAGTTGCACTAATAAATTCATAACGTTTGCTACAGAGGTCCAACAAATACGATCTAGCACTTCATTGAAAGGTAGTGACGTCCTCTACAACTTTCTAGGAGATGACCAAGACTGAATCCGCACTTAACCACACAAAAACGTCCCTCTAATGAAATCTGTCCTGAGGCGACAGAATTACCGGCAAAGAACAATTAAGCGTTAATATATATAAACGAGGGGAAAACGAGGTTACCCTTGACGAACCGATCGCGCAGCACGAAGAGCACCCACTAGCGAACTCTCCCCAAAGATGGTCCTGCCCCTCACCTTCTTCCTCCTCCAACAATGGCCACCTCCAAGCAATCTCCTTCTTCTTGGCCAATCGATCTCCCGGTGATCGCCTTCTTCCTCCAATTGGCGTGGGCACTGCTCATGGTATCAGAGCAAGAAGGGTACTATAGCACGTCGTGCTACAAAGAACTCATCTAGGTTTCTCTCTCTTTATTGGTAGCCACCTCATGGGCCTAAATGCTGTGGTGAAAGCCCATAGCCTGTGTTGTCGAAATTATGCGTAAATCCTCTAATCTCCTGTTAAAACACTTTTTTAATTGGTCCTTGTCTCTAATTTATTTCTTCTCTCTCGAATACATTTGGGGTATTACAAGTGGGTCCTTGGTCAATAGACCAGGTCCACGAATCGGTCAAAGTCTACCGTGAACTTGGTCCACCGCACACTGTGAAGATAGTGCAGTGCTTACGCCCATTGTCGTGTAGGCGTCCACGTGGGCGTTGACTCAGACAAAAAGGGTGGCGTGGCGCTGACTAGGCTATGACGTGGCTGTGACGTGGCTGAGCCACGTCAGCCCAGAATCGGCAGTGCTACGGTGACAACCTCGCCAACGCTACACGCCACAACGAGGCATGCGAGGGGTACCAACATGACGAGTGCAACTTACTGAGTATGGTGCTCACCCTAGAAGCTAGAGGGCATGGGGTTTTGGTCATCGGCGACGAGGTTTGGCGGTGGCGACACTAGGGTTCATGGCGGCGACGAGTTCTGGTGGTCCTTGGCTCGGGTGAGTGCGTGCACGGGGTCGGCGTGGTCGAGGCGGTGTCGATTTTGGGGTTGGGACCAGTGAAGGAGTCTTGCCGATGCCGAAAATGATGAACGAAGAAGCTTCGGTGGTCGGTGGGAAAACTCAAAATACCAACGATTGAGAGGGAGATAAGCTAGGTGGTTTTGGGGGTTTCGACGAGGAGGAGAAGGGGCTCCTGGTGCGCACCTTTATAGGGTGTGGGTGAGGTCGAGGCGGCGTGACGCGCAAGAAAGTCGTGCGATGATGTCGGTAGGTTCTTGGGGATTCAGGGCAAGAAAAGGAAGGAGGGAGGTAGAGGCGGGTGCGGGATTGATTTAGCGTTTAAATGCACGCAAAATCTGGAGGAGGTGCTAAAGATTCCGCCAAGTTTGGAAAACTCCAAAGCGGCGAAAATGGCGAAAGAAATGGCACTGTCTTGTGGGGAATAAAGGGCGGAGAATGAAGGGTGATGTGGCATTGCGGGCCCCACATGGCAGAGAAAGAGAGGGATGTAGTGAGAGAAGGGTGTTCGTGAGAGGAGGAGAGGGAGGCGCGGGAGAAATGGGCCAAGCGGGCCTCGTGCACAAGAAAATGGAAATGGGCTGGGGTGGTTTCGGCCCAAAGGTTTAACTGGATTTTTAATTGATTTTCTGATTTTAAAAATTGAGTTAATACATTTAGATTTTAGAAAATAGCAAATAAAATCCAAAAATCAGGAGAAAATTCACAAAAATTCTCTAAGACATTTTGGACTTAAATAAAATATTTCCAACTTATATTTGACTTTTTATTTTGCACATACATTATTTTTTATTTCCAGAAAATAGGAAAAAACTTTTTAAAATAAAGAAAATTCCAAAAATTAATTTAAAATTTTATTTTTCACTTTAAATCCAATAAAACTCAATAAATTTCCTTTTTGAATTTTAAAATCTTGGAAATGCAAGAGAAGCAATAAAACTCTTTTAAATTTTAGTAAATCCAATAAAATAATATCTTTATTAATTTTTATTTTGGTAACAAAACTTTGGGATGTTACACTTAGTAGCCAACACTCACCTAGGTGAGAGGGCGCAGCGATGGGTGCAGCGGAGAAGGTTGGCTGGGTCAGCAATGGCGGACAGGCGGACGGCGAGGGAGGACCGGCAGTTTGGCAGATGGCGTGGGAGGCTCGGAACACGACGGCGGCGGCTAAGGGGAGGCCCGGGCTGAGGCACGGCGGCCATGACGGGAGGGGAGGGGAAGGAGGCCATAGGGGTGGGATGGCCGAGGGGGAAGGATAGGAGAGCGAGAGAACACTGGTACTCTCTCCTTTTCTTCTGTTTTTTTTAGCTCTCGGATGTCGGATCCGCATCGTCGTGGATGGGGACGATGGGGTGGAGAAGGGGGAGGCGGCGTAACGAGGAAGGGAAAGGCAGCGGTGCTGAGAGGGGAGGAAAAGGCACTGGCGCAGGGGAAGAGGAAGCGCACAGAGGGGGAGGTGGTGTTGTGGGGAAGGGGAGGCGGTGGCGCTAAGAGGGGAGCAGATGGCGGGGACGGGGGGGGAGCGGTAAGAGGGAAGGCGCCAACGCAAGGGAAAATGAAGCGTGTGGTGGGAGAGGGGGAAACGGTGTCGCGGGCAAGGGGGAGGTGACTGTGCAATGTGGGGAGCAGACGATGGCGGGCAGGGGAAGAGGGAGCGGCGGCACTGGGAAGAGTGGCGACGTGGAAGTAGTCGATAAAAGGGAAGAGAGAGGAAGGGACGGGAAAAGTCATAAGGAAAGGAATCGCGGCGGGTGAGGAGAGTAGACGGAGGGGAAGGGACGGGAAGACTTGCGAGGATCGCTCTGCTAGGCGCAATCGCTATGCTGCCTGCGATCGGACAGCGACAAAGCGGCTCTCATATGATCCTACCGGTTAAATCCTGGGAGAGTTGGGGCGCAGGCAGCTACGCTACGTCGCTCTTTTTTCCTCTGCTGTTTGATTCCGCGCTCGTTTCTTCGCAGCCGTCCGATTTTTATTTTGTTTTGCGCGCCTGCCGTTCCTTCGCGTCGTCGCTGCCCCGGTTGCTCCGCGTCTTCGCTTTCTTTATTCCCCGTTGCCCCGCATCTTCTTGTTTCTTTCCCCCTCTCGCCCGCGTCCTCCCCGGATCCTCTCCCGCCGTCGTCGCCGCCACCACTCCCTCCTCCCCGTCTCCTCTCCCGCCGTCGCCTCCGCCCCGCTCACTCCTCCCCGCCTTCCTCGCTGTCTTCCTTCCGCTTCTGTGGGTCTTCTCGCCCTCCCCGGCGTTGTTTCGTCGTCCTCCCCTCCTGCCCGCCTCCCCTCCTCCTCCTTCATCGTCGCCCCCATTCTTCTTTTTCCCACCCCTATATCTTCCTTGCACTTCCTTCGGTCTTCTCGCCCTCCGCCGCAGTTGCTTCGTCGTCCTTCCCGATGTCCTGCCTCCCCTCCTACTCCTTCACTGCCCTCTCCCCCCTTCTTGTTTTCCCCACGAAAGCCCCCTCCTTCTTCCTTCCTCCGCGGCCTCTCACCGCGCCGCCCCCTCTTCCCCGCCACCCCAACCCCGCAGTGGTCGCCTCCACCCGATTTTCGTTCGAATTTTTTTGTCAAAGCACAGATCTCTCGCCACCTCCTATCCGAATCAGGTCGCCGGCAACCAGATGCTCCTCTATGATCTGTCCTCCAGGCTCCTCTGCCGCGTATTGAACGTCGAGCTCAAGGTGCTCTCCCCTTCTTTTG
Source organism: Ampelocalamus luodianensis (assembly GCA_036346255.1). Taxonomy (NCBI): domain Eukaryota; kingdom Viridiplantae; phylum Streptophyta; class Magnoliopsida; order Poales; family Poaceae; genus Ampelocalamus; species Ampelocalamus luodianensis. Next base: position 55,912,166 of record CM070617.1, on the reverse strand, counting down.
ACCACTTTCGATGTTCAATTACGCTCTGTCCGTGAGCAAAATTTTCTTCTGTTTCTGTGCTTCGATTTCGATTCGGTTGGTTTATTTGTTCTGGGGATTTTACCAGGCGGAGCTGGACACCGACGAGGTCTACGCGCAGGTCACGCTAATGCCGGAGACCGAAGTAAGCTCGTTCGTCAATTTCTTGGGGGAAAGATTTGGGTATCTTTTTTTCATGGTGTGAGAGAGGAGGTGCTAATCTGTGCTCGATTTGTTTCTGCAGCAAAATGAGATGGAGGCGGAGAGGTCGAATTCTACGTCGGGCTCCAGGCCGGCGAGACCAGGGGTGCGGTCCTTCTGCTAGACGCGGACCGCGTCCGACACCAGCACGCACGGTGGCTTATATGTGCTGCGCCGCCTCGCTGATGAGTGCCTCCCTCCCGTGGTACATGTGGATTTTACACTAGAAAAGAGAAACCTATGTTTTTCGATCCGTGCATATGGCTTGCCATCGGTTTGTCGCATAGGCTGGCCTGATTTGTTTGCCAGGACATGACCCAGTCGCCTCCAACACATGACCCAGTCTCGTAAGGATCTGCATGACATGGACTGCCGCTTCTGCCACCTCTTTCCTGGTAACTTTCTGTTCCTTTCCTTACTGTGATCCATATTGGTTCTACATCGCCATGTATGCCTGTGCGATTTGAGGCCGATAAATTTACCATACAATTAGTTGTAGTTGCCTTCATTTTTCGGTAGTGTGGAATAGACCATTCAGGATTTCTAAATTACCTTAGCCATCGATTGACAATGCAGTACATCAAATCTGTCAATGAAATGAAAATGTTTTTCTTGTACTTGATGTTGATGACTACGACGATGGTTGTTTTAACTGTGTGCAAAATCACCAGGACAACCTAGGAGGCATCTCCTTCAGAGCGGTTGGAGTGTGTTTATCAGTTCCAAAAGGCTTGTTGCTGGGGATGCCTTCATTTTCCTCAGGTCTGTAGTTGTTTCCTTTCTTCCCAGCATAACAATTCCGCAATCCAGTGCTAAGTTTGTTGTGCCCCATGCAGAGGAGAGTGATGAGCTTCGTGTTGGTGTTAGGCTGCCTATGACACAGCTGTCCAAAGTGCCTTCTTCAGTCATATCTAGCCAAAGCATGCATCTTGGAGTCCTTGCAACTGCATGGCATGCTATAAACACGAAGAGCATGTTCACTGTCTACCACAAACCAAGGTATATTGACATGTCTACTACAAACCTACTGGTTTACCTTGTTGTTAGGCTATTCTTGCATACATCTGTAGCCGTATATTCGTTCCCACTATGCATCTTTCTGAGTAATTAAACTTGTGTCTAGCGACTCTAATCTCCGTGTCTATGTTAGGACAAGCCCGTCAGAGTTCATTATACCATGATCAATATATGGAGTCTGTAAGAAAAAATCTATTGGGATGAGGTTCAGGATGCGGTTTGAAGGGGAAGAGGCACCAGAGCAGAGGTACTTGTTGTCTTTGCCTTTCCTATAAATGTGGTTTTGTGTGGATTAGCCTCCTCATAGTACTAAGTGATTATTTGTAATCTGTTGTTTCCATTGTCATGTAGGTTTACTGGGACTTTAGTTGGCAGTGAGAACCTTGACCCAATGTGGCCTGAATCAGGCTGGACATCCCTGAAGGTATTCTGCTTGTTTGTTTTTGTCATTTTGTGTGGCTGGAAAAGTGTTGTGTTTATGGAGGATTGCTTTTGTAACTTTAGGTGTGTAAGTGTGTTGGGATGAGCTATCAACTATTCCCCGTCCGGATAGAGTCTCTCATTGGAAAATAGAGCCCGCTTCATCACCTCCTGTTAACCCCCTTACTCATTCTAGGATCAAAAGACCTAGACCAAATGCTCCTCCAGCTTCTCCTGAATCATCTGTTCTTACAAAAGAAGGTAAGTTCAGAGGCTCGTTATTCTTAGTGGAAAGTTGATGAAAATATATGTTGCATGTTTAATGCTCTTCAAACTGTTGTTGCCATTTGCAGGTGCAACTAGGGTTGATATGGATTGTTCTCAGGTACAACAAAATCAAAATAACATGGTCTTGCAAAGTCAAGAACAGATGACCTTGAGGAACAGCAACCTAACTGATAGTAATGACTCTGATGCGACTGTTCAGAAGCCTATGGTGTGGTCTCCATCTCCCACCGTCGGAAAACAACATCCCCTAACGTTTCAGCAGATTGTAACCTACGGTCTTATATATACGTGGGCCATGCTCTTTTTAGCAGATTGTCATAAGAGTTTACTTTTCTGAGATCAATCTTCGATGAAGCTTCAACCGAAAACCGGAAATAAAAATATGTTTAGTGTTCCATATAAACCTAGCTTGCCATAGTCAGACTGGACACATCTATCTTACTTTTGTCTATGCTTCATGTATCGGACTGTATGTCGTCTACTACCTTCACAGTCCATCGTGTGTGTATATATATATATATATGATGTTTACTAAACGCGCGCTAAAGCGCGCGCCGGGCTCTAGTTGGCTTAAAATCAGGAAACGCTTACGTGGATGCGCTGGTTGCTCGGCGATTCATCCGGCCTTATAAGGAGTAATATTGCTATCTAACCGACCTGGCTACCACCTTCAATCTTTTTTCTCCTCACGCATTTCTACTCCCCAACTCCCACTTTTGATATGCATGAGCAATGGATGGTGGATAAAAACATATTCATGTACCATAGTTGCTCTCGTAGAATAGTACGTTCTTTTCTAACAATATTAGATATTGCTATTGAATCATTATGCTCATTGTGAGGATTACACGGGTAGAAACAAATTGAGAATCAAATATTCCATTCACGAGTTATTCATAAGGGAAAATTGTTTAAGCTAAAAGGAAGTACATTATTCAACTAATAAAATCATGTCTCTTGGCCGTGGAAGATATATAGATAGATTTTTTTAGAGATAAAATACATAGATGGATGACTGATAGAGGGATTTTGTGCTGCCAGTGTAGGTAGTAGTGGAGTAATGGAAGTTTTGTGCATGCACCCATAACACTTTAGGGAGTCCCTGGACAGAATCATATCCATTTTGTTTTCGTATTTAACCATTCATCTCATTGCATTGTGTGAAAGATTAGTACACTGTAGTGTTGCATCTTTTCTAATTGTATCCATGGTTGTCCAAATTATGTATGAGTAATTATATTGTTCATGGGCCACGTAATTTGGCATGAATTAAGGTTTACATAATTGCAAATGCTAGCATAGATCAATTTGTTAGTGCCGGTTGTGTCCGTGCGCGGCGTATATCAGGTAAAACCATGAAGGGGTTGTATCACTAGATGAAAAGGACCTTTTTTTTTTTTGCCAAAAATCGGTCTTACCGGACCCACCCACCCACCTCAAGACTTCAAACCGGCCAAAATCGACCCGAAAAAATCAAATTTGCTTGAATTTGATATTTTATAATTTAAAATAAAAAAAATCAAATTTTGATTGGCCAAAATTTTCCAATTTTCGGCCAAACCGGTTCTACCGTACCCCGTTTTAAAATTTTCTAACCGGTTTTGAAAACCCTGGGCAGAGCTCATCGGTTCGCAGGCGAAGCACCTTCTTTTCGGACCGTTGATGCAGGACAATTACTGAGACCGATCCACTTAAAGCAGTTTCATGGGGTCACTGATAAGACTATCCTTAAATCCGTCTCGTATTCTTGCTACGGTGCTAGCGCACGGGGTTACCAGGGTTATGTTTGATAAATATATCCATCTCAGGTTCTGCCCTCGTGTTAACAAAAACCTTTATCTTAGTTAAGCCCTATGAAGTGTTTCAATAGCCGGAAGTCTAGGAACGGCTATTTACATAGAGTTCATCATCTATCTTGCACATTTGCATTTTATTGTTTTTTCTGTAATTTAAATTTTAATTACCTATGCTGCGAACGAAGGGCATTTTAAATAGCTCCCGATGGATTCCATAAACCTTGAAATAGGGAAAATGCTACACCGATCCCGTGTATTTGCGGTCATCATACATCCAATTTGTTTGGCACCGGTGGCAACATGCCAAATTGCGACTGATGTTTGTCTTCCAAATTCATTTGATGCCGACGGCAAGAGAACGGCGAATTCCTTCATCACTGGTGGTGTACGAAACTGTGATTCGTTTAGGTTGAACAGAAAGTTCATAGCACCCTTGGAAAAATTAAGTCAACAAAAAGTCCATAATATAATCTATACTACAAGCCAACTTGGAAGTAGAAGGTACCGCTAAAAATTCTCTTTTCCGAAATCAACCTATAGTTAAAAAGCAGAGCTCTCCCGGACAAGCACATCTCTGTGGCCAAGATCCATGCAAAGGAGAACAAACTCCAAGAACGTCACCTACATTTTGAAGCTACTTGACTGAAGTCTTTGCGTGGCCCATCCTAAATTCCTAATGCATGCATGTGTAGATGCATCACACACAGTTCAACCTGGAAACAGTTGGTCAGAGAATGAAAAAGGGATATATACCTAGCTGTAAAAACTAGAGGACAGGGCGACTGCTCAACCATAGCCTGAAAATAGCAAGGGCAAGACCAACATGCCTTGAACGTAGCAAACGGGTCGCCTCTCCCTCTCTGGAGCAGCATATCTTTTGAAACTTCTCTGCATCGGCGAGGAGAAGCAGTAGGACGAAAATGGCTTTCAGGAACAATGCTACCAGGGTCTTGTTCGTCCTGATGGTCGTGTGCGCCGCGAGCGCAACAAAAAGGTCCGTAGCAAAGGAGAGCGCTGCTCCTGCCCCAGCACCGGAAGGCGCCGCAGAGGCGTCCGGACCCGGCGGGACCTTCGACATCACAAAGCTCGGCGCAACCGCCGACGGCAAGACGGACAGCACAAAGGTAATTTTTATAAGAAACAAACTTTGATTTCCGCCCCAGTCCATTGATGTCACGACAACGAGCGGCGACGATCGCTTTCAGGCACTCCAGGATGCGTGGAAGTCAGCGTGCGAGGCAGCCGGGCAGCAGAGGATCCTCATCCCCAAGGGCGACTTCCTGGTTGGCCCCCTCAACTTCAGCGGGCCGTGCAAGGGCGATGTCACCATCCAGCTCGACGGCACCCTGCTGGGCTCCAACGACCTGACCAAGTACGAGGCTAGCTGGGTGGAGATCCTGCACGTCGATAACATCGTCATCACCGGCTCCGGCACGCTCGACGGCCAGGGCAAAGCCGTCTGGACCAAGGACTGCAAGACGTTGCCCAACGTACGTGCATGCATATATATACGCACGCATATACATGGACATTCCAGGGACTTCTGTAATATATGTTGGTGCGTGCGTCTGTGTAGACGCTGGTACTGGACTTCGTGAAGAACGGGACCGTCTCCGGCATCACGCTACTGAATGCAAAGTTCTTCCACATGAACATCTACATGTCCACGTACGTGACCATCAAGAACGTGACCATCGCGGCGCCTGCAGACAGCCCCAACACCGACGGCATCCATATCGATGACTCGTCAATATCGCAGTCACCGGTGCGACCATCGGTACCGGAGACGACTGCATCTCCATCGGGGCGGAAGCGCCCGCGTCAGCATCACCGGCGTGACCTGCGGCCCAGGGCAGGGCATCAGCGTGGGCTGCCTCGGGAGGTACAAGGGCGAGAAGGACGTGACCGAAGTCACCGTCAGGGACTGCGTGCTGAGGAGCAGCACAAACGGTGTTCGCATCAAGACATACCAGGACGCGCTGTCGCCGATCACGGCGTCGAAGCTGACGTTCGAGAACATCAAGATGGAGGACGTGGCCAACCCCATCATCATCGACCAGAAGTACTGCCCCGAGAAGATCTGCATCACCAAGGGCAGCTCCACGGTCACCGTCAAGGACGTCACGTTCCGCAACATCACCGGCACGTCGTCGACGCCGGAGGCCGTGAGCCTGCTCTGCTTGGACAAGCAGCCGTGCAGCGGTGTGCAGCTCCTCGACGTCAAGCTGGAGTACAGCGGCAAGAACAACAAGACCATGGCGGTGTGCAGAAATGCCAAGGGCATTTCCAAGGGCTCCCTCGAGTCCCTGGCTTGCCTGAACTGATGCGATCTCTGATCTATTATAGTCTTTGTTTTTCCTTTTTATTCCGATTCTGTTTCTGGTAGAGAAGAAACAGATTGATCCCGGGGATCATCCATTAGTTTTTTTCCCTAGACTGATCATTCCGCTACGTTAACTAATCCTTGTTTGTGCTGGTGCGAAGTCAGCAGAACGCGAGACGTTTCATAGATAGATCTGGTTAGTTGAATTTTGGTTGTTGAGAGTGGCTGTGGTACATGTGTATGTATTTTATACACTTCACAAAGGATCATCCATCCTTTGTGGCGGAAAGTGCATTTATTTTGCTCATATTTTTCATACATATTTGGCGTACACATTTTGATGTTCTGAAGTTTAAAAATGTATGTTATATGTGGGGACCCCGGTAATTATCTCCATAAGACCGAGATTAGACAAGGTCTTAGGGACATAATTACGGGTCTCCGGTAAATGAATTCCAATTTAACTCTATCCAAGTGAGAGGCTTAGCCGAATACTAGAGCATCAACGATCATGCGCGCTGCTCCCTTGCGAGCGCTACATGATTGTCGATTCTCCCTCGATTCGAAGCACTACACTTAGTGAGTTAAATGGGAATTCATCAACAGCGAGTATGACATATATTGGCTCCCAAGATCAACGACCAATATACTCATACCCTCATCCAACGTTGATTACATCCATACAACGCATACAACAAGAGATAAAAAGACATACTGCATAATAGTCAAAGTCTACAGCTTATTACATACGGCCGAACGGCCAAATTCAAAGTAAAGTACCAAGTAGCAGCGGAAGTAAATAAATAAAGCAAAAGACCAGTATTGGTATGCCCATCACCCATCGGCAACCGACTGGGGGTTAAATGATAGCACACTACTCGTTAGTGTCACCCAAGTCAACACTAACGAGATCGTCATACTCATAATCATCCTCACCTGAAAAGGCCAGCAAACATCTGGCTGAGTACAAGTGTACTCGCAAGTCTTACACAAATAAAAATAGTTATGCATAAGGGTCATTCAAAGGATGGCTCATATTGGTTTAGTTTTGCGAAAGAGACGCAACAATTAACATCCTACACATACTAGTTTTCATTTACCCATTTAAAATCAGATTTGAAGTAGAAGTAAAACATATAGTAAAACATTTCAGTAATAAACAATTGAATCATACAAAGCCCAAAGTGGCAGCCCACTTTGATATACTAAACACATGAACAACCCGTTCATGACGAATACCAAGTTCAACCACAATTTTAATTAAAAGTCTAACAATAGTAACTCCCGAACTCAAGCGGTTGTCCATAACCGTGGACACGGCTATTCGAATAGATTGATACCCTGCAGGGGTGTACTACTTTACTCACATGACTTGATTAGCCCGTAAGCCTACAGAGGCCTCTGAAATAGCACGCTTCCTATGGTATGCCGGCCGGGTAAATCAAGATACAGTCATTTTCAGCAAGAAAGCCCTATTGAGCTAAGTCCCCCTTGTGAGATGGTTCCTTGCCTAGTACAAGCGTCTGATAGCACTTGCTAGGAGGCTCACAAGTTATATTGGAAATACCGATGCAATCAAAACAAAAGAATTGGTGCTCCCTTGCACACTATAAAGGATTACATCGGCTCCTCAAAGAACATAGGATTTCACGGTCGCTATGCCCCTTACACCACCAAGGACTTAACATAATAAAACTCTCCCCCTACTTAACCATACGGCTCCCAACCCGCGTGTGGCAGCACGAGTGTTGCTTGAATTAACGACGTTACCAAAGTTCGGTCCTCAATTGTCCAGACAAGTCCTTCCACTTACCCAATGCTCGTGCACAAAGCACCATCACTAACCAACACTTGTCCAGACCAAAAGCTCATTTAAAAATGACAAAATTTAACTCATAAAACAGCTACAAAGATCTGAAGTATAAATCATAAAATGAGAGTTGTGTTTATCCCAAAACCGCCGGGTTATTCCCGACGATTGAACTACCGTATCTAGACTTGCATGGCTAAGCAATTCTATAACCCACAATTCACACATCCTATCTTAAGCATATAGGAGTTGGCATAATTCAAGAGTAACCTCAAGCATAGGACATAACTAAACTACACATCACAAAAATATTGACATAATCAAAATAGCATGCAAGCAATTATCATTGCACTAACTTAACCAAAACTGGGATCAAATATGATGCAAAAGAAAGTTCAAATGATGCTTGCCTTGCTGGTAGTTCACTTGCTCACTCTCGGTCACTTACTCTCATACTTCCGGCAACTCGGAATCTAAAGAAAGGCGATATCGAATAAACATCGAGAAATAGCCAAAAACTCAAATTGCTCCAAAATGCATGAAATTTTTACAGTAGCTAGATAATGATTTTATATGAATTTAGGTGAAAGAATTATTTCATTTGGGGTTAATATGTGAAAGTTATAGCAATTTGAAAATCAGTTTTTCAGAAAATGCTGAAAATCAATGTTCTGTTACTGTTCACCCGAATTTAATTATTTTGTGAAAATTTGCAGAATTCTAGTGGAGATAAAAACTATATGGTTAAATATAGAACAACATTTTATGGACAACCCAATTGGATTCATCCCATTAGGAGTTCATATGCATCTTCTAAGAATTTTCAAAGTTAATTCAATTTCTAGTGTAAAAATATTTCTTTTCTGCATTTTAAATGGAATCAAATCCTTTTTATACACGGGCTGCCCTAGCCTTTGTCAATGACATATAGGGCCCTTGTATTTCATTTTCTTTTCCATTTATTTTCTAAAGGAAAGCATCTACCGACAATCTAATCTTCTCATAAGCATATACTTAACCGATTCGCTGGTGTCGAATCCAATCACATGCATAACACTTCACCAACCATATTCTCATGTCTTGATCTAAATCCCGTACTAACCTCCACTAAGACATTATCAAGGTAATCAATCCACCGACTTATGTGCATATGACCATGACTAACTCCATCGATCATTCTCCAATATACTATTTAAACTAATACTAACTATCTAGCTCTACTAGTCTCTCCTCGGCAAATCACCCTCGCATACACTCAATTTTCCACCGATCAAGGTTTAATTGACAAACCGATACCTAATGATCTTTACAATTTAAGAACACATCCAACATCTAATTGCTTACTAATCGATAAACTTATATCCATACCACCAAACTTAGTTGTGAACGACATCTACCAAACCAATCACATATGCGTCTCTACGATCGACTAATAATCATTTAGCTGCTAATCCGAAAGAGAGTACAATTGCATCGACTCGGCACATAGGATTTATCTACTAATTACATGTCAATCCAATTAGTTATCTAAAATCGAATAATCCATTCCTACCATCTCCAAATTCTAGCACAAATCATCCGATCCAATTGCTCATGATTAAATAAATCCCCGATTCAATCTCCATATCTCAACACATATCATCACAAAAGCTATCCATCAAGTAATAGATCGTACAATCCTTATGCGTCCTAACTCCAAAAATTACTAATCCAACGAGGATAACCTCAATTAATTTATCATCTAAGACCACCAATAATTTTGCATGTGACTCTAAAATAATATCATCCAATCAATTTATCCAAAGTATTTTTAATTTAGCATCCACCGATCAACATTCTACATAATCCACTACGATGATAAAATCACTTGCATAAGCCGACATACATCGCATGAAGACGCCTACGCATAAATAAGACATAACCGGAGAATTTCATCGGTTTTAAGCTACCAATTTATTTTACCATTAAACATGCATAAAAAAAATGACATGCACATGACTAATATGCAATATGCACGACTAATATGATATCGGGGTAACAAAATAATACTAAAGATTTTACCACAACTCTAGACGTGTGAATCGTCACCGAGCGTTGTCTTTTCGGCTACCCATCCGTGTCCACCCTCGACGCCGTGCCACATGCAGCATGTCCGCCGAAGTACATGCACGCATGCGCCGCCACATGCACGACTCCGGCGCCTCTCGCCATCGTCGCACGCATGCATGATAAGAACAACACACACCTCTACATTAGATAAGAACAACATACATTGACATTTCAATGTTTTAAGCATCATGTGCTTCCCACCTTTGTTCCTCTCGCTCTTTTCTTCAATCCGTCCCACCGGTAGCCGAGCTAGCCGCCTCCCTTTGCCGCCGCACCGCCAAGCCGCCCTAGGCTCGCCACCTCCTCCTCAATGTCGCCATGGCGCCGTTAAGCCACTCCTCGAGCCTCACGCTCCACCATCCTTGACGCCTCATCGCCCCACGTCCCGTGGCTTGCTTCCTCGGTCGCGCGCAATCGAAGTTCTTCCGCCTCCGCCGCCGCTCGTTGCCGCGACACCGCATGCATGTCGCGACGCCAGGTCATGCCACTGCCGCACCGCGTCGCGCCAACGCCATGCTGCTAGGAGCGGCCGACATGCGCATGCGACGCGCTGCCTGTCGTGCTCACCGTTGCGCCCTCGCACGCCGCCGCCGCTGCATGCCGCATGAAGCCGCCATTGCGCGCGGTCTAGCACGACACGACATGCCGTCTCCACCTCGGCGCCATCGCTCTCGGTCGTGCCCACGAGCCTCCACTCGCATGCGTCACCTCGCCGCAGCGGCAGTCGCCGCGCCTCGCCACCGCCGGGCGCAGCTACCATGCCCCATGGTGCCGCCTCGATCGCCGCTCCTCATGCGCGCCGCCGATGCCCTTGGCTGGTCACCCAAGCCGCTGCAGGTGCGTGCATGTAGCTCATCGCCTCCTCCTCTCTCTTATCATGAACACTCAAATGGCCATGTATGCAGGAACTAGAGGTAGGAATGGATTGCCCTCACGATGATGGATGCAGCGGTATAACATGCATAGCTTAGTTTAGGGTTCTTAGATGAGATTGAGAGGAGAGAAGGGTGGGAGCTTGAGCTCATGAAAGAAAACATGGTCGTTCTGTTGGGGAGAAGAGGTGCATGGAGAAGAAATGGTTTGGGATGGCTCTCTACTGGCACAAGGAAATTGGGAGGTGTGATGTTGTGGTGTTCAGTTGGGGAGTTAGAATGGCATTGAATGAGTGGTTGTGAATGGAGGGAGAAAAAGAGTTGGTGTGTAAAGAAATGGGAAAGAGAAATGGCAAGTGAGGATAGTTTGGTACAGGAGCAAGGAAAAAGGCGTGAGGTTGCTCTCTTGTGTTGGGGAAAATATGGCGAAAGATTGCTCTCTCTTGGTAAAGAAATGGCGGTGAGGAACAACAATAAACAAAGAAAGGTGGCAGAGGTTTTTCGGTTTTGGGAGAAGAAAAGGTCAGCATAGCTTTGATTGTTGGGAGAGAGTGGCAATGTGAGTCTTGTCTCGAGAAAGGAAAAGGCGATGGGTGGGATGTGCTCAGGAAAAAGAAAATGATGTTGGAGGGAAGGATGGACCACTGTGCAATGGCGATGAGCATGTGGTCGGTTTTATTGGGTTAAAGAAATAGGGATGGCGATTAGCGGTGAGGATACATGATGAAATGGTTGTGTCTTGAAAAAGAAATGACAGAGGTGGGTTGGTTCGGTTGGGGCAAGGTGAACAGGAAATAAAATTTGATGATGAAATAAATAGCAGCAATTCTTCCTCCTTCTTGCATGCCACGCAAAAGAGCTCGCACTCGAAAACCGATTGGAGAAAGCAGACGCCCTCGAGACGACGATCGCAACGCTATAACATGCGTCGCATGATTTTTGGTTTCGGTTGTGTTTGCGAGGAGGAAGTTAGGGAAAAGAAATAGATACACGCACGCCTCGCTGCTGCGGTCGGTCGGACCGAAAAATAGCGGCGGTCTAATGTATGCACCACGGTATGATTTTTGAAATGCATGTGAAAGCAAGAGACCAAAATAATTTTTCTTTCATTTGTAGTCTCTCGGCCAATTCAATTTAATATTGTTTGCTATTATTATTATTATCTTTATACAACTTTTAGACAACTCGATTCGATTTTTAAAGGCAACATTTGAATTAAACATGGGAATTTTTTTAAAATATTACCAAATTTTTATTACATCGCCTACTTAAATATTAATATCCTGATCCTGAAAATCGGGATGTTACAAACCTCCCCCCCTTAGAAAGAATCTCGTCCCCGAGATTCGGACGGAAAAGGATAGGGACAGAAAAACTTAGTCGCTTTGTTAAAATCCAATCTTCTTTCCAAAGACTAAACGACTCGATTTTTAACCAATACCACTACTATCCCAGCATTTTCGGTTTGGCAACCTCTAATGGTTGCTCATCTAATTAAAATCCACTGGGTCATAATCTAGTCCATAGCAAGCATACTCCAACCTGTCATTCCACAATTTATATGTTAACCACCAAAACCGCTTGCTTCAATGTATTCTTCCAAACCACCATAAATTCCTAGGTTTGCTTTGATTTCCAATAAGGGCACCGACTTACTTCTAAATTTTCACAATCCATAAGTGGGCTCAAACAACTATTAATCCACTCCCACAATATAAATCATGGTTTAACTCCAATATCGACCACATTCTCTCGAGCATTACTAATCGTAAGTGAAACCACCACATTGCTCACATATCCCATTACACTTGCTTGTAATTCCTTTCATAGGACACCTCCAATATAACTCTCAAATCATGAGCACTCAAGAACCATATTTCAATGCCTATAACTACCAATAAATTATTTGTTGGTTTCCAACAATTTTCCTTATAACAATTTAAAATCCAAAAGAGGGTATGTCTATATAAGATCAAATTGCATCTTCAATCAATATTTCTATATTTCTACTTCTCAATTCTTTTGTTAGCATGGTCAATCCTCTTGCAATAATCAATCCATCAAATACACCAATTTATCCTTTAAGGTCTAGTCCACTCATCCCTACTCTGGAATCAAATTAACCTCCAAAATCAACATAATTATCCTAGGTTATAGATATGCCTCCTTTATCCACAGTCAACTCCGGCCTAAGAAAACCAAATCATTAAAAAGACCATCCACCTAAGGTGAATTTGTAATCCAACCATAATCTAAATAGTCTGACTCACCAAAATTTTGTTTAGATCAAGTTATCCACAATAATGATCTTAGTTCAAATCAACAATATTAACTCGATGTCCTCCATAGCCTACTTATCCTCAAGCATTATCTAAATCCAATGGTTACATTTAATCATCCATAATTAATATAGATATATCATCCTTGGGACACTATTTCCAAAGGGAAAATCTCCTATTCAATCCCCATTGACATCCACTATATGACAATTCAATTACCTAATCATTCTTCCCCTAGAAGTATTACGATCCGGTCATATACTCAAATACAATTTCACAAATTTCAAATTATCATCATAAGTATCCACCAAAGCTTATAATATCATTTCAGTTTCCAATTCCAACATTATCATCCTAGACCAAAATCAATCTTACCAACAATATTATCGAGTCTTCGACTAAGACAAATCTAAAATCTAAAATCAAGTGAACTACCAAAATTAGTTATTCACTTCTATTCATGTATTCCATGAGTTGTACCTGCATATTCCTCCGATATAAATCCAACGTCAACGGTTGACAAGTTGACACCTCACAACAATGGTTCCACTTATACCCATATCGTAACCTCTGATGGTAACGTCTACCTTAATCCACAATTAATCTCACAAAGGTTAATATCTCACAATTCGAAAATCTAAATAACTCTCCTAAGATCATATTGAGGGATCATGAGTAATAATTCAATTTTCTCAATTATCATATATCACTCTGACTCTGCACAACCACCAATATCATCAAAACATAACAGATCTAATTAAAGATAAAATAGCAGTTATTGAATTATATCCTTCTTTTCACCGACTCCGCTATCAACTCTTAATCAACATGCGACTTCTATTAAAGAGATGAGAGGGAAAAGCATAAGGTAGGGGAAACAACAAGGGTAAGGTCCTTAATTTAACTTGGAGATGTTAAGCATTCAAACACAAGAGCCAACTTGAAATAAATGAAAAATAAAAGCACTAGGGATGGCACAAGATATAAATGAAACACGGTTAGTTTTCCGACATAATTGCGATACAACCCACCCGTGGGCGATGCACAACTACTTGGAACAAAAGAGAGCAAATGATCACTACAAAATCCAGCGTCTACAAGCTAAGTAATAATATCGTTAGGGCGCATATAATCTAAGAATAAACCCTAATTTTATTCCTAAAATCGCAGCAAGGCATTGTCTTCTCGTCCTTTCGTCGATGCTCTGGACACAAGAGAAACGTATGAACATACGAGCTCGACCTCTTGGTCCAAGATTGAGTGCTTGCCCTCTTACTTCAAGAAGACGGTACTCCGGTGGTGCAGACGCATATGGGGAGACCTCGTTTTCCCCATAAAGCACATGCCGGTCCACAAGTCCCATGTTGCGTATGGGTTGTAGACGCTCTTGAGCTACGGTGAGACGAAGCTGTGTCTCCCATAACTCATGCACAGAGCAATTATAGATTTGATCCTCGATGTGTATCAATCTTGCCACCGTCGATTTGAGTGTCTTTCCTGCATCGGATCCTCGGCAATAGTGTTCACTTCTACGCCACGTGCTTGCATAGGAAGGTGGTAGTATGGAGGCTGAGCTAACTCCGTCAAGTCATGACGAAGATGGCTCAGTGCCACACGAGCCACTTCCTACAATGCCGTGGCCTCAGAGGTGCCACGAGCCTGGAATCCGTATGGGATACTCCTTGTCACGCGCCCGCAACGATATTGATCACTACCAAATACTCTCCATCCCTAGTCCTTGATCCCGATGGTAGATGGAGTATTGGTGTTGATAAGCGGTTTACTCTTCACATTATATCTCTAGAAACGCCGGATATCCGTCCACATCTTCACTTTGAGTCTCACGGACAAGGCATCGAGGGTTCATCTAAAGGACTAGAATGGCAAGGTAAGTTAGTTTTGCAAACCAAAACCAGAATGAGGTAAGGAATGATACTAAGATGGATGAGGAATAAAAGATATTACTAACTTAAACTTTCTAAAATTAATTTGATAACTTCAAAATAATTTGACTCAAAAGGCCTACTAACACTAACACCAGTGCTATCTCTAACCTACAGTCAGTATGGCTCTGATACCAACGCTGTGGGGACCCCGGTAATTATCTCCATAAGACCGAGATTAGACAAGGTCTTAGGGACATAATTCTGGTCTCGATAAATGAATTCAATTTAACTCTATCCAAGTGAGAGGCTTAGCCGAATACTAGAGCCTCAACGATCATGCGCTTTGCTCCCTTGCGGCGCTACATGATTGTCGATTCTCCCTCGATTCAAGCACTACACTTAGTGAGTTAAATGGGAATTATCAACAACGAGTATGACATATATTGGCTCCCAAGATCAACGACCAATATACTCATACCCTCATCCAACGTTGATTACATCCATACAACGCATACAACAAGAGATAAAAAGACATCTTGCATAATAGTCAAAGTCTACAACTTATTACATACGCCAACGGCCAAATTCAAAGTAAAGTACCAAGTAGCAAATGAAGTAAATAAATAAAGCAAAGACCAAGTGTGGTATGCCCATCACCCATCGGCAACCGATCGGGGTTAAATGATAGACACTACTCGTTAGTGTCACCCAAGTCAACACTAACGAGATCGTCATACTCATAATCATCCTCACCGAAAAGGCCAAGAACATCCGTGAGTACAAGTGTACTCGCAAGTCTTACACAAATAAAAATAGTTATGCATCGGGTCATTCAAAGGATGGCTCATATTGGTTTAGTTTTAAAAAGACGCAACAATTAACATCCCACACATACTAGTTTTTCATGTGCCCATTTAAAATCAGATTTGAAGTAGAAGTAAAACATATAGTAAAGCATTTCAAGAATAAACAATTGAATCATACAAAGCCCAAAGTGGCAGCCCACTTTGATATACTAAACACATAAACAACCCGTTCATGACGAATACCAAGTTCAACCACAATTTTAATTAAAAGTCTAACAATAGTAACTCCCGAACTCAAGCGGTTGTCCATAACCGTGGACACGGCTATTCGAATAGATTGATACCGCAGGGTGTACTACTTTACCCACATGACTTGATTAGCTTTGTAAGCCTCCGAGGCCTCCAAATAGCACACTTCCTATGGTATGCCGGCGGGTAAATCAAGATACACTCATTTCAGCAAGAAAGCCCTATTGAGCTAAGTCCTCTTGTGAGATGGTTCCTGCCTAGTACAAGCGTCTGATAGCACTTGCTAGGGGCTCACAAGTTATATTGGAAATACTGATGCAATCAAAACAAAAGAATTGGTGCTCCTTGCACACTATAAAGGATTACATCGGCTCCTCAAAGAACATAGGATTTCACGGTCGCTATGCCCCTTACACCACCAAGGACTTAACACAATAAAACTCTCCCTACTTAACCATACGGCTCCCAACCCGCGTGTGGCAAAAGACGAGTGTTGCTTGAATTAACGACGTTACCAAAGTTCGGTCCTCAATTGTCCAGACAAGTCCTTCCACTTACCCAATGCTCGTGCACAAAGCACCATCACTAACCAACACTTGTCCAGACCAAAAGCTCATTTAAAAATGACAAAATTTAACTCATAAAACAGCTACAAAGATCTGAAGTATAAATCATAAAATGAGAGTTGTGTTTATCCCAAAACCGCCGGTTATTCCCGACGATCGAACTATCAGATCTAGACTTGCATGGCTAAGCAATTCTATAACCCACAATTCACACATCCTATCTTAAGCATATAGGAGTTGGCATAATTCAAGAGTAACCTCAAGCATAGGACATAACTAAACTACACATCACAAAAATATTGACATAATCAAAATAGCATGCAAGCAATTATCATTGCACTAACTTAACCAAAACTGGGATCAAATATGATGCAAAAGAAAGTTCAAATGATGCTTGCCTTGCTGGTAGTTCACTTTCTCACTCTCGGTCACTTACTCTCATACTTCCGGCAACTCGGAATCTAAAGAAAGGCGATATCGAATAAACACCAGAAATAGCCAAAACTCAAATTGCTCCAAAATGCATGAAATTTTACAGTAGCTAGATAATGATTTTATATGAATTTAGGTGAAAGAATTATTTCATTTGGTGTTAATATGTGAAAGTTATAGCAATTTGAAAATCAGTTTTTCAGAAAATGCTGAAAATCAATGTTCTCACATTCACCCGAATTTAATTATTTTGTGAAAATTTGCAGAATTCTAGTGGAGATAAAAACTATATGGTTAAATATAGAACAACATTTTATGGACAACCCAATTGATTCATCCCATTAGGAGTTCATATGCATCTTCTAAGAATTTTCAAAGTTAATTCAATTTCTAGTGTAAAATATTTCTTTCTGCATTTTAAATGGAATCAAATCCTTTTTATACACGGGCTGCCCTAGCCTTTGTCAATGACATATAGGGCCCTTGTATTTCATTTTCTTTTCCATTTATTTTCTAAAGGAAAGCATCTACCGACAATCTAATCTTCTCATAAGCATATACTTAACCGATTCGCTGGTGTCGAATCCAATCACATGCATAACACTTCACCAACCATATTCTCATGTCTTGATCTAAATCCCGTACTAACCTCCACTAAGACATTATCAAGGTAATCAATCCACCGACTTATGTGCATATGACCATGACTAACTCCATCGATCATTCTCCAATATACTATTTAAACTAATACTAACTATCTAGCTCTACTAGTCTCTCCTCGGAAATCACCCTCGTGATACACTCAATTTTCCACCGATCAAGGTTTAATTGACAAACCGATACCTAATGATCTTTACAATTTAAGAACACATCCAACATCTAATTGCTTACTAATCGATAAACTTATATCCATACCACCAAACTTAGTTGTGAACGACATCTACCAAACCAATCACATATGCGTCTCTCACGATCGACTAATAATCATTTAGTCGCTAATCCGAAAGAGAGTACAATTGCATCGACTCGGCACATAGGATTTATCTACTAATTACATGTCAATCCAATTAGTTATCTAAAATCGAATAATCCATTCCTACCATCTCCAAATTCTAGCACAAATCATCCGATCCAATTGCTCATGATTAAATAAATCCCCGATTCAATCTCCATATCTCAACACATATCATCACAAAAGCTATCCATCAAGTAATAGATCGCATAATCCTTATGCGTCCCTAACTCCAAAAATTACTAATCCAACGAGAGGATAACCTCCAATTAATTTATCATCTAAGACCACCAATAATTTTGCATGTGACTCTAAAATAATATCATCCAATCAATTTATCCAAAGTATTTTTAATTTAGCATCCACCGATCAACATTCTACATAATCCGCTACGATGATAAAATCACTCGCATAAGCCGACATACATCGCATGAAGACACCTACGCATAAATAAGACATAACCGGATAATTTCATTGGTTTTAAGCTACCAATTTATTTTACCATTAAACATGCATAAAAAAAATGACATGCACATGACTAATATGCAACATGCACGACTAATATGATATCGGGGTAACAAAATAATACTAAAGATTTTACCACAACTCTAGACGTGTGAATCGTCACCGAGCCTTGTCTTTTCGGCTACCCATCCGTGTCCGCCTCGACGCTGCACACATGCATGCATGTTCGCTGGCACATGCACGCATGCGCCGCACATGCACTCCCGTGCCTCTCGCCATCGCCGCACGCATGCATGATAAGAACAACACACACCTCTACATTAGATAAGAACAACATACATTGACATTTCAATGTTTTAAGCATCATGTGCTTCCCACCTTTGTTCCTCTCGCCTTTTCTTCAATCCGCCCCACGGGTAGCCGAGCTAGCCGCCTCCCTTTGCCGGCCGCACCGCCAAGCCGCCCTAGGCTCGCCACCTCCTCTCAATGTCGCCATGGCCGCGTTAAGCCACTCGAGCCTCTGCCTCCACCATCCTTGACGCTCATCGTCCCACGCCCCGTGGCTTGGCTTCCTCGGCCGCGCCGCAATCGAAGTTGCTTTGCCGCCTCCCCGCCGCTGCTGTCGCATACCGCATGCATGTCGCGACGCTAGGTCAGGCCACCAAGCCGCACCGCGTCGCCAACGCCATGCTGCTAGGAGCTGCTGTTAGAATAAAACCAGAACTACTCTACTCACGTGAACTCGTGGACACTTCTCTTACAAGAACACGCACACATACAGAGCTATACCGAGTACTCAAAGAACACACACATCTATTCTTTTGTACTACTTAGCTCAAAGAAGAAGAATACAGAAACACTACTTGAGACGCCTAACACGACTTTGCGCTGCTTCTTTGTTTCTATTCAACTTAAAGCAATAAACAAATGTTGGTTACATGCAAGCATTAATGTCGCACGTCCCGTTGGACTCGGGCATACTGGCCACACATACTCCGCATGCAACTTCATGCAAACAAACTAGACAACGCCCTTTGCCTAAGACTCGGACTCGCATCATCCCACGAACTTGAAATGCGGCAACACACCTCTTCTTGACTTGGCCACCTCTCCAGGATGCATGCACGCACAGCTTGACCGCTTCCTGCTCCGGACGTGCGCCACAACTCGGCCGAACACCTGGCCACAAACACATGTATGGCTAATTCCAAGTAACACATACGTGAACTCAACTCCTGGCTGTTGATCAGCTCACTACGCACTGCCGATCACCCGCTACGCCATGCTACACGCTTCAACTAACTTGGACTCTAGCCACTATACATGTTACACTCACACATAAACACAACTAGCATGTAACTAATGCAAAGAAACAACCAGATTAATCTAACACTGCCGACATGCGCATGCGACGCTGCTGCCATTGCCGTGCTCACCCGATGCGCCCTGCGGCATCGCACCGCCGTGCATGCCGCATGAAGCCGCCAGCTGCGCCGCGGTCAGCACGACACGACATGCCGCTCCACCTCGGCGCCATCGCCTCGGTCGTGCCCACGAGCCTCCACTGCATGCGCCACCTCGCCGGCAAGATCGCAAGTCGCCGCGCCTCCGCCACCGCCGGCCGCGAGCTACCATGCCCCATGGTGCCGCCTCGGCATCGCCGCTCCTCATGCGCCGCTGCGATGCCCTTGGCTGGTCGCCCAAGCGCTGCCGCTGTGCGTGCATGTAGCTCATCGCCTCCTCCTCTCTCTTATCATGAACACTCAAATGGCCATGTATGCAGGAACTAGAGGTAGGAATGGATTGCCCTCACGATGATGGATGCAGCGTATAACATGCATAGCTTAGTTTAGGGTTCTTAGATGAGATTGAGAGGAGAGAAGGTGGAGCTTGAGCTCATGAAAGAAAACATGGCTGTTCTGTTGGGGGAGAAGAGGTGCATGGAGAAGAAATGGTTTGGGATGGCTCTCGGCACAAGGAAATTGGGAGGTGTGATGTTGTGGTGTTCGGTTGGGGAGTTAGAATGGCGGTGAATGAGTGGTTGTGAATGGAGGGAGAAAAAGAGTTGGTGTGTAAAGAAATGGGAAAGAGAAATGGCAGTGAGGATAGTTTCTACCGGGAGCAAGGAAAAAGGCGTGAGGTTGCTCTCTTGTGTTGGGGAAAATATGGCGAAGATTTTCTCTCTCTTGGGTAAAGAAATGGCGGTGAGGAACAACAATAAACAAAGAAAGGTGGCGAGGTTTTTCGGTTTTGGGAGAAGAAAAGGTGTGCATAGCTTTGATTGTTGGGAGAGAGTGGCAATGTGAGTGCTGTCTCGAGAAAGGAAAAGGCAGATGGGTGGGATGTGCTCGGAAAAGAAAATGATGTTGGAGGAAGGATGGACCGGTACTGCAATGGCAAGGAGCATGTGGTGGTTTCGCTAGGTTAAAGAAATAGGGATGGCGATTAGCAAGTGAGGATACATGATGAAATGGTTGTGTACGAGAAAAGAAATGACAGAGGTGGGTTGGTTCGGTTGGGGCAAGGGTGAACAGGAAATAAAATTTGTGATGAAATAAATAGCAGCAATTCTTCCTCCTTCTTGCATGCCACGCAAAGAGCTCGCACTCGAAACCGATTGGAGAAACAGAACGCCCTCGAGACGACGATCGCAACGCTATAACATGCGTTGCATGATTTTTGGTTTTCGGTTGTGTTTGCGAGGAGGAAGTTAGGGAAAATAAATGGATACACGCACGCCTCGCTGCGGTCGGTCGGATCAAAAAGAGCGCGGTCTAATGTATGCACCACAAGATGATTTTTGAAATGCATGTGAAAGCAAGAGACCAAAATAATTTTTCTTTCATTTGTAGTCTCTCGACCAATTCAATTTAATATTGTTTGCTATTATTATTATTATCTTTATACAACTTTTAGACAACTCGATTCGATTTTTAAAGGCAACTTTTGAATTAAATATGGGAAATTTTTTAAAATATTGCCAAATTTTTATTAGATCGCCTACTTAAATATTAATATCCTGATCCTGAAAATCGGGATGTTACATTATGCACCTTACATACACTATTTGATGTTCTCGAACGTCACCTCCATGTCCAGCGACAAAATTGGGTAGAAAAGCCCAATATAGGGGGAAATAATAAAATTACGGTTTTTATTAACTTTTAATTTGTAATATGTTGTATATTTAGGATCACGTTGCCGACGATCAAGCACTGAACTCACAGGAATATAAAAGTAGAACAAGAGACACAAGATGTAGTTCAAGCTTTTTCTTAACTTTATTGCTATTTTGCCGGAAGGTTTGGTGTGTACATGTGCAGCCCCTACCCCTTTATATATGGAGAAGTGAGGTGCTTTCATAATAGAATAAACCATATAGGACTAAATTACGCTAATAGGCCTCGTGGACCGGCAGCTCCTAATGAGCGTTTGTTTAGATAAAGTCTCCATACAATCGGGCCCTCATAAAAGGACCGATATACAACATAATACACAGTTGTTTATTTGATTTCTATTTTGTGGTTCTTGTTCTAATACTCAACGCAATCAGCTTCAGTTTGTGGCTTAGAAAATATGAGATGCCGGCAAAGTTCTTACCAAATGTGTCAAGCCTCTCGATGCGTTAATCCTCAATCTTTCCACCTCAAAAGGTAAGGTTTTGCTTGGTTACAAGTGAAATATTGCCACAGGGAGCAAATCCATCCAGGGATTTAGCGGTGCCACTAAATCCCATGGGGAAATCATCCCCTCCGGCCCTCCGGGGAAAATAGCCTTCCACTGTTTGGAACATGAGGGGGAAATCACTGGGGAGCTACGGGCCGGACTGCCTTTGTCGTGCTCGAGACGACGCAGTATGGTGCGGCCGTGTCCTGCAGCTATGGCGGCAACGCGGTTGTAGCGCGCCCAAGTCCAATGACCCAGTGGCTGGGATGAGATAGCGCGGTCAGCACCGGTGACGACAAAGGAATAGTGTCCAGGCCATCATCTTCCTCGCTGGCACCAACTGCCCTAGAGCGTGTCAGGTTCTGAACAGATGAAGTCCGAACTTCTACTGAAAATTTCTAGCAAGGTTGCGCTGAGAGAAGTCGGCGGTTTTGGTAACGCTTGGACGACTTCAATTACGAAGGAAAGGAAGGGTGGGATATGACGACCGGTGTTTGATGATGGATCCAACGGGCAAATCCATTTTCAGTAATCACTGTTGCGTTAGCTCGGTTGTCGTTTTTCGTTTTGAACCGCTGTTAACTCTGTTTTGCTACTTAAGCACTTATTTCTGTAAGGAAGAAGTCTATTCTACCCCCTCAAGTATCGACATACGGACACCTAACCCCCTGAACTAAAAAATCGGCCCTTTAACACTCTGAAGTTGTAAAACCGGACAACCTACCCCTCCGGCTGTTTCGTGTGATGGTTTTGCTAATGTGGTGTCCAGGTGGCCCAGTTTCGCCAAGTCAGCTAGGTGAGTTGGCTTCTTTGGCACTTGGGCCCACGTGTAAGTGAGCCCACATTTCCTCCTGGCATTTTTCCCTTCCCCTATTTCTTCTGGCATCGCCCCTCCCCAGGCTGGCCTCTAGTCACCGTTCTTGGCCCCTGCACCCCTTACTGCGCCGGTGGTGGCTCGACCGCCCGAGCTCGGCTCTTCTTTTCCTCATTTTGTTTGGGCTTTGCTTGCAGGTCAATTGAATTGCATTGGTATGGCAATGATGATGGTGTGAGCAACGCGATGGCATCTGCGAAGCATCTCCGGAACCTCTCCATGTCATCCGCCGGCAACGAAATGCCCACCTCTATGCCACCGGAGCCGCCACGCCCCTCCGCCACCAACACGGCGCCCGCCCTCACCACAGACACGATGTCCACCTTCACCGGCCTCCCAAACCCAAAGTCCACCTCATACACGCGGAACCATGGAGACCTTGCCACCGACATGACGTGCTCCATCCACCTGTCCCAGTATGCAGGTCTGTCGTGCACTGCTTCGTCGATGGCCACGGCCACTACGGCGCACACGGTGAAGAGACCGTCTGCGCCGGTGGCGGCAACCTCCTTCTTGGGTGCAGAGATGAAGCACGGGCCGACGCAGTTCCCGAGGTACTTGTTGGGGATGAGCGGCTCCAGCTGGGCCCGGTGGTCTGTGGCGAAGAAGAGGAAGGCACAGTGGTCGCTACAAGATGACTCTACTTCTCTACCTACAGGTTTAGCTCGCTAGTAGCATTGCCAAACGAAGCCGAACGTCATGACAATCGATGTGCACCGAGGCGGTGGCACGCCGCGCCGCGCCGCTTCATAGGCTTTGTAGGTGCTCCTTGGACAGTGCGAACATGCCGAGGAGCAGGTGGACTGTGAGGACCCCGATTTATTCGACTTGTAATGCTTAGCCTTCCATTGACTCTAGCATCACAAATCAAATAAACCAAATATCGAGATATGTATACTACCTAGAAATGCAGTATACACACCCCGTTACAAAATCATGCATCAATTCCATACATCAATATAATAAGTCTAGAAAACGACATACATAAAATAAAGTTATTACAAGACAGCTGACCGGCCAAATGACATAAATATCAAATAACAGCGGAAGCAAAAGGTGCCATAAGATGGCTTTAACCAAAAGACGACCGGTTAGCCATAACCACAGGGCAACCGACCGGGCCGCCAAGCTAGTCTCCCCACACACTACCACAGCACAACTCACAAAAGTGAGGCCCTTCGGGCTCACCTTCTTCCTCCGCACACAACAAGCAATGCAGATGAGTACAATAATGTACTCGCAAGACTTACGAGTAACAAGCCTATACATAACTACATATGAGCTGAATTCAAAGGGAATGGTTATATGGTTATTTGGACACATAAAGCAAGTTTCATTTGTAATAATGTAATAGATTGAAGGCAATTGGTAAAATCTGTTTTCAAAGATTGAAATAACAAATGACTAATCAAGAAATAACAAGTAACCACCCAGAGGTGACTAACCCAATAGCCATCCCAACATAGCATGAATCCCTGATTCATACCACCCATCAAGTTTTAATTAAAATATTTGTAGTCTAACTCTTGAAAAGCTTACCCAAGCGTGTCCATAACCTAGGACGAGGCTATTCGAATAGTTTAAAAACCCTGCAGGGGTGTACCAATGTACCCACACTTCAGACCGCCTTTTTTCCATATGATTTAGCACACTTCCTAAGGTGTGCCGGCATGGCTAAGTCCTACGAGGCGTTTCCAATATTGTGTATCAACTACGAGCCGCTCGTATGGACCGCAGCCCATACGCTTACATTGTAAAACCGAAAAGAAAACTACCCCTCGGGGTAAAGATTTTCGGACAACTACAATGCTCCCAGCACATGAACCACCTCATTTTACCACAACACAACACACACACGCCCACCTGCGACTCGTAGCCAACACACGCCAAAGTACTAAGTCAAGATAGGTCACATTTCCCTCTAGTGTGGTTAGCACGCACCAATTGCCTGGATAACAGAGACTCACAAGATGTTCGGTCCTTAATTGACTCGGGTACCATTCCAGTCACACCCAAGACCACACCATCTTACCATTGTGCCCCAGTCCAAATCATTTTGTTTTTATTTTTAGTTTTTGTATTTAAACATAGCATAAAGATGAAACATAAAGTCGTAATAAACATTTGTGTGATCAAGGTTATCGACAAGTCGATAACCGCCCATTTCTACCGATAGCTAAGCATGGCTAAGCGACGTACTCGAAAACTACTAAGTGACAAGGGTCCATCCGACGAACCCAAAATCACAGCAAGTAACCCTAGGCTCAGTAGTAGAGAATAAATATTTGCCTACTGATAATGCATCTAATGGGTTAACTAGCGACAATAGTTAAAACAACATAGCAATGCATACGTAGAATTTGCAAATAATATATTAGAATTTGAAATTAATAGGATCAACATGATCAAATGAATGCTACATCTGCTTGCCTTGCTGGAGGGCAGGGTCTGACTGTTGTGGCTCATATTCGAGATCAACAATCTCTTCGGAACCTAACGTGAAAAGGCGATAAAACCAATAAGAACAAAGAACACCAAATAAAACTCAACAACAAAAGTCACTCAAATCCCATGAAATTTGTACAGCAGCAAGATATTGATTTTGGACAATTTTAGGAAAAAGAATTATTCAATTTGGGCTGAGCATGCAAAAGTTATAACTAAAATAAATTCTCTCAGCCTGGAAATTCAACTAAATTAATTACTGGTACTGTTCATGGCATAAATTTCTATAATGATCTAAGGTCTGAAATTTTTATGCTAGGTAGATAATGGCATCCTATGGTCAGCAAAGTTGAGTTTACTCAATTTGGAGTTATAATGATTTACTTATGATTTTTCTAAGTTGTAAAACTAGTATATATCACTTTTCAGAAATGAAATCATGATCAAAACCTATTTCATATTAAAATATGCTGACAGAGGAATTTAACAAGATTGAGTTTGCACATTTTGGAGTCATACAGAAAAAGATATGCATTTTACAAGTTTCAAATCAATTTCTAGAATATTCTAAAATGGCTGCAACAAGATAATATTATTTGCAAAATTTTCTGTCACAGAACAATGTCTAAATGCATTTTTATATTAAACTCTAGTTAAACATGAATTTATCCAAACTGAAATCACCTAAAAAGGTTTTTAAATAAATTAGTTAAGAGTTTTAAAAGTTTAATATAATTTTCAGTTGATAAATAAAGATTTACCGAAATAAAGCAAAGCTTATCAAAAAGGAATCGACGTGGACGAACGCGGGCCCTTGATTCGGAATCCAACGGCCCACGCACATGGAGAATAGCGCACGCGCGCGACCCTAAAGAAGCTCACCGTTGGATCTAGATCGAACGGTCCACATGGATTGGGACGTTCGGGGACCCGAACGGCTTAATCAATCACGACCACAGATCAAAAGATGGAGGGCTCGGCGCCGCGCTTCTGAGGCGAATTCAACGACACACTCATCTCACCGCAGATCGCGAGATGGACGATCCAACGGTGGGGAGCTCGGTGGTCCGAACGCCACTCGGATCTAGACCGTTGATCTAGATCGACGCCCACTGAGATTGAGACCTCCGAGTTCAAAATTTTGATAGATTCAGACCGTTGACCTTGAGATCGACGGTCCACAATCAAAGAACGCCGCACGCGCTGAGAGGGTTAAATGGCACAAGGCCCACATGTAAGTGATACACCAGGCGATTTAGGACAGCAATTAATTGCAAAACCAATGATTAGTGATGATTAGCAATTAATGTGTCCTAAAAATTTTACACATAAGGGGTTTTAAGTGGACTGTGGCCCACATGGCAGTGGCACCTTACCCTATTTCAGACAGCGATTAATTGCTAACAATGATTAGCAATTAATGAACCCAAAATTTTGTCCTAATGACCCTGCTTTTACGGTTTAGGCCTACGGGCCCACATGTCAGTGACCCATGAGGTCAATTCCGACAGCCATCTAATGACCACACTAATTACCAATGATTAACATTAATTGATGTCATAAGGGTGTTGAATAGCGCTAGCCGGGGGGGGTTTACGTGGCTGGGCCCACCAGTCATTGGCACATACTCAACACTAAGACAACCATTAATACTAAGCCATAATTAGCAATGATTAGCTATTAATGATGTCCTAACGACAACGGCTCAGAGAGGTTTTTCGTCCGGCAAAACCCGAGCGTAAAGAGGGGCTTGTCGCCGGCGGCTCCGACCACGGCGACACCCACAAAGTACCAAAATGGGTTCGCAATAGTCTTGCGGACTCGATGGTGATGACCTCGTCGGCGGCAACGGTCCACAACGCTGGCGAGACGGAAATTAATGCCGGTGACAAAATCGGCCGAAAGCGAAAAAATGATCAAAAGCTCCGCAACAATCCAAAGAAGCGTGTGCCACAGCGTCTAGGGACTAATTAGAAGCTACCTTAACCAAGAAGAGCTTCAGAGGCGGACGGAGAAGCTTGGACCACGGTGGATCTTGCCGGAGCCGAGGAAGATGAAGTGGAAATAGAGGCCTGAGCAAAAATGAACACGCTGGTGGTCAAAATAGCTGCATAAAGGCCCACAGAAGGTCCATGAGCAATAAATTGCCAAAAGAACCACTTACCAGAGCTGAGGAAGAAAGGAGGCGATTTCAGCCGAAAAGGTGCAAACTTAAAATTGAGTGATTCCTGTGAATACAACCCAAAATTAAGTTAGGGAAAATGCATAGGAGGTTAATGAGCTCAAAAGGGTACAAGAAGAATTGAAGATGAACCACTGGAGCACCAAAGTTCATAAAGGAGCTTCACGGCCTCTAATGGCGATTTGAGGATTTCTGAGGTTTTGAGCTCCAAAAGCAAAGAAGGAGCTAGGGGTGGTGTAAAGGAAAACTAGGAGGGGTTTTGGGGGGCTTTATATAGAGGGAGGATTAGGGTTTGAGCTAGAACCTAGCTCATGGTGAGCTTCTGCCATGGCGCCGCCATGGACCAAAGAAATGATAGGCAAGTGAAGACCGTGACAAGGGAGCCAAAGCTCAGGGTGCATTTAATGTGAAGAGCCATTGACGTGCGAGGGCGATCGGCATCGCTCTCTCCTACTCCTCGCCATGGCGCGCACGCTGACGGAGCGGAGGAAGAAGAAGAACAGAGAAAGAGAGCGCGACCGCCGGATTTGAGGTGGACGCCACGATTGAAAGTGACAACCGTGACCAACGTTTAATGAATCCGGACGGTTGGATCTTGATCCAACGGTCCAAAAGAGTTGGTGCTATCGCGAGGTCCGAACATTCTCACGAACGAGAGCCGCCCGATTGAAAATCAACGTCCGGGATCGAGCGCGCCTTTTAAGTGAGCCTGAGTACAGTTAGTTGGTTGGGTCCAACAAAGTGACTCGAGCCAAACTCAGGTCCGACTCAAACCCAATCAGAGTTGACTAGGGTTTTAATTAAGAGCTGAGAATTTGAAGGATTTTTAAAGGTAGCAAACTAACTCTAAAAATTCTAACATTTTTACAGGAGCTTGCTACCTTAGATATTAACCTTGTATAAAATTTTCAGAGGTTTTCATGAAGTGAATTGCTCTCCAAAAATTCTGCAAGGTTTTGAGTTATGGTTTGATCAATAGTCAAACAGGTTTGACTGCCCTCTAAAAATGTTCAAACAATTTCTAAAAGTTGTGAAATTTTTCAGAGGGGTCACATACCATACCTAAAACTTGGGAAAAATATTTCCAGGGGATGATCACAAAATTTGACAAGAATGTTTTTGAAGGGTCAAGATTTGGATCAAAAGACTTGTAACTTTGTATTTCCATAATCCTTTTACAAGAATTGTTTAGAACAAACAGGAAATACAAGATGCAAGAAAAGCTTTTAATTTCTACACATTTTTTTACATTTGAAACACAAGTCTAAACTTGGGATGTTACAAATCTCCCCCCTTACAAGAATCTCGTCCCGAGATTCTGTCACTCGGAGAAGAAAGACGGGTAGTCCGCACGAAGACGATCTTCCTGCTCCCAAGTTGCCTCATCTTCGGAATGGTTTGACCACTGAACCTTAAGGAACTTGATGACATGGTTCGTTGTTCTTCGTTCAGATTCTTTAAGAATACGAACAGGATACTCGCGGTAGGTCAAATCTTCTTGCACATCGAGAGTTTCCAACGGAGTTTCCTCAGTCGGAACACGGAGACACTTACTCAAATGGGACACATGGAACACATCATGCACCCCCTCAAGTGTAGCTGGCAACTCCAATCTGTATGCAACAGCTCCCACTCTCTCGATGATGCGATAAGGCCCAACATAATGAGGAGCCAACTTGCCCTTGATGCCAAAACGCTGATGGACCTTCAACGGCGAGACCTTGAGGTAAACAAAGTCGTTGGGATCAAAGCAAAACTCTCGGCGACGACGATCCGCATAGCTCTTTTGCCTGGACTGAGCCACGCGCAAATGCTCACGAATCAACTGAACCTGGCTTTCGGCCTCATTGATCGAGTCTGGGCCGAAGAACTGCCTCTCACTAGTCTCTGACCAGTTCAATGGGGTTCTGCACCTCCTCCCATGTGACCACATGGCCTGCGGGCTGCATGGCGAGGAAGTTCTCGCACCATGAGAGTGCTGCACCCTCAAGCTGATGGGATGCAAAAAGTGCCTTCTCCTACTCCTGGCACTGAGTAATGTTGAGCTTTCGCTCAACCAGACGCAGCCAATCATCTGCGTCAAGAGGGTCCTCAGACCGAGAGAAGGTGGGCGGCTTAGTACGGAGGAACTCCGAGAGTCCCCCCCCCCCGCGACTGATGTCCACCGCCTCCAGATCCCGAGGCACCAGAGGGAGTGGAGGTGTTCCTCGCGATAACCTGCAGGATCCGCGTCTGATCCATACAGTTCCGCTCAATCTGAGCAAGAACCTCAGCCATGGTCGGAGGAGGGGGAAGCTCCTCATCATGACCAGCCGGTTGACTACCACGAGTTCTTCCAGCCATCCTGTTCCACTAAGACGAGTCAGCAACGAGCCCAAAAAGGAAAGGCAAGGAAAGAAATTAACATACTTAAGAAACGAACTCCAAAAGATTAAAAATCAGCATAACACCAATGCAAGACCTCAATTCACAAAAATCAACTCCCTGGTATGACTAACTCGTATGGAAGAACGAGCAATCAGTTTTAGGAAGGCAAAATTTCAGAACTCTGACCTAGCCCTATCACAGCCAAAGAGCAAGGTTAAACCACTTAATGGAGTGTTAGATATTTAGCTAACTCATATCACTTCTTACCCCTTTTTTCCCACAAGTTTTAGTTGGATTTACCTCTCATTCTCAGCTCTATATACTATCTACTAGCTTGCTGTCCAGATTTTCCTCTCCAAGTTCCTGGCCGAAATCTCCTACTCCAGAAGCCCTTAATCTTTACCAAAAGACAACCAACACCTCAATTTAACTCTCATGGTTCTCCCAAAACCAATTTAACCGATAACCACTTTCTTTTGAAAGGAGATGAGAGGATAAAATCAGCATTTCAAAACTTAACAGGACAAGGTAAGGTGAGCAGCTAAGATAGGTAAGGAGTAAAATCTGAAAGCTCACTTAATATTTTTCATAAACCAATTGACATTTAGAAACTAGGTTTTCAAAATATCCTAAGGACGACTAAGCTAGGTGATGAGGATTAAAACCTCTATGTATTATTTTTAATACATAATAGACCATACGTCTTCATGGTCGAACCTCGAGGTGCACGACCTCACCGGTCGAGAGATCCGGAGGTTACATAATGGGTACCTGCGGCGGACGAAGGTCTAAGCCAAGCTCCCGACGGGAGAATCTGCTCGTAAAGGTATGAACTCGATACTTGAACCGATTCCAAGTATATTCTTTACCGTATGATGAATGGAGCACGCATATTCCATACCATACGACGCTTTCTTATCCGTGGTTAATCGACGGATAACCACCATGCGGTTATATGTCTCATAGACATATAACCGCCAACGGTTGATTCTTTATCAACCGTCACTTGACTCCGACCAGACGCAACGTTTCACATCAGACGTCTTCTCCGGAAGTAACTGCCACCTCTTCGAGGGCTATTTAAAGATGGAACCTGGACGGATCAAGAGAGACGAGAACAAGAGAGAGCCATCAGACTAAAGCACAAGCCTTAGATTCGTGTTGTAGGTCTGACATTGTAAAGGAACAAGCAGTGTTCACAGAGCATACCCTGTAAAACCCAGTTCATATTAATAAAAGAGAAGTCCCATTATTTCCCTAGATTTCCCACATCACTTTCTCCTTTTCTTTTCGTAAGATCGATGTCTTGATCGTCGACAGCTGGCGCTGATCGTGGGGAATGCGGCGTGGAATCTTGGAAGAATTTCTCTGCTCATCAAATCTTTGTCCATTCCCTGTTTGTGATCGCTGATGCGGTTATGGCGGGAAGTTGGGATGAAGAAAACTTGTTCAACCTGGCGGACTACGCCAACCTCGACATGGACGCATGCATGCGCGCCATGGAGGAAAACGGAATCTCTTCATCATCCTCCTCCGCCGGTTCGCCCATCGCAGAAATCGACGAAGTCGATCGGATGGATGAGGATACACCGCTACGATTAGTGGCGGTTTCAGAGGAAGTGCTTCCGACCAGTTTGGAACACCCTAAAGCCTCAACAAGCCCGGGCCTTTCGACTGGCAAAAAAGGTGACGAAAATTCAACACCGCAACTCGAGGTTCAATATACCTTTGATGCGATCATGGTTGATAGGTACTCACCGACGGCTTCTAGCAATTCCAGGAGCCAACCGACACCTGTTGACGGTGTCAATGAAACCTCCATTGGTCATAAACCAAGTGGGGATGATAAGGCTTAGCATTCGATCGACAACTCGCCAGATCAGGTTGAGGCCCTTCCGAAAACCTCAGGAAGTGCTGATCACCGACTGCTCTCCGTCGTGGAAGCTTCTCGCAGAAGCTCTAAAAGACTCTCCATCGATTACGATGGAAGCTCATCGGAGGATCACTGCTGGAAGCACGAGGTCAACGCGATTGGAGATACATATCAAAATATCGTGTACGGTCCTCCATACGTTGCCTCGCCACCACGTAATAATGGAGATGGTACGGGCAGTCAAGCACCAAATGTCGGAGGTAACAGAACTGGTGGACGTCCATCAGTTAATTCGCCTGATCCTTCCCCAACCAATGTAAGGGACCAGGCAAGATCGACCAGGAGATCGGGGGATTCAAGCCATCAGACACCTTCTTTTGGCAGAAATCCTTCGAAACCTTCGGTAACAATACAAAACCTGCAGCGAGTTAGAGATATGTTAAATACTTCTGACCCTGCTCTGGCAGATTCTCCAGGTTTTTCCCAACTTGTAGGTCAAGTATCGAGATTATCCAATGCACGATGCAATGCGCCGAAGCATATCGAAACGAAGGCACCCGCAAAGTCGCACCATGACTTCGCCTCAACATTCTTCCCGGCGAGGCCCGCATGGTCGTGTTGAAGATCGCTTGACACTACGACCACCTCGACGATTCCGACCAACAAGTCATGAGGAGGAGACTATTCCAGAATCCTCACCTCACTTCGTCGAGAGGAGCAATCGCTGACTCGGTGATCTTCGACATCACCTAAACCAGGCAAGCGGTCGGAGGCGTTCTAGTAACGTCCATGACCGAATCGGGACATTGGAGCACCGACAATCCGGTCCTAGAAATCGGTCTCCAACCGATTACAGTTCGATACCTTTCCAAAGAAGGCGCCACAAAACTATCACAGGCCGTCGAGCCTTCTCAGCTGGGCTCCAGGCTATACGTTGGCCAAATAGGTTCCAACCGGCCAATATGGATAAATTCAATTGGACCCAAAATCATTTGGAATTTCTCTAGATATATACCACCGCTATTAGAGTCGCTGGTGGTGATGAAAATGTAATGGCAAACTATCTTCCTACGGTATTAGAAGGATCAACCCGATCGTGGTTGCTTAACCTTCCGATCGGTCCGTATACTTGGGAGCAGTCGCGACCTTTTAATTGCAAATTTTCAGGGTACGTACGATCGCCCTGGAAAAGAAGACGATCTCCATAGAATACGGCAAAAATCTAACGAGACTCTCCGGCAGTACATCAAAAGATTTAGCCAAGTTCGTAACTCAATACCGGAGGTTGCAAAATCTTCCGTTATCCAAGCCTTCAAAGTAGGATTAAGAAATCGAAGGTTTACGGAGGATTTAGCTATACATCCCCCACGAACAACCATCGAGCTCTTTGACATGGCTGATAAGTACGCAACGGCCAGTGAAGCGGTCGAGTGGAACGAAGCCATTGATCGAAAAGATAAAATTCCCCAACCTAGTTTAGATAGGACAGAAAAGAAGTAAAAGAAGACTCTCAAGAAAAAAAAAAGCATGGCAGAGCCAACGACAAGGAGGTTCTTGCTGTTCCTGAAAAATTTACCAAAGGAAGAAAGGATTATTCTGGTCGTGGCAAGGCTAAGGCTCCGACCAATGATGACAAGAAAAATAAAAAGTGGTGTCCTCTCCACCAGCAAGCAGGACACGACCTGTGCAATTTTTGCGCTTGGCAAAAGAAGCTGGAAGATTATTATGCAGGTAAAGGTCCACTCCCGTCGATACAAGAACTCGGGGAAACAAGCTCCAAGAAGGACAAAGATGGTGACGAAGAAATGGAGTACCAAGAACCTCAGAACACCGTCGATGTGATCTTCGGTGGATCTTCTTCGTACGAGTCCAGACATCACCTGAAAGCCATGGAGCGAGAAGTCAACCTTACCGAACCTTCGATCGCCGTTAAACCTTCAAGGTGGTCGGAGACGATAATCTCCTTCAGCAAAGAAGACTGCTCCATTCCTTCGACTCGACCAGGTAGGTTTCCAATTGTCGTTGAGCCTACTATTAATAACTGCAGGATTAATCGGGTCTTGATAGATGGGGGTAGTTCTCTAAATATTTTATTTGCAAGTGCTTTGGAAAACATGCAGATTCCCAAATCCAAGGTAAAACCTATGAAATATGTCTTCCATGGCATAGTTCCTGGATCTACCGCTAAGCCAAAAGGGCACTTGTCCCTACTGGTTACGTTCGGAAAGCCCGACAACATGCGGACAGAAAAATTTTCATTTGATGTGGTAAATTTTGAAACTACATACAATGCAATCCTTGGTCGTCCAGCTTTAGCAAAGTTCCTGATAGCCACGTATTACGGTTATCAGAGTTTGAAAATGCCAGGATCAAAGGGTGTAATCACGGTCCGAGGCGATCAGAAAATAGCCTACGCATGCGATCGAAAATGTTTAGAACTGGTCGATGAACTTCCGACCAGGGGAACTAACACCATTAACATGCAGGTCAAACACTTGAGGCCAAAGATGACACCAAAACCTTTCGACCAGATAAAAGAGGTACAACTCGACGGAAGTGCTTCTCTAGAGGGTGCTAAGATACTGGTCGGAGCAGGACTCGACCTTAAATAGGAAGAGTCGCGCGTCTCCTTCGTCCAAGCTAACCAAGATATATTCGCCTAGCAGGCGTCCGATATGCCCGAAATCCCTAGAGGGGTGATCGAGCATAGGCTAGCTTTACAGCCTAACAAAAAACCGGTCAAGCAGAAGCTACGGCGTTTCGCATCTGATCGGAAAGAAGCAATCCAGTCAGAGATTGACAAGCTTCTCAAAGTTGGGTTCATTCGTGAGGTCGACCACCCAGAGTGGCTCGCCAATCCTGTAATGGTTAGAAAAGCCAATGGGAAATGACGAATGTGTATTGACTTTACAGATCTTAATAAAGCTTGTCCGAAGGATGACTTTCCCCTTCCTCACATCGATCAACTTGTAGACTCTACTTCCAGGTGTGAGTTGTTAAGTTTTTTAGATGCTTACTCAGGGTACCACCATATCAATATGAGTAAAGAAGATGAAGAGAAAACTTCCTTCATCACTCCATGTGGTACTTACTGTTATGTAAAGATGTCATTTGGTCTCAAAAATGCTGGTGCAACGTTCCAAAGGTTGATGCAAAAGACCTTTAGTCCACAGATAGGTCGAAATCTTGAAGCCTACGTCGATGATCTGGTCGTAAAGAGCATCAATTCTGGCGATCATATTCTAGATCTACAAGAGACTTTCAATAACTTAAGACGTCATAACCTTAAGTTAAATCCAGAGAAATGCGTGTTCGGAGTTTCGTCGGGAAAGCTTCTCGGATTCCTAGTTTCGGCTAGGGGCATCGAAGCAAATCCAGCGAAAATCTTCACCATCGATCAAATGCGCGATCCGACCACAAAGAAGGAAGTTCAGAAACTAACCGTTTGTATGGCAGTACTAAGTCGTTTCATAGCACGGTTAGGCGAAAAAAGACTAACTTTCTTTAATCTTCTTTGGAAACATGGAAGTTTCGAATGGACTAAAGAGGCAAGCAACGCCTTCGAAGAACTAAAACGGTACCTTACGAGTTCCCCAATCTTAGTCTCTCCGACATTGGGAGAAACATTGCTAATTTACTTGGCTGCAATGCCACAAACGGTTAGTGGTGTACTGGTTGTAGAACGAGACCATATTCAACGACCGATATATTACGTAAGCGAAGTCTTGCATGGACCAAAAGAAAGGTATCAGCAGGTACAAAAGTTGCTCTATGGTCTCCTTATGGCTTCAAGGAAACTAAGGCATTATTTTCAGGCCCACAAAGTGGTCGTACCCACTGAATATCCTCTTGTCAAGTCCTAGGAAACAGGGAGTCATCAGGACGAATAGCAAAATGGGCGGTTGAGCTTGGGGCGTTCGATCTCCATTTTATCCCACGAACAACAATCAAGTCGCAGGCAATAACAGAATTCATTGCCGAATGGACAAACCCTGAACCCACCCAAGGGCCCGAGTACGAGCACCACGATGAGTGGACAATGTACTTCGACGGTTCCTTGATGCTACACGGCTCGGGGGCTGGGGTCGTCTTGATTTCCCCCACTGACGAACAAATAAAGTACACCATTCAGTTTAACTTTCCTGCTACTAACAATGTGGCAGAATACGAAGGTTTACTGGCAGGACTTCGAGCAACTCGTTCGCTTGGGATTCGCAGATTGCTAGTGAATGACGATTCTCAACTAGTAGAGAATCAAGTAGGGAAAGAGTATCAATGCTCTAGTACCAAGATGTCATCATATCTGGCGGAAGTACGGAAACTCGAAAAGCATTTCTTTGGTTTTCAGATCCAACACATTCCTAGAAAGGAAAAACTTTCTGGCAGACCAGTTGGCCCGGATGGCTTCCACAAGGACATCCATCCTGCCCGGAGTTTTTCTCGAGAAACTCGATTCACCCTCGGTAGTAGAGCCTTCCGAGGACATAGATGTTTGCAAGGAGGTTGCACACCTTGATTCTGCAAACATGGATGCTCCACAGGTTGATGATGGTTGGCGCCATCACGATCACGGTAGAGATTGGATGACATCGATCTACAATTATCTTCGGCATGACCTAATTCCAGAAGATGATGTAGAGGCCGATCGTATAGCACGAAAAGCCAAATCATACACTCTAATTGAACGTACCTTGTACAAACGAGGATCTCACGGAGTGTTGATGAGATGCATATCTCACTCGGATGACATTAAATTGCTAACCGAAATTCATGGAGGAGTCTGTGGAGCTCATCATTCCTACAGAACTTTGGTTGGTAAAGCCTTTAGGCAAGGATACTACTGGCCAACTTCCCTTCATGATGCAAAAGATCTCGTGACGAAGTGTGTACAATGTCAGTTTCATAGCCGACAAGTACATCAGCCGTCTCAAGCTTTGCAAATAATTCATCTTTCTTGGCCTTTGGCAACCTGGGGACTAGACATTCTGGGACCTTTTCCAAGAGCACCCAGGGGCTTTGAGTTCCTTTTTGTCATGATTGACATGTTCACTAAATGGATCGAAGCCGAGCCAGTTGTAAAAATTAGAACTGAAGCCGCCAAGAGGTTTCTCACAAAAAGCGTGATCACACGATTTGGTGTACCCAGTCGTATAAGCAATTTTCAGGAATTCTGTAAAGACCTAGGTATCAAGATACATTTCGCTTCTGTTTCTCATCCGCAGAGCAATGGAGCAGTTGAACGAGCCAATGGTATCATAATGCAAGGAATCAAACGGCGAGTTTTCGACCAGTTAATTCAACGGTCAGGAGCTTGGGTTCAAGGACTTCCTTCTGTATTATGGGCCGTTCGTACAACAACTAGTCGTGCTACCGGTGAAACACCATTCTTTATGGTTTATGGGGCTGAAGCCATGCTTCCTCCAGAACTCAAAATTGGTTCTGCTCGAATCGATCTTTTCAAAGTGATCGGTGAAGCGACAACTTGACGACATCAATTTCCTTGAAGAATGACGAAATCAAGCTTTGCTACGATCAGCAATCTACCAGCAAGCCATGCGTCGGTACTATAGTCGTAAGGTGCAACCTCGCAGCCTAGTTGTAGGTGATTTGGTTCTTAGAAAAATCCAGAACCAAGCGGGTTGCAACAAACTTTCACCTAAATAGGAAGGTCTATACACTGTGATCGAAGTCACCCGACCAGGATCGGTACGATTAGCTATGTCGGATGGGCAAATTTTGTCTAATTCTTGGAATATTGATCAATTGCGTAAGTTCTTTGTTTAATTTTTTGTATTTATTTCATTTCGTATTTCAATAAAGATGTATTTCCTTTTTTTCAACGATAAGTATGGATGTTTATACTTATTATTCATTGCATATGGTCATATGCATTTATTGTTGCTGGTTGGTCAGAGAAGACACCCATTCTCTTCGATATTCCTTTCAAAGAGATCTCAAATACTCATGGGTGCTGACTTAAGTGTCACATACCACACTGGTTTTAGTCGTGATCATTGCTTCAATGATACATACGCACAACCAAATACTCTTTTCTTAAAGAAACATACGAGTATAAGGAGTACCAACTCAGACAATTTATATGGTTTTCGTTATTTCTCGAATTTGAAGACTGTTATTTTATTTCAATATTCTGTTCTACTCGAGTTTGGCTACTGGTCGGGACACGGAAAGCCTCCTGGTCGAAGTCTCTCCTCTCTGCACGTGGTCCTGCCCATTGGAAGGAGTTTCCTAGTGACCGTCCTTTTCTTACGATCCTCGGTGCCAGTCGGATTTGAGCATGAGCACGTCTCGCGAGATATTTTACAAATCTTCAATTCTTGGGATTCGTTACGACTAGATTCGAATAATTTATAAACAAAGGTACTTATCTTTTCATTGCCTTTTTTTGCATACATTCTTAATGCATATCTTCTTATCATCAAAGCTAGTCTTTGTTATATCTTCAGACTACAAGTGGTATTTCATAGTGATTTGATAATGGACAAGATCTAGACTAGTCGAAATCATCAGCCGGTTCTGACCGCATGATTTCCTAGTATTCACTGGATCGCTGTCATAAACATTATCAGCACTTCTACCATGGTCATTGTTATTACTCAATTTCTTGGTCTACTGCATTTTTTTTAGTAAGGTTCATCTACTAATATAAGCAGTCGGGGGCTAGGAGATATATGAGTATTTAATAACATTGATAAGACAAAGCAGGATCTTCATTGATGATAAAAGGTAAGTTTCATTTTACATAGTCTAAATATTACATCCATTTACTTGTTGGGACCACCAGACTGGTCGCTGCATGATGGAGATCCGACTTCTATTTTCTCAGCAACTTTCTCTCTAAGAGGTCTAACTTCCTCGAGAAGTTTTGTTGCTTCATTTTCAGAGCAGTCGAAATTTTCTTCAACAACTTTAAGACTAACAGAGGGGTCGGAAGCCTTCAGTTTTGCTAAAGCAACACTAACTCCATTGGCAATAGCTTCCTTCATCGTCTCGGTATAGTTTTCCCTCATAGTTTTGAGCAGGCCTTTGAGATCTTCCAGAAGTTGGCCAAAATAGTTCATCTTTTCCGCTGGATCTCCTAAGGAAGGCAAGTTTGATCCTGATCCCAAATCAAAGATCATTTTGTTAAGAGCCAAGATTTTTTCATCAAGGCCAAATACAAGGGCTGCCTTTTGGCCACGCTCAAACTCGAGGGTCTTCTCCGCTCGTTCAAGTGCTTGGGTTTTTTCTGCACGGGTGGATAAAAAGAAGTTAATATACTCTTTAAAATTGAAGTCATGGAGTACTGGTTAAGTCTACGACCAGTTACCTTTGATTTTCTTCTCACAAGAATCGAAAACCTCCTTTTGCCTGGTCATCGCATGCTCAATCGACTGGTCTTTACCTTGATTTTCTTCCCTGAGTTTTATTATTATGGCTTCCTTAACCATGATCTCTTCTTTATTTTTCTCTAAATCTATCAAATATGATAGGAAGAGAAGGTTAAGTTATAAGAGAGAAACAAGATGATAAAATTTAGGAAGTCAAAATAAAAGAGAAATATTCTTGCTTCTCAGATCGGAGTGTTTTTGCTCCAAAGATTTTTTTCGCTGGGTTAGTCCTCCGACCACAGCATATTTCTCGACCATGTGCTACAAAAATAAAATCCCTTTATTTTGATAAGTTTTCAACGAGACTTCAAAAGAAAGAGTTGTAAGGATGGTCGTACAACACTTACCCGAATTGCCATGTCATTGTATTCGAAAAAAATTGCATCTGGACCAATCTCAGCTTGACGGTCCGATATCTTCCCCCATGCCTCATCAAGTTCCTTATCCTCGATAAATCGGGGGGAAAAAGGAAACTTGTTAACCTGAGAGGTATTTCGAGGAGGAGGTGGAACCTGTTGAGGATCTTTGGAGATGAATACCTCCGGAGAAAGTGTAAGGATTACTAGAGGATCCTGAGCAGATGCTGGAACTGAAACCTACTCGGGGGCTTCTTTTACCACTTCATCCTCGGCAGTCTTGGCTTTAGGAGTATCCTGATCAGGAACCTCCACGACCACCTCTTCCCTAGGAATCTTTTCCTGAGGGGTGCTCTGGTCGGACACGACTGGAACACCAGAAGATCTACAAAAGAAGAAAAGTAAGGAAGATCGAGGTTCCAACATATTGAAATATCGCATGGGAAGATGTCCTTTATTTCCTGCCAATGCCTTTGGTAGGTTCTGCACTATACCTTGCTAGTAGGTTCCCGACAAATACAATGTCCGTTCTAGTACAGTTTGCTAAATACATTAGTGCTTCTATTGCACTTAACTGTGGGAATTCCAGTCCCAGAACTTCCCCCCCTCTTCTTTAGGTCTATACGGGCTTTTGACTTGCTGCAAAGATCTCCCGACTATTGGCACTTTCAAAGGGTATGCCTTTCCAAAGTCGAATCTTTCTAACACATTCTGAGTGTAGGCTGACTGATGCACTAATATCCCTTCAGGGGCATACTCAAGCTGCAAGCCTAGGCAATATTTGCCTTTACCCAAACCTTTCATTTCGAACTCCGACTCCAGGTAAGAGTTTGCTTTCTTAATATCCTTTAGGGTTCCGATGATATTCAGATCATCTTCATACTCTGAGATTATACAAAAACCATTCTGGGGTCATCGTATAAATACACAGAGACTATTCTTCATTGTTCGTGTAGCCTTTCTTGCATAGAAAGTCGCTTCAAGCGATTATACCACATTCTGGCTGATTGCTTAAGTTCGTACAATGACATTCTGAGTTTCACACTGTACATATTTCTATTTGTTCTGTTTTGGTTCGGGACAGTGATACATTCAGGTATCTTTATATAAATATCCGAATCCAATATTTTATAAAGGTATGCCGGTACCCCATCCATCAATTTCACTTCTAACTTCAAGTTCACTGCCATTGAGATAAATATCTAAAAGGGGAGTTCCGCCCATGATCGGGGAATAGGTTTCTTCATAATCATCTACTAGACGTTCAGTGATACCTTGTACAACGAGCCTTACTTCTTTTCATTTCTCTTTCAAACAAATACCCACTTGTGCCCTACAGGGTGCACAAGGGGAGACGTGCGGCTTACAGACCCAAACACATTTCTTTTATTCGGAGAGAATAATTCAGTTTCTATTGCCTTCTTCCAATCTGATCTTTTCTTTTATTCAGCGAGCGATGCAGGCTCTAGATCAAGATTAATGATTGTGGAAAGTTTCTTTGCAAAGTAAATGTCGACATGGGCTGTTGTCATATTCAAAGATTCTCCGGAGGTCATAAAGCTTATAGCTATTTTCTTTAAGGGGCGATTGTTCTAATGCTTCACTTGCTCACCGCTGCTTCCAATTGCAGGGTAAATCCCTTTAGTTTTTCAGCTCCGATGTGTGCGCACACATCCATACTGATGTCTCCTTTCATGGGGATGTTCAATTCTAGTATGCCTTTTCGAAGGTTCCATACCGATGCAGTCTCAACGGCTCCTTCAGTTACAGGGCACTTGGTGATCGGTGTGTCAAGTCCTCTCATCCTTTTCACCAAGCGTCCCCTGCATTGCCGGATTTGAGGGACCGGAGTTCTTGTCCTTTTACGAGGCCTGCGGGCGGGATTAGGAATACCTTCATTGGTATTTCAACCCTCTCCGGTGCATTGCGTACATGCAAATGCTACTTGGTCACGCTCTTCAAATCACTAAAGTGGTCTGACAGTTGATTCGCTAATATTTGCAAATCTATTATCTTCTGGACTTCAATTGTCTTCTAGACTTCAATTCAATTATCTTCTGGACTGCAATTATCTTCTGGACTTCTCTATTTGCTTCACTAGTGCGGGGGTCATATGCATAAATTTCAATTATCTTCTGGACTTCAATTGTCTTCTAGACTTCAATTGTCTTCTAGACTTCAAGTATTTCCCAACATTATTATCAAGGGTTGATTTCTTCCCCTAATAACGGGAAACTAACCTCATCTAATATACTATCAGTGAATTGGACATTATGCAAATCTCCAGTCATAGGGTCCAAATACTTGATTATGGATGTTGTCTCATAACCAACGTATATCGTAGACTTTCGGAGAAGACCCAATGCAGTTAGTTGCAGTGGTGGTATAGGTATATAACCCTTGCAACCAAACCTACGAAGATAAGAAGTTTTCGGTGCTGACCCTTACGCTAGTTGCATAGGTAGATGGATGTTATAGGGCGACGGTCTAAAATTGATGAGAGCTGCTGCGAGCAGGACTGCGTGTCCCCAACATGTAGTTGGTAAATTACAATTCTTCAAAGTTCTGCTAGTCTATTCTGGGTGCGGAAATGCGGTACAGAATGCTCAACTTTTAATTCCCATTTTTATGCAATAATCATCAAATGCTTTCAAAGTAAATTCTCCGGCGTTATCCATTCAGGTGGACTTCATACGATGATTAGGGAAAATATTTCTAATTTAATTATCTGCGAGATTGGCTTTGCAAAAGCATGATTTCTCGTAGACAATAAACATACGTGCGACCATTCCGAGGAAGCATCGATGAGCACTATAAAATACCTAAATGACCCTTACAGGGGCTGTATAGGACCGCAAATGTCTCCCTGGATACGGTCTAGGAATGCAGGGACTTCATCCTTCGCTTTCAAAGCAAAAGGTCTAGTAATTAATTTCCCGGTGGCATATACGGGGGCGCACAAAATCTTCCTAATTCGGGAAATTCTTTACATTCATATTATGTCCCTGTGAATTGTTAATTATATCTCTCATTATCCTAACACCAAGGCGGCATAATCTATCATGCTAGAGATAGAAAAGTTCAGAGCTTCTAAATACGGTTTTCAAGGTAGTATAGGCTGCAGGTGCCTTAACATTAGTGTAGTATAGCCCAGTTTCATATGAAGTAAGACATTCTAATGCTATTTTTTACTTTCTTCACGCTTTGTAATGAGCAGGCATTTTGTACCATACTCTTCTTCAGTCTCTATGTAGAAACTGTTAGCGCAAATATCCTTGAGAGTTCTAATCGATTCTGGGTACAACAAGTCTTCTTCAATGATCAAAGTTGTGCCAATTGGGAGTATAATTATGGCCCTTCCTGAGCCTATTATACAAGTATCGTTGCCTGCGATTGTCGTAAGACTACCAGCATTCTTGCTGATCGACTGGAAAAATTTCGTTTCTCTCAGGATGGCATTCGTTGTGCCGCTACGTGCTAAGCACACATCCTCCATAGGGCGCCACACGTGTTCTAACATAATGTACTTTATTAATATGTAGTAGAAAGCAAGCAGCACATAAATAAAATATTTCAGATATCAAAACGTAACTTGTTATTATAAAGACAGGAAAATAAGTCTTACAGGACTCATAATAAGAATTTAATGCTTTGCTCTCCTAGAGCTTGCAACCATTATTCAATAATTCAAAATTCTGCTTCAATTACAAACTGCAGGTTACTATAAAAGATCCGAGTGTAATGCGTGTGCACTAGATCTAATAGGCGAAGTATTCGGGAACTTCTGCCTCAATCGGCTCCATGCACGATCTTCTCCTCTTGGACAGCTACGGCTGCAGCCGCTGCGATGTCCAAAGGAGGGATGATGGGGGCTGCTACTGGGTTGTCCACATTCATAAGTGTAGCTAATGGATGTGAATCCTCTGTGCCTGCAATGGCGAGGTGTGCCTCATGCTATCATTTGCCATTTTTCTTAGACTGAAAAGCATCAATAATGTGCGATGCACGACCTTACCCTTCTTGCCCCTCTCCTTTGTGAGAGGCTTCATCACCTTGTAACTGCTATTTTTGGCTTCATGGCCAACATTGCTACTAAGTTCTTCCTTAGAACATCATCTTAAGCTTCCACAACTTGCATGATGTCAATTAATTCGGCATACTGCATGTAGCCATCTTGACGACAGTTGCGTGCGGATTGCACCGCGTTCGGGTGAAAGGTAGATAGTCTTCTAAATCTTCTGCTCATCTGTGATTACATTACCACATAATTGAAGACTGATACAAATTTTATACAAAATCTGGCCATGCTGGGTCAGTTCTTTGTATTCCTGATTCGTGATGCCAGTCATCTTCATATTCATACCAAAATTCATAAGATTACTGCTGGTAATTTGCTTAAGATGGTTGCAAAATTCTCATAATGCTCTTCGAACTCCTGGTTCGTGATCCCGTATTTTTCTATGCATTTTTCATCATTTACTGCTATTTTTAGTGATTAAAAGCAAGATAAACAATTACAGATAATCAAAACAGTAAATACAGTAAAGAAATTGCATAGAAATAATAATAACAAAGTTAAACATGCTTCAAAAGTTCAAAATATGCAAAAATTTGGATTCTCGGGGCCCTTTTCTGCTGGAAAATGACTTTTTGGCGAAATCTGCAATTTCCAGGGGTCAAAACGTGAAATCTCAGTTCTGAGAGAATTTGCGGGCAATTTTCATATTTTCCGAGGCCTTTTCTGCAAAAATTTCATTACTCGCAAACTTCCTCGTAATTTTTAGAATTTTGAGGGTTAATTTGCAAAATCAGGATTTTATCCACCGCCCCCTCCTCTTTTTTTCCCGTGCTTTCTTTTCTGGTCGGGCCTTCTTTCAGCCCACAATGGCCGGCCCACTTTAGCCAGCTTCAAAGGTTGCTGTCGGGTAGGGTTTCCCTACCCGGTGCGTGGCAGTGGCGGCGGCACCGCTTGCTTCGGGTGGTCGGGTGGCATGCGAGGCACGCCGGTGGCGGGCAGCGGAGGGTGACGGCGTTGCGA
The DNA here is from genome assembly GCA_036346255.1 of Ampelocalamus luodianensis. Classification (NCBI taxonomy): domain Eukaryota; kingdom Viridiplantae; phylum Streptophyta; class Magnoliopsida; order Poales; family Poaceae; genus Ampelocalamus; species Ampelocalamus luodianensis. The sequence continues at coordinate 55,867,425 of CM070617.1, read as the reverse complement.
ACCGCAGGGCAAACGCGAGGCGGCGGCGGTGGCACTCGCGCGAGGCTTCGGCGGCCGGAGAGCACGTGGCGGCGGGGCCAAGAAGCCGCTGCGGGGCAAGAAGCGGCTGGCGGCGGGCGCGACCGGGAAAAATCGCTGCGGCGGTGGCGTGCGGCGCGGCGGCCGGCTTCGGGAAGCGGAGGGCTGCGCGGCGGCCGCGGTGCTTGTGCGGGAGCCCGACGGCGTGGGCGCCGCGCAGCGTCATACGGTGGCGGCCTGTGCGGCGGCGTTCCCGGCCGTCTGCAGCGCGGGTGTGGTGGGAGCGCGCTGGCTGGATGACGATGGCGACCCTACTCCCCCCTTTTTTTCTTTGTGTGATGCATGGCCGGCGGCTTCAAGGTTCCCGAGAGGGCAGGCGGGTGCGCGCAGCGCCGAGCGGCGGCGGCACGCGTGGGTCGTCTGCGGCATGGGGGCGATGATGTCGTGGGCGGCGGAGCCTCGGCGTCATGCGAGGAGACGACCGGGGCCGGCGTCGCGAGCGCATCTTGTAACATCCTGATTTTCAGAATCATGATCTTAATATTTAATTTGGCGATCTAATAAATATTTGACTGTGATTTATAATTTTCCACATTGAAGTAAAAGATTGCTTTTAAAACCAATTCGAATTAAATAAAGTGTTGTATTTAAAGTCAAATCGGATTGTTTGAAAAACTGCATATATATATAATAATAATAATAATAAAAGTTCGTGTTGATTTATTGGTTCACATACGTTTCAAAAATCATGTCATTCTACATGTCTTAGTATCGTCGCTCTTTTAGGATCATCGATCGTGAGTAGACACTTGCATTTCCAATTCTTTTCCCTAACTTCTTTCCTCGTAATCACAATCAAAAAGTAAAAATCGTGCAATGCATGTTATACTGTTGCGATGGTCGTCTCGAGGGCGTTCTGTTTCTGCAATCGTTTTTCACATGCGAGGTCGTTTGAGCGAGTTGGAAAAATAAGGAATAAATGCTTTGGCATTTCTTTTCTTTCATTCCCAGCCGAACCCCCTCCTCGTGCCCATCATAATCAACCACTACTGCCATCTTCTTGTTTTTATTCACCTCACACACTATTCAACATGCAAAGCATCCACTGCCACTTCACTTCTCAAGAAAAGCAACTCATTGCCATTCAAATTTTTACACTGCCATTTCTTTATTTCCTCCACAACCGAACCCTTTCAACCACACAATGCCATTCTTTTGAGTCCCTAACCGAATCATCCTACTCCCATGTTAATTATTGGAGTGTGGTCAAATCCTTAATATGTTTTGGCAACACCTATTCTAATCTACTTCCTGAGTTTTTAGTTGTCACACAGCCAACAAAAATAGCAACTTTAGAGAATTTTGGAGAAAAATCACATTCTGGATAAATTCCTAAAAATTTTACCTAAGCATCAACATTATGTCAGGAACCTTCCATAAAAATTTCGTGATTTTTGGAGTTAGGCAACTATGTCTAAAAATTATCGAACTCTCCGCTGCCATTTGTTTTCCCCCAAAACCGAACACTGTTCATCCGAAACTTTTCTTGCCTAGCCGAACAGCACATACAGCCACTTCATCATGTGTTCTTTATTCCAAACCCACCACCCATTTCTCTTCTCACTGCCATCCCCACTACGCAGCCACCTTACCATTTCTTTAATCACCACTTGCTCCTGCCATGTTTTCTATCGAAGCTAGCACAACCACTCATTTCTTCCCTCATCTAGCAAAAGTCACCCACTGCCCTTGCCCCAACCGAACCAGCCTCATCATCCTGCTATTGTTTATTTAGCTCACTACCATTTTCTCTTCCCAAGACCCCAACAACAGCCACAACCTTTCTACTTTCCTCACAACAGAGCACCCCTACTGCCCATTGTTCCCAGCTGAACACCCCACTTCCCCATTTTTTTTAGCCGAACCAGCCCCTCCCACTCATCACTCAGTCATCTTCTTCTCCCAAGAGCAGCACCATTCCTTTCTTCTCCACCGTGAACACAAGTCCATCTCTCTACTTCTCTCCTCTCAATCTCTTCCAAGAACCACAAATCCCCTTATGCATGTCACACCATTGCAATCCTCATCACATTAGCTCTCCATTTATCCAAGTATTTTTCGCATGCATCCCTGATTGAGCGATTTCATGAGAGAAAGAGAAGTGGAGGCGGTCTTTGCTCGATTCGGCTTTGTCTGGCGGCTCGAGTGAGGCACGGAGGTGCCAGTGGCGCGCGCCCAATGAGCAGGAGACAAGGCGCTGCGTAACTTGGTCAAGCATCGGCTTGGGCATGGAGGAGCAAAGATGTGGAAGAAACACAAGCATGCAAACCTTTGGTGCATGGCAACAGCAGCTGGCGTGGCGGCCATGCGGCTCGGCAAGGCGGCACGAGGAGCAGCTCGGTGGCGCCAAGGCGAGCGCAGCGCGAGCGTCCCATCGATGACCCAACACAGAGACGATAGGCCGCAGCCGAGGCGCGAGGAGCAAAGTGGCGGCGCGACACTGAGCCTCGGCGGCTCGGCGACGCGTCCGAGGACGGCGGCTCCATGCGATGAGTGCATGCATGCGCTGCATGCATGTTTGTAGCGCGCCGGCCGACCGGCGGAACTTGGTGGCGCGGCGCCCAGGGTGAGGCAAGCACGACCTCGAGCCCAAGGCGGCCGAGGCGAGGAGACGTGGTCAGCGAGCAAGAAGAGGTGCTGTCTAGTGGCTCGGCTAAGGCCCGAGTGGCGACGACTTGAGAAGGCAGCGACTTGATGCCGTGGAGGAGCTGGCCGAGAACCCGACGCATGCATGCAACGACCATGCATGCAGCGGCGATAGAGGCAAGCGGCGGTATGGCGTGCGCGCGCTTGTGCGCGGTGTCGACAAGGCGGCTCCTTGGTCATGGTGAGAGCGACGGCGATGATGCGGAGCGGGACACGGATGCGGACAGCGGAGGCTCGCTACGGTACGGTGGTACCGAGATGAAGAACATGGACGAGGAGTCGGTTGCGGAAGCGGCGACGACTATGGTGGACGCGGACGAGAGCCGAGAAGATGATGTCCGGCCATATTAGGCACGACTAGTGCCGTGGTAAAATACTTCGTGTTACATTTTTTTCTATCGCATTACGATATAAGTTGCGCATGTTGCATATGAGTCATGAGCACAGCATCTATTTATGCATATTTATTTGTAAAAATGCTTTGGTAGCTTAAGACCGGCGTAACTCTCCGGTTAGGACTTATTTGTGCGTAGGCGTGATTATGTGTTGATATTTTGGTGAATGTGAATGATTAGATTATTGTGGCGAAATATGTGTATTGTTGATCGGTGGATGCTAGATTAAATATACATTGGATAAATTGAGTGGATGATATTATTTTGGAGTCACATGCAAAATTGTGGTGATCTTAGATGATAAATTAATTGGAGGGTATCCTCTCGTTGGATTAGTAATTTTTGGAGTTAGGACGTATAAGGATTTTATGATTTATTACTTGTTGGATGTGTTATTAAAATTGTTAAGCTCAATAGGTGTCGGTTGGTCAAATAAACCTCGATCACTAGAGATTTTGGTGTATACGAATGTGATTTATCGAGGCAAGACTAGTAGAGCTAGATAGTAAGTAGTAGCTTAAATAGCATATTGGAGAATGACTGATGGATTTAGTCATGGTCGTATGCTTATCACTTGGTGGATTTCATATAACTACTCGATAGATTGTGTGGATGGAAGTTTATGAGTCCGGGAATTAATTATTGGATTGACTACCTTGATTATGCCTTAGTAAAGGTTAGTATGGGATTTAGATCAAGATATGAGAATATGATCAGAGAGTGTTATGCATGTGATGGGATTCAACATCAAGAATTGGTTAAGTCAATGATATCGAGAATATTAGATTTGCTTGGTAGATATTTTACTTTAGGACTTAAATGGAATAGCAAAGAATATCGTGAGGCCTCATTTATCATGGCAGAGGCTGAGTTAAGTTGAGTGTAAAAAGTATTAAGTGCATTAGGAAGTTCACAAACGTATTATTATTTTTACACTAGAAATGCTTTTAACTTTGAAAATGCATAAGTATCTCATAAAAGCTCCAAATGAGATGAACTAAGTTATTTTGGTCTTATATTGTTATTCTCTATCCATCCATATAATCCTCATCCTAACCACTATTCTACAAATTTTCGCAAAATAATTAAATTCGGATGAACAGTAACAAAACATTGATTTTCAACATTTTCCAAAAATCTGATTTTCAAACTACTATAACTCTCTCATATAAACTCCAAATGGAATAAGTTTTGTACCTAAATTCATTTAAAATCATAATATAGCTACTGTATAAATTTCATGCATTTTGGAGCAATTTGAGTTTTTGGCTATTTCTCGGTGTTTATTCGATATCGCCTTTCTTTAGATTCCGAGTTGCCGGAAGTATGAGAGTAAGTGACCGAGAGTGAGAAAGTGAACTACCAGCAAGGCAAGCATCCTTTGAACTTTCTTTTTGCATCATATTTGATCCCAATTTTGTTAGGGTAGATGCAATGATAATTGCTTGCATGATAGTTTTATAATGTCGCTATTTTTGTGATGAGTAGTTAGACACATCCTATTATCTTGTCATTGTGGCTATCCATGAATTACTCCAATACTGAAATGATTATGTTAGGATGTGTGAAATTATATTGTTCGAGTTTTGCTTAGCCATGCAAGTCTAGAACCGGTAGTTTGATTATCGGGAATAACCCGGCAATTATCGGATAAACACCACTCTCTTTATATACTTTTGTTTCAGATCTTCGTATCTGCTTTCTAAGTTAAATTTTGTTATTTTAAATGAGCTTTTGGTCTGGACAAGTGATGGCTAGTGATGGTGCCTTCGTGCACGAGATTTGGGTATGTGGTTTGGCTTGTCTAGACAATTAAATACCGAACTTTGGTAACGTCGTTGATTCAAGTACATTCGTGCTATCACACGCGGGTTGGGAGCCGTATGGTTAAGTAGGGGGAAGGTTTTGTTGTGTTGAGTCCCACGGTGGTGAAATTCTAAGGGCATGGGACCGTGAAATCCCGTGTTCCTTTTGGGCCGATAGGATGGGGGCGTTAACGTCTTGTGTTTCCTAGGTGCTAGGATGGAGGCATTAACATCTTGTGTTTCCTAGGAGCCATGGGTTGAGGGACTTAGCTCAATGGGATCTTCTTGCTAAAAACGACCGTATCTTGATTTACTTAGCATACCATAGGAAGTATGCTATATTCGAAGGCATCTGGAGGCTTACGGGCTAATCAAGTCGTGTGGGTAAAGTAGTACACCCCTGCAGGGTATAAATCTATTCGAATAGCCGTGTCCACGGTTATGGACAACCGCTTGAGTTCGGGAGTTACTATTGTTAGACTTGGAATTAAAATTGTGACTATAACTTGGTATTGTCATGAATGGGATGTTCAGGCTTGTTGTTGTATCAAAGTAGACCGCCACTTTGTTTTTGGTATGATTCATCTGTTATTGAATTCACTACTTATTCACATGCTTTACTTCTACATCAAATCTGATTTTGAAATGGCACTTGAAAAACTAGTATGTGTAGGTTGTTCAGTATTGCGTCTCTTTTGCAAAATTAAGCCAATATGAGCCCTTCCTTTGAATGACCTAATGCATAACTATTTTTATTTGTGTAAGACTTGCGAGTACTCTTTGTACTCAGCCAGGTGTTTGCTGGCTTTTACAGGTAAGGAGGATATTAAGACCGATGAGCTTGTCGGTGTCGATTTAGGCGACACCGATGAGTAGTGTGCTATCTTTAGCTCCCAGTCGGTTGCCGATGGGTTATGTGGCATACCACTGCAGGCATTTTGGTTTATTTACTTGCTTCTGCTATGAACTTGTTTAATTTGGCCGGTCGGCCACTTATGTAGTCGTAAACTTGAAACTGTGATGTATAACTTTTGTACTATTTATGTATAAGCATTGTATGGATGTGATCGACGTTGTAATAAGAGTATGAATATATTGGTCGCTGATCTTGGGAGCCAATATAGGTCATGCTCGCTGTTCATGGCTTCCTAATTGACTCACTAAGTGTAGCGCTTGACTTGTTGGAGAACCGACAATCATGTAGTGCTCGCAGAGGAGCGGCGCGCATGATCGTCGGGGCTCTAGTTTGAGTTAAGCCTCTCATTTAGATGGAGTTAAGTTGGAATCCATTTACCGGAGACCCAGAGTTATGTCCTTAAGACCATGCTTAGTCTCGGTCTTATGGAGATAATCCGGGGTCCCCACACATCTCCTCCCCTGCCGGCGTCGGTGCCGACCGTGTGGGGCTGCTCTGATGGTGATGCCATGGCCGTGCAGGGCCGATCGCGAGCGAAGACTGCGCCCCCTTCCTCCTTCCCGGGAGGTGTGGCCGGCTTCTAGCTGCGCGAGTTGGCCGGCGTCAGGCCGGCTGCGGTTTGCCCATTGCCCGTGTAGTGGCGCCGATAGGCCGTTCGGGGCCGTCGGTTTTACTGTTCATGTATTCGATGCAATGCGATGTAATGTAGAACGGGATTGCAACGGTGGCGCGGCTTCATGCCGACATGTGCATGTTTGCTGCGTGCTAGCGGCGTGGCTCTGTCGTTGCCTCCGTGGCAATACGTGATGGCGGACTATGCCGACCGGTAACGTATCGCGGAGGTAGTGACAGCCGCTTGCAGGCGGTGCCGTGCACATAGTGCCTTTCATGCGATTGCATATACAACCTACGGTACAATCATCATCTACTCTTTCATACAACCTACCGATCGGCTTGACCGACGACTTCAAGTCGGCTCGCAGTAGATTAGAGCGGATTTGCACCGTAGAAAACCAATCTAGAAAGCTAAATTTGCAGAATTGAAAGCAATATAGAAAATACGATTCAATCTACAAGTGTCGTTCTTCGACGGTTACCTTTTCGATGCGAGGAGAGTCGATCGTACTGATAATGTGTTGAGGAACCATCGCTGGCGAGTCCAGTCCGAGCGATTACTTCGTAGACAAACTCAGAATCATAAGAACAATGCATGAATCACAAGAACAGAATAAGAGATGAACACAAAGATGTAGGAGGACTTCTTGCTTTTCTTTATTCCTTCATCAAGCGATCAGTCGTTTACAATGGATAACACCCCCTATTTATAGATTACGACCCTGCTAGGGTTTGAGATGAGGAGCCCACCTTGAGCTAGGTCTGCTGGTCTGGCCCGGTTTCTTAACAGTGACGTCGACCGGTGACCAATAACAAGGTCCTAAGTAGTCTTAGGTGGCTGGGACCAATGACCGGTCTTTACAGACCAGGTCTGTTTATGTCCTTGTCAAATATTGATAGGATGTTACTGTATCATATATAAGAGCATATACAATAGTGTGATGTCAGCTGTATGTAAGACTTGTCATGTAGTACATTAGATGATGTAGATAAGAAAGAGGGAGCCTAAAGAATTGGACCGTCTCTCATGCAGTAGTCGACTATAACACAAGAAACAAGACACATTATACATGAAGGAGTTTTCTATAGAGACATTTAAAAAGACAATTTATTGTAGCAACTGTCTTTAGTGCTATCTACAGATGACATGAAGAAGTACTATAGACATCTGTTATCTATACCATTGTACATGCCCTAATACATTGGATACGTATATACATCAAATGCATGTATTTAAGTGATGACACTACCTCATACATTGGATACGTGCATAAAATGAATATCAATTGAAAAAAAATTTGAGGCATCTTTGTAGTATTGAATTAATAGTTCATTTAATGGCTGGTATTTATACATATTAAATGAAGCGAAATATCTTTATCATTTGGCCCTTTCACCGAAATGGTCAATGACATCCATTTGGGTTCTCCAAAGATCTTTCACACACACAATAGGACCTTGTAAAGATAAATCTGCTCCAGTGGATCTAAACAAACCAGCCGCTTCACAAAACATGTAGGTCACAAATCTTATATGCCATGCCAAGTAACCATCTAATACAATGTTAATGCTAATCAGTTCCTGCATGGCCGTAAAAATGATCCATGCCAATACCAGGGAAAAATATCGATAGGTAGCCGGCGCAAACTGGAAATCTCGCTAGGTATTGGTTTTTGCGGAATTAACCACTTTTTTGGGTAAATATCCCCATTTGACTCCTTTTTATGGCGGAATGAATGCATTATTCTTTCTTATATATGATCTAACAAATTTGTAGTTCGGAAAAATGGTGATCTGGATGAATACCGACTGGCCTTTTCTAACCAGGCAAGGAGCAATTTTTTTATAGGGATGCCAGCCATTGGATAAATAAACAGAATAAGAAACTGATACACATCACAAAACTAATCCAAAGGCTAAGAAAATTGACTTAGAATTAAAAAAAATCAGGTAACTTATAAATAAGAAAACATGTTAGCCAATGCTACACAATTATATGTCTGCCTCGCTACTCACAAGAAGCAAGACGGACGCTTCCGGATGAACATGCTTCGATAGTACGGAGACCTATAGGCTTATAGCAACGAAAAAAGATGTAATATTTGAATATTGAAAATAAGACCAAACTAATGCCTTAACGAACGCGCTACCAAATATTGCGAATGTAAAAATATTTAGTTCTCCTATCTGCACTGCAGATAACATTATAGGTTGAAAAATCGACTCTCTTCTTGTGATAATTCCCTTTCGACGGCCAAGGAACACACGAAAATCAATCTAAGCCTACAAATTCCTAAATATAGCCATTTTCGGAAGCCCCGTCATACAAACCACGTTTTCATAACTATCACATAAAACACGTTGCCACAAACAAAAAAGCACAAAAGCCACAAGAAAAGCCAAGAAGGGAAGGACCAAATGCACAACAAATAGAAAAGAAACGAAAAAGAACGCCGCCTGTCATAATTCCATTTCCAGATTTCGTGCATTATTTATTCCCCAATCACCTCCTGTACTCCTCAATTCAAGCATTCAACGAAGCCTAGCTAGCATCCTCTAACCTGGCACTACGAGCACAACCATCCCCATCCTCATCAAGCCATGGCAGACTACCACGCCATGGAGCTCAGCGATGTCCACCGTTTGCTACCACCGGAGATCTTGGCGGACATTGGCGTTGTCGACGTCGGCCCATCATCCAGCGCCAAAGTGGCACGCGGCCAGAGCAACACCGTCGTCGAAGACCTCGGCGCCCACCTGGGTAGCATTGTCGGGTGCACTAGGAAGGAAGCCCAACGACATCCCCTGGAAAGGGCAGCTGCCATTTGCGGCAATGGACGGAGCGCGCCGGCGTGGCCGTTCCTGCCGGCACCTGCTGCTGTGAACCTTCAGAGGGTGCGGCGTTATCACGAATTCATGATCACATTGCAAGTGTGGTTACTTCATTCCGTGTGTTTGAATGCATATATGCACGGAATTTTTGCTGCAAATTAATATTGTGTGTTCGATCAATTAGAGTTCTAATAGATCGTTCGTTGCTGCATGCAGCTGCCGAGGTTTGTTCCGGCCAGGCCACACGGCGGAGCACCTCCACTGGAGAAGCGGCGCAGCAGTGGCACCGGCGTGTTCTTGCCGCGCATTGATGTGCACCAGACCAAGCCGTCGAGAAGATTTCCGGCGAAGGGTAATTCAATGTCATCTTGACTTGCGATTCTTTTTACGCCTCAAAATTTTGCTCAATGCTTTGCAACAGCTAGCTAGCGTTGTATTCAACAACCCATGATACTGTAATATCATGATATTTCTTTTAGATTCTGTAGTATCTATATTAACTAGCCATAAATCCGGCCCGTGCAATTGCGGAGCTCGAAGCTAGAATATATATACCTTTATATTCTAGAATTTGTATTCATTAATACAACTTGAACACCTTAAGCACACACTAATTCTGTAATTCATACTTGGTGCGTGCAGACGTGAAGCCATCAAGGTTGCATGAGACGCAACGGCGAAGAGGGGAAGAAGCCATGAAGACGAGGAAGCAGCAGCGCCTGCATGCGGTGGTCTCAGAAATGGAGCAGCAGCACGCATCGCACGCTTGCCGTGTGCTCGGGCTGCCACAGGAGTGGGCTTACTGAGACACGACCGACCCAGGTACCGTGCGAACCAGCTGTTGCCGGTACACGGCAAGGAGAGAAGAACCCATGCTCCAAGGCTAGGTTAATTTGATGTTTCAGCAGTTGAAAACAAGGACGACCAAGAGGAATTTGGATTGGTTGATGCAGACAAAGAATAATAGTGAAATAATAAAGAGGTGTTTTCCAGTCGATGTTCATGTTATTATGTTACCCATGCTGATTATTTTTCGGCTTGTGTAAAGATTACTGTGCTGAAGAAGTGTAGGACATTCTTCAAAGAAAAATGAAGCAGAATATTGTGAAGATATTTCATTATGATTATTGGTCTGGCATAATGAAAGTTTAATGGGTCAGAAATAGGTTTCCATCAACAAAGCATGTCTTCTCTTCCTTCTCAAGCTCTAAACATATATACTTACTACCTCTGCTCTTTTTTTACTTATCGTTTTAGATATCGATACGATCTCCTATACACACATTTGACCATTACATTTTTTAATTATATGTTAGTAAAAATTAATAAAAATATAATGAATTGAAAGTATTTTTATAGGTTAACTGCATACATTCTAAAATGGAATCTAAAAAAGAACGGATGTAGTACTATCCTTAAACATGCCATATGATCTATATTTATCCTTAACCCATCGTACGGTACACACTGTCATTACTGAAAACACAAGAATAAATATAACCAAAAGCTCAAGAGCTCAGGAACAGGAGCAAAACAAGTTAAAAAAGGGCTAGAAAATTGAAATGGAAAAAAGAAAAGAAAAGAAAATGGTGTCTATCTCCTGTTCCCCACTATTAAATACCGATTTTACCCCTCCATGATACCTCAGAACCACACCGGCCCTCCCGTCGCCTCCACTACCTTACCATGCAGAACATGGCTCAGGCCTCCCAGAACGTATCATGCAAATAATTTTAACTAGTAAATAACATAACATGGCCGGTATCATCAGCTAAGCCAAAAACTAGATAAACAGTATGAAATGAAGAAATATATCATAACAATCTGGATGGTAACACGAGTAGCAGATAAGCAGACAACCCTTTCAATGCCTTACTAGTACTGTTAACTTCAACACACAAACGCTAGCTTGAACTTGTCCGATTGAGTGCCATATATCATCTCAATGCAGTCAGTTGAGAAGTGCACAATGCATACAATACGCCTCAAAACAAAATAACCATGCACTAACCACTTCCCGAAGAGCTAGCTAGGTTCATTAAGTACCTAGTCACCTTCAATCAATGTAAGCAATCGAAAGGGTCACTCCGTGATAGATCAGAAACTGCATTGTAGTTCAAATAGGTTTTACGCCGCAAGAACTTCGCTGTAGTGTGCCCGCTCACACATTCAAAAGATAGGGCTCTAAACGGGTCATCATCATTTTCCGTATCCATGAGAACATCTCAATCAAAGATAATATCCACCTTCCTCAGCATTTGTGCTCTCTCCGTGATGAACCCAAGGAACGCAAGCTCGTAGAGATGCCCTCGGAAACCCTCAAAACACAATCCTCTTAATGTGCGATTTAACGCATTCTAAAGAACCAACCTCCTGCCAGAAACCAATACTTAACTCACCAGTGTGTTCACCATGTTCATCAGCTTTGGCAGACTGCAAACAATTCAATGTTTAAAATTCAAACAGAAGCAATAATTCATATCTCTGCAATTAGTTATGACGCAAGAGAGGGTGTTACCATAATATATACAGTCTCCACATTAGGGAAGCACCTCAGGAAGCTGGGTACCATCTTCATTTCCTCCATGTCTCCCAACCGGAGCACCAGCGCCAATGTCTTGACGCTCAAAAACGTGGCACTTGAACCCACCTTTGTCACAGCCTACAATATCATAGCACCAAAAGAACACACTCGGTAGTCACCGCAAGCAGCAATATTGCAATCTGCACATGAGATTACATGAAACAGAACAACTATATGTACATATATGGCCAAAAATTGGAAAATTCCGGTCGAAATTTTCAATTGAAAATTTGAATTTTTCGGATTTTAATCTGGAAAAAATTCAAATTCGATTTTTTAGACAAAATTCATCCGAACTTGTTTTTTTAGGGACCAGTTTGTATTTCTACGCGCCCGGGAATTTCGGCCGAAATTCGGAACCCTGGTGCCATCACAGTGCTCCTCCATCAGTACCGACAGTTAGCCGTTACTTGAATAGCTCAACTTCAAGCCAACGGTTCACCACTGGATGAAAGTGATGCGCGGTGTCTGGGTCAAACTTTCAGTAAAAATATTTGAACCTTCGGTTTTGTTTGCAAAAAGAATGAGTCAAAGGGTTTATACATATGTGCTTGTCGACTAATTTGCACAGCTAAGGAGGTTCTGCAGATGAATCTTCACTTTGCATTCAAAGTTGAACTTTTCCTCTTTTGCTTCTGACAGTCCATGGGGCAAAGCAGTCAATTCGCAGAAGGAAAAATGTCAAGATGAGCCAAAAATCAAATAGAAAAACAAAATGGCATTTCATGATAATTTGGTCATTGGAACATATTGACGCCAATCTTTAGAGTGCTATTCTCCGAAATAAAATTCTTTGGAGAGGCACATCCTGAAACAAAATATATTTACGGCTTGTTTGGCAACCATAGGATGCTGAAATACAGTTCTTTAGATGCTGAAATACAGAGATTTAGGTGGTGGGATATTCCGTGGAAATTTCACTTAGTCTCAATCCCTTCTTTGGTAGGAAATAAGCAACTATAAGGAATTCATTTGTAGCAACATAGTCATACTAATTACTAGTTTATGAAGGGCTCGGATGCATCGCACCTATCTCACCATAAAAACAAAATTCGCATTCGCTCTACAAATTCTCACCCCTCTTCATTCCTTTAATAACGCTCCGTTCTACCATCCCACCCCTCCTCACAAAGCTCTTGTGCTGACAACTGGGCCCTGCACCCATGCCCGTCTCAATAGTCTTGTGAATCTCTCCGTGCGCAGCCTGAGAGTGTGAATCCCTACATGCGCATCTCTCCTCACAGGTCACAAATCATGATTTCGAATCCCATGCAGTCGTTGTTCATCAAGAGGTAAGACGGCCTCTGCCTCCTGGTGGCCGGAGCCGCAAATTTGCAATTCAAAACATCCTGAGTGCCAGCAATTATTTTAGAGAAAGTCCAGACTTGTGAGTTCCCATTCTTCGGAAATGCTAGAAAACTTGCGATTGTTTTCTTGAGTTCAAAATAATCGTTTTTTGAACCGTTTAATATGTGTTGAGATGTGTGCCGAGTTTCTTTTTTAAACATATTTCTATGATGAATGATATCTTATCTTATCCTACGGTTCATAATGTGTTTTGAACTCAAGAAATCTCTTGTTTGTTTGTTTTTTTTTTTGACAGGGCCTGAATTCCCATTTTTAAGTAGCCTGCTTGAAAGTTCTACAACAGTATTGATGTTATTTTGGAAGATAATACACCTTGGAAATGCGACACACAACTCAATTTAATGCATTTTAGTTCTCATCTATAATCCGGAGTTCCCAAGTTTATTCTATAAGAGCATCTTCAATAGTTAGAGATAACCTTGTCTCTAACATATGTTACATCATGTTTAGAGACAACATCTTCAATAGACAGTCTCTAGTACACTATCCAACACTTATATTTTATAATTTTTCTTTAAAACGGACCTACATGTCAACTAGAATAAATTAATAGATCATGTCTTGTTTCACGTGCACAATCGTCTCTTCAGGAAGAGACGACCTGTTCTCTCTCTTCTCCCCCTCTCTCCTTCACGTAGGATTTTGTTGACGTGACATAGCTAAGAGACGACAATAAATGCACTATTGGAGATGCCCTAAATCGAAATGCCATCGTAACACACACACACACAAAACAAAAATGACCTTTTGGAGCAACATGACACAAGCACTAAGGAGACTGGAATGTGATTACTAAGACCATCTCCAATATTATGTTTTAGCCGGTTCAAATGAGGAGGTAGAATGCATTGAATCGATTTAATTTTTTTTAGATAATGGAAGTACAACTCTCGATTTCTGCACCAACTAGGGATGCATACAACCATTACACCATCATTAGCTAAAAGCTTAAAATAAAAAAGGCCAAAAGCCAACAATGACAAACAAATTGTCATGCAAATGCTAGCCTAAAAAAAGACAACTTAGCCCCGCCTCTGGGACCAACTAGAAGATCGTTCACATGCGAACAGCAGCTGCGCAACAAAGAGGTGATGATGGGCCAGTCTCCGTAGCGACGCCTCCAAGAGGGATACGACTCATGTCGTCATCGTCGGATCCAACTAGTGAAGGTCAGATTAGAAGTCTTCACTCTAGAGCTCAGGTACCGGTTCTCCAAAACAATGCCTTTAAGAAGGTAACGTCGCTCAGATCGACGTCATTGCCGGATCCAACCAACGAAGGCCAGATCAAGAGTTTTCACCCCGGATCGAAAGTACCAGGGCTCCAAGACCACGCCACAGCACGACCTCGTCACTGGATCCAACCAATGAAGTCCAGATCGCCAAGATGACGTCCGCAACATCCCCAACAGCCAACTGCCGCTAGCACCAAAGGAAGGTGACGTCCACCGCAGCCCACGCTTGGGCCGGTTAAAAGCCGTCCACCGGGGAGGAGTCGAGCAACGCACAAGCCAGCACCACCGAGCCGTCGCGATCTCTACCAACTGCGCTAAATCAAGATCTGCACCACGCCACCTCCGTTGTCATGCCATCGACAAAGCCACGCCGCTGAAAGAAGCCAACGGAGAAGGGCCCCGGATCGCTACGCCCGAAGACAAGCTAGCTGAGAAGGGCCCAAAACTAACCCCGATGAAAGTCCACACCGTTGGAAATCGACGGACAGACGTCGGGCATCGGGACCGCGATGCAGATCAAGCACCACCACCGAGGAGAAGAAGCCCCGCCGCCGCTGCTGGCTAGCCGACGGCCGCCAACGACGGGGGAGGGGGGCTTGTTTGGTGGTAGCTAGGGTTGAATCGATTTAAAACATTGGAGGGGTCGATTCAAAAAAAATGCATGGAAGCAGACTCTACTTAGGAGTCAATTCAAAGCATTAAATAACTCATATGAGCATTAAACAACTATATAGGAGAGAGTACGGTTGAGAAAGAATATTATTATTTTGTGGTTTTTTAATGTAACATGGGTCCCAGTTATTAGTAAGAATCGGTTCAATATATTGGAGAAAAACAAGCTCAGTTCCTACATGCTTATGTGGCATGACTTTGAATCGACGTCGGTTTAATACACTAAAGATGCTCTAATGACTGATGCAGTTCGATGATTTTTTTAGAATATGTAATATGATTTTTTTTTAATCCGTAACAAAGCACAGGTTTAACTAGTTGGTTTAAAATGGCGCGATATGGACCCTTAAATTCCTGATCCCATTCCCCAACAAGGATGTTAAACCCCCACCCCTGACTTCGCATTCGCTTGTACCAATTCCCATCAACCAAACAAACCATTACTCCATTAGGAAAAGAGGAAGCATACCTTGATGAGTGTATTGCCGATCTTGAGCTGTTGGGTGGTGGGGTTCAGGTACCCGATCATAGTATTTGTGTAGGGCTTACTGGTAGGCTGCTAAACGGATTAAGGATTGGTTTCTCTTCTCTTCGAGTAGGTTGATGTCATCCGCTCGAACTTGTTCCTAGGCGGAGTCGTTGAAAGTTTCGACTCGTGCTGACCTGATCTTTAGTTCTGGAGGAAGCATTGCTTAGGCACCAAAAACTAGGAAAAAAAGGTGTTTCACCAGAGTTCGACTAGCGATGCGTCTGACGCCCATATCACGAGGGTAATTCTTGTACCCAAGCCCCCGAGCTCTTGATAAGGTAGTCGAAGACTGGAGTTTTGATTCCTTGCATTATCTAGCCGTTCGCTCTTTCGACCGCCCCATTGCTTTGGGGGTAGACAACAGAAGCGTAACACAACTTGGTACCCAACTTGTCGCAAAATTCTTGGAATTTTGCACTAAAAATTGCCTACCATTATCTATGATTATCCAACTTGGAACTCCAAACCGAGTAATCACACATCTCATCATGAACCGTTTTACTGCTTCCGTTGTTATCCCAGCCACAGGTTCAGCTTCATTCCATTTTGTGAATGTATCAATAACCATAAAAAGGAACTCGAAATCACCTAGAGCTTTAGGTAATGGTCCTAGGATATCGAGACCCCAGGTCACAAAAGGCCAAGATAGAGGGATCGTTTGTAATGCCTAAGCCGGTTGGTGTAACTACCTGCTATGAAACTGCCATTGTACACATTTCTTAACCAACTCTTTGGCATCGTAGAGGGCTATCGGTCAGTAGAAACCTTGTTGAAAAGCTTTTCCGACCAGCATTCTGTAAGAAGCATGAGTTCCACAGATGTCCCTGTGTATGTCGTGAAGTAGGTTTAATCTTTCTCTCTGCGATATGCATCGCATGAGTACCCCTTGAGTACCACGTTTATAGAGGACTCCTTCGACCAAAGTTTACATTTGGGCCTTTCGAGATAAGTGATCTACCTCGAGATCATCATCGGGTATGGTACCCTCCTAAAGATACTCATAGATAGGATTCATCTAGGTATCCTTTTATTTTAGAAAAGTTGTCTCAATAGAAGGTGTCTCTGGTGTTTTGACCAGAGATGGCTTCTGGAGTTGTTCCAAGAAGACTCTTTTTGGTACTTGTGATTGGGAAGAAGCTATACGAGCAAGCTGGTCTGCGAGGAAATTATCCTTTCGAGGGATGAATTATACCTCAAAACTAAAAAAATTGCTTTTCAAGCTTCCGCACTTCCAATAAGTACCGAGACATGGTTGGGCTAGAGCACTCCTACTCTTTTTTCGACCTAATTAATGACTAGTTGAGAGTCTTCTCTCACAAGTAGTCGGCGAATCGAAAGCGCTTTCATAGCTCGTATGCCAGCCAACAAACCTTCGTATTCTGCCACATTATTAGTGGTCAGAAAGTTTAATCGGATAGCATACTTTAAGGTCTCTCAAGTAGGAGATTCCAGGACCACCCCAGCCCCGAGCCACTTAAAGTAAGTGATCCGTCAAAGTACATCATCCACTGATCATGGGAATGTTACTAGGGATCCTGAACAGGTTCAGGATTTATCTATTCAGTGACAAATTCTGCCAAGATTTTGGATTTAATGGCCGTTCGGGATATGAAATGGAGGTCGAACTCTCCAAGTTCTACCAACCATTTTGCTATGCGTCCTACTGCTTCCCTGTTCTGGAGGACCACTCCTAAGGAAAACTCAGACGACACAATTATCTTGTGCACTTGAAAATAATATCGTAGTTTCCTTGAAGACATGAGGAGGGCATATAGAAGTTTTTGGATCTAAGGATAATGCTCCTTAGGCCCGTGTAAAACTTCACTTACGTAGTAAACTGTTCGTTGTACGTTTTCACATTCTACGACTAGTACTGCACTCACTGTCTGTGGCGTGACAACTAGATAAATTAAGAGCATCTCTTCTAGTTTCGGAGAAACCAGAACAGGAGCATTCGTAAGATACCTCTTGACATCCTCAAAGGCAGCATTTGCCTCTTTTGACCACTCAAAACCCTCATGCTTCCGTAGAAGTTTGAAGAAAGGTAGTCCTTTTTCTCCCAGTCGTGCTATGAAATGACTTAAAGCTGCTATGCACTCTGTGAGTTTTTGGACTTCTTTCTTCATGGTCGGAGGGCCCATTTGCACAATGGCCTTTATCTTTTTGGGATTTGCTTCAATTCCTCGTATAGAGACTAGGAATCTAAGAAATTTTCCTAGAGAGACTCTGAACACACACTTCTCAGGATTGAGTTTGAAACGGTGCTTTCTAAGGTTGTCGAATGTTTCTTGCAAATCTGTGATATGATTAAGTCGCTTGATGCTTTTTACGACTAGATCGTCAACATAGGCTTCCAAATTCCAGCCAAGTTGAGGTGAAAAAGTCGATTGCATGAAGCGTTGAAAAGAAGCGCCAGTATTTTTTAGACCAAATGGCATTTTGACGTGGTGTAATAAATACGGTCTTTTCTTCATCTTCTAGACACATATTGATATGATGATAACCAGAATATGCATCTAGAAAACTTAATGTTTCACAACCGACAGTAGAATCAACCAACTAATCGATATGAGGTAAAGGGAAATCATCTTTTGAACACGCTTTATTAAGGTCTGTAAAGTCTATACACATACACCACTTGCCGTTAGACTTCTTAACTATTATAGGGTTGGGCAACCACTCTGGGTGATCGACTTCTCTTATAAAGCCTGCTTTAAGTAGCTTGTCCAGTTCTGACCTAATAGCATCTCGTCAATCACGGGAAAATCTCTGTATTTTTTATTTTTTACAGGTACCTTGTCAGGCCGTAAAGCTAGCCTGTGCTCGATCAATTCCCTGGGGACTCCGGGCATGTTGGATGCTTGCCACGCGAAGACATCTGCATTAGCTCAGAGGAAAGTAACGAGGGCGTCTTCCTATTTGGGGTTAGAAGTATCCCCGATGCGAACAGTCTTCGAGGGCTCCGTTGGATCTAGGGGAACTCTTTGACCTGGTCGTTTGGCTTTGGTTCAGCTTTAGGCTTCGACTGCTTGGCCGGAGGCTGCCTTTTGTTTTCTTCTCGAGTTGGTATATGACCAACCATCTCGAGAGATCGATAGTCACATGTATGCGCCATCTTTTTATCACAGTGAATTGTGATTACTCCTTTGGGACCCTGCACCTTAAGACATTGGTACCAATAATGAGTAGCTATCAAGAATTTTGCCAAAGTTAGTCGTCCGAGTATGGCATTATATGCTGTATCGAAATCGATCACATCAAAGGAGATTTTCTCTGTCCTGAAATTGTTTGGAGAACCAAATGTTAAAGGAAGAGAAACTTGGCCAATAGGTTTGGCCGAAGACCCTGGCACGATCCCATGAAAAGAGTATCGTACCGGTCTTACCTTAGTCTTGGGTACTTGCATCTTGTCCAGGGTACTCGTAAACAGGATGTTTAACAAGCTACCACCATCAACTAGCACTCGATTTACTCGACAGTTGTTGATGGTGGGTTCGACCACGATCGGAAATTGACATGGTCGAGTCGAAGGGATCAGGCAGTCACCCTTCTCGAAAGAGATGGTGACTTCTTACCACTTCGGTATTTTATTGACAAAAGGGGAGTCAATGGTGTTTACCTCGCGTTCGACAGCTTTAAACTGTCGCTTTGACTCGTATGCTAACGATCCCCTATAGATGTGCTCGATGGTGTGTTGCGGATCTTGGAACGACATCTCCTCGTCGTTATCCGACTGCTTATGACAACTCATTTGTCCTACCTGCTCAAGAGTAGGAAGTGGTCCTTTGTCAGAGTAATACTCCTCGAGTTTTCGTTGGAAAACTCCGTAGTTGCGAAGGTCATGTCCTTCCTTTTTGTGGAAAGGGCACCACCTAGGGTTGCCATTCTTCCGTTCGGGGCGCTTACCTTTGCCTCGGTCGGAGTATTGCTTGGAACTTCGTGGCTCCTTATCGCTTACGGCCAAGACCTCCTTAGAACTGCTGGCTTGAGTTTTTTGTCTCTTTGCCTTGTTCTTGGATTTCTTGGCCTTCTTATCCTTCTTCTTGCCACTTTTGCCGGCCTCTTGAGGAATTTTGTCATCTCGATTGATGGTTTTGTTCCACTCGACTGCTTTAACAGCAATTGCATATTGATCGATCATCTCAAAGATCTCAGCGACGGTGGTAGGAGGATTCAAAGCGATGTCCTCCATAATTCTTCTACTACGGACTCCTTTCTTAAAGGCTCTGATAACAGATGAGTCAGAAACATCTGGAATTGAATTACGAACCTGACTAAAACGTCTGATGAATTGACGCAAGGTCTCGTGGTCGTTTTGTCTCATCCTATGTAAGTCGTCCTCCTTTCCAAGGCGATTGTAGGTACCCTGAAAATTGGTCAATAGAAGGTTGCAAAGGTGTTTTCATGAGTAGATCAACTCGAGTGGTTTGTTTAGCAGCCACGATCGAGTAGACCCTTCGAGCACAGTTGGAAGGTTATTCGCCATGACACGTCCTCCTCCTCCTGCTGCTCGGATAGCTGTCATGTAGAATTGAAGGAATTCAATGGGATTTTGAGACATATCAAACTTCTCCATGTTCACTGGTCAAAACTGAGGTGGCCAGTTAACTATCCAGAGGTCAGGTGAAAATGCCTGATATCCTGTAATAACTTCCTGACACCTTCTTTGGAGGAAAGAAGGGTTGATATCACCAGATGATCGTACACGATGATACTTAGTCATCGGTAGACCCGACCTGTTATAGGTCTCAGCATTATGAGGGAAATACTCCTTGTATTCCATTTACTGCTGTAGATTTCTGGGTCGAGGTGGTGAACGATCACTTTGTCACGACCCGACCAAGGGTCACCCGAGAGAACCTCCTAGAACTCTCGAAAAGTCCACCAAGACCTCCTAGGTGGTCCAGCAGAACCACTCGAGAGGATCTCCAAGACCACCCAGGAGGTCCAGCAGGACCATCTAGAGGTCCGGAGACCTAACCCAAGGAGGTCTTGAGATCTAGGACCTCTCCAAGTGCCACGACCAGACCTGGGGTAGGTCGAGAGACCCAGCCCGAGGAGGTCGTGGGACTTGAAAAAGGCATACATCTCTTGTGTTCTGAAATAGTCCCAAGGATCAACAACTAGCTCACACAACAAACACTAGTGATAATCATACATCAACGAGAACTTTATTAACAGCAAAAGAGTTGATTGCAAAGTTAGCTTACAAGCTAAAAAAAGGCAGCTTTACAGAGCGAAAACAAAAGACAAGTCCATCCAATACATTGCAGGCGATTGGCTGGAGGGTGTGGCCTAGTTTGTCCAGGACCTCTTCACTTGCTCAAAAGATTAATTCAAGCAAGAGTGAGCACATCAACCGTGCTCGCAAGTCACACCCGTTAAATAACAAAATAACATGCATAAGTGGATATCACAATGAGGAGCTTATATAGTTGATTGCATAAAGCCAGGTTTCTTTTCAAATACGAGTACTAAGTTTTAAAGCAGATTACATCATACATAAAATTCATTGTCGAACACAGTTTTGATTGATTGATAACAAGATTGAGGGGTGAAGGATAATCTCATATCACTAGGCTAACCGCCAGGGCTCCCCGCCCAAACCCATTTCGATAGAAATGTAAAACCAGTTTTCAAAAGCATTTGAAAACACAAAACCAAAGTCTAACTTGGAGAGGCTTTACTAGCATGTCCATGACTGTGGACATGGCTATTCGAATATATTACACTCTACAAAGGTGTACAGCTCTACCCACAAGAAATAACCAATTTATACTATACGCTTACACACTTCTAAAGGTGTGCGACTAAATGGTTATCACAAGGCTTTTACAAATGCTCGTTCTCACCACAGTTCCCCCTCGCTAAGGTTTCACCCATATTAGGCTACCCATCCGTAGGTGTAACACCCCAGCTCAGCATTGAGCCTGAAATGCTACTAAAATTAACCTAAACTAAACTAAACTAAGACCGATTACAATTTTTCGGCAAAACCTCCTTTGTATAGTCAACTAAACTGAGGTTCCAACAATTAATCATGGCATTTATCAATATCTTCATAATCAAGTTCACATAAGCATGCAAGATGATCGAATAAACCTAATCAAGACTTGCTATTCTCAATATCACAATTAACATAATACTCAAAACCATCTATGAGTGATTCTCAAGCAGTTTACTTATTCCTGAAATGAAACTAAATGGCAAACGCCTTAAGGTCGTGAGGTAGTGAGTGCATCCAACTTCTACTCCCTCCCATACATGTCGTTCCTGCCAGATGTACCTAAAACATATCAAAGCAAGAGTGAGCCCAAAGACTCAACAAGTATCAACAAGGCTAATACAAGTTCGCAGTCATAGCATCATTAATCCACAATAACAATACACTAATCATAGCTTTCATACTTAAGGAATGCGATCAATGCAATGCACCTTTTGAACTTTATCTCTTTTCGCATTTTACCGGTAATGCGGGGTATACATCCGTCGATGTGTACCCTTGCACATGCCCTCCGCACGGGGACCAAGAGCCTATACACCACATGTATAGGGACCTTTGCCCATCATCTTAATGATGGGGACCTCTTTACTCATTGCCCACATTCCACGAATGTGGGGACCTCAAGCCCATCATCTACATGACGGGGACCTCAAATAAGCATAGTCACCACGTGACCAAGCCTCCAATATGATAGCACGATGCACATAAACAAACTTTAAACCATCATACATATGTATTCACAACAACGTCATACAAGAATAATCTTATTCATACTTCTAGTATTTCTCATCATTGACATTCATAGCATTCTAGCATCTATGAATAACACATATATTCATAATACTAGCAAATATGAACAATCCCTCATGAATAACAATTAATCATATCTCGAGTATTCATCATCCTTAATCATACATATCACACTATCAACCATGCATGGTTATTACGCATCAAAGTACTAGCATCCTCTATCAAACATTCATAATTATTCACTCAATCAGAGTACTTGCATTCACCAAGATAAATTGGAACTCATTACACTAACATCCATACATGGCTATTATGAGCCAAACACAAACAGTCACAGCATACAAGCATAATTATACGATAACCCGAATACTTGCCTCAACCGTGCGAGAACGGTGGACGCGAAGAGGGTGCTGCCCCTGGGATCACGCTCCCACCTGAACATAAAGATAACCCAATCTAATACCAATATACTGGACCAAAATCATAAATAACAACACCATTTAACTCGCTAAACTCCCAAACGTTTCCAATCTTCTAATTTCTGACGATCGATTTGGTGTTCACTGCGGATAGTCAACTTCTAAAATACATAACTTTCTGATCAGGAGTCCAAATAAGATGTTCTTAGAATTTCTTGAAAGGTAATTAAATTACCTAAATAAACTTAGTTGGGGAGCCCTTTTGATTCTCGCCACCACGCCCTACCAAGCCAAACTACGAACATCAATTATCACGTCGGGTTCTCTGGACAGTTCACTAAAACCACCATAACTTTTGCTACTAAATTCTAAATCTTGCGTTCTTTATCTATCTAAAAAGGTATGAAAATTACCTACATTTTTTGTTATATTGGGATCCCCTGATTTTCCATTTAACTAACAGTTTTATCCAGTTTTCTACAGATCGTACAAATGTCGACAAATCAGCAGACAGCGATACTAAAAATTCATAACTCTCGATCGTTAATCGGATTTGGGCGTTCTTGACGGCCACTGATAAGAACATTATCTACATAACTCTAGGAGACTAAAACTCCTAATTTCAAATCTAAACACACGAAACTGACCAGGCAATAATCTGGACAGAACACGATCTATTAAACCGACGCAAATCTGTAACACTCCAAATATTTATTTAAATGAGAAGAAAGATTGTAGGAGGAGAATTGAATAGAGGAGTGGTTTTAACAGAAGTTCGGGGATTTTTATAACTGGAAAACTTGGTGTGGTGAAAGCCCACAACACCTGGCCCATTAGGGCAGCCATCCAAGTAGAGGGGGCAGCCACGCCATCAGTAGCACGCATCGTAGCGCCGCCACTGCAGCAGCCCCTCCTCCCATTGCATCTCCACCTCTTTTCCTCTCCTTGCGTCTCCACCTCCTCCCTTTGTGGCGGCCAAGAAGAAGGAAGAAGAAGAAGAGGAGGAAGGAGTTCGTCTTCGTGCATGGGTTCTTCTTCTCGCCGCGCTCTACAAGGGTAACGTCGCTTGGTCCTCGCTGGTTTGGTACCGTAGTTGCATTCGCGTCCGCTTTGGTAGATCGATTTTCGTCTCTGCTAGGCGGCGTTATGTCCGAAGGTTGGGGTCGTTTTTCGTGAGGTTAGAAGCAGAATCTGGGATTCTGATCTCCTAGGAAAGTTGGGTTTGGTCTTAGCTTTCAGTGGCCGTCAAGATCACTCAAATCCGATTAACGGTTAGTGAGTTATGATTTTTTTTAAGATTGCTGTTCCGCTGATCTGTCAGCATTTAGGCAGTTTGTAGAAAACCGATTAAAACTGATGGTTAAAGTGGAAATCTGAGAACCCCAGTATAACGAAAGTTGTAGATAATTATCGTAGCTTTCAGGGAAGCACAAGAACGCGAAATTTGGATAAACGAGCTGAAAGTTATAATAGTTTTAGTGCTCTGTCCAGAAAGTCTGACGTGAAATCGATGTCTTGTTAATCAGCTTAAAAGTGATTTTAGATGACCGAATCAGGGGAGCTCACCAACTAGGTTTAGTTGGGAAATTTGATAACCTTTCAATGAAGTCCAAGAACACCTAATTTGGACCACTGTACAGAAAGTTATGAATTTTAGAACTTAACTGTGTTCAGAGGGCAGTGCAGCACTTAAGAATTTGGGGTCGAGATTGCGTTGCAATCTCCTACTTGTTGTGCTAGTATATTCAATTCATGTTTTTCGTTACTGTGGTCTTAGTTATATTCTTAATGTTTAGGTGGGGATTGGTACCGGGGCAG
The DNA here is from genome assembly GCA_036346255.1 of Ampelocalamus luodianensis. Taxonomy (NCBI): domain Eukaryota; kingdom Viridiplantae; phylum Streptophyta; class Magnoliopsida; order Poales; family Poaceae; genus Ampelocalamus; species Ampelocalamus luodianensis. Next base: position 55,842,760 of record CM070617.1, on the reverse strand, counting down.
CACCGTCTTCACGTCCTCCGCCTCACACGGTTAAGGCAAGTGCATTGTTTGTTAAATGGGTGTGATTGATTGGCTATGTTTGTGTGTTTTTGATATATGATTGCATAGCAAGATGACTTACTTGATGGTTGTTTAAGTATGGTGATTGCTCAAATTATGCTTATGCTTTATCTTGTGGTACAATGTTTGTCTTTTGGTAAGATTGATGATGAACAAGAGATGAGCATATGCATATTGAGAACATGTTGAGGCTTGGTCACGCGGTGACCAAGCTTGTTTCCTTGAGATCCCGTCATCAATGTGACGGACCGAGATCCTCACTCGTGGAGTGTGGGCTTGAGGTCCCGTTACTTACGAGTAACGGGCAATTGGTCCTCGTGCGTGCGCGCCTGCACAGCATGGGTATCGGCGACGGTTGCTTACTCGCATTACGGTAATGCACACGAAAGTTAAAGATAAAGGATCCTTGAGCATTGCATTTGCATATGAGATATTCTATTGTTGATCTCCTTTACATGGATGCCGATGTTATAGTTTCTTTATGTACTTGCCGAGTCTATGGACTCACTCTTGCTTTATTGTTGTTTTAGGTACCGAGCCAAGAACGACATGCATGGGGAAAGTAGACTACTAGTCACACACTTGCCACATGAACTAAATAAAGTTGAATGATCTTGAACGTGATTGATTTTAGTAAATGCAAAGATTATTATGTTTTGTCTCATGCAATGGATTAAATGTAATAATGATGAGTAGTGGAATTTCATATCTCGCTAGTTATGTTAGATATTTAGCATGTCTTTGATTATCTTTTGATGTCTTTGGATGAAAGTTTTAGTTAATATTTGAATAATCTGTGTGTTGGAATCTTCGTGTAATTAACTTTACAAGGGAGGTTCTGCCGAAATTTATTAAGATTGTCTAGTTTAGAATTATTAGAGTTTGTTTAGTAGCATTCCAGGCTCATGTCGGGCCGGGGTGTTACAAAATCAATCTACCAAACGACATCAACCGCAACTACTACGCATCAACCAACGAAGAACACGCGACGTTACCCTTGTAGAATCGCAGCAAGATGATGAACTCTCCCCGCGAAGTTGATCTCCTCTCCTTTCTTCACTTGATCGGCAGTAGGGAGCACCAACGGCGAGGAAGAGAGGCACCAATGGAGGGGAGCACCACCATGGAGGAGAGGGCGTGCTACGAGATGGCGGCAAAGATCAGTAGCTACAGTGCATCTAGGGTTTCCCCTTCCTTTTATTGGTGGCCAACCCCTCATGGGCCTCCTGGGCCAAGGCCCGAGGCCCAAGTTGCCAAAAAACTACAGAAACCCCCCTTTTTTATGTCTAATTTCTCTTTTGAACGCTTTCTTTCGTAGAATAAATCGGAGTATTACATTAAAACCCCTCTTTCTCTGTTCAATCGCTTGCTAAAAGAAATATTCTCTGATTTAATTATTCTCTCCGATTTAATTTTGGGGTATTACATTCTACCCTCACGAAATGCAATTCGACCTCAATTCTATTCAACCTCAACACGAAAAAACCACTCCTAAAAGATTTACTAACATTACTATGTACCGCCGTGAAAAACTTTGATAAAGCTCGCGCATGCGAGACTCCACCCCAAGTCGCCTCCTCTCGGGCTAATGGGACAAAGGCACCTTGACACAAACTAACGACTTGTGCCTCAAAGACTCTTCTCGACCTCTCTAGCAACGCATAGGATGCTACTCAAGGTCGTGATGTAACACCCTGACTCAACATGAGCCCGAATGCTACTAAACAAACCCTAATAAAATTCTAATCAAAGCAAACTTAATAAAGTTAGGCAGAACCTCCCTTGTAAAGTTAATTACACGGAGGTTCCAACATTCAAATGAATCATAAATTAATCAAACTACCAGCTAGAGACATCAAAAGATAATCAAAGATATGCTACATATCCAGAATCCAGTTGAAGTATAAAGTTCCACTACTCATCGTTATTACACTTAAACCACCTCAAGACACAAGATATAATTAACCTTTGAGCATCTCGCCCATTTACTAATAACAATTACTATCTGAAGATCATTCAACTTTATTTAGTTCATGTGGCATGTGTGTGACTAGCGATCTACTTCCCCATGCATGTCGTTCTTGGCTCTGGTACCTAAAATAACAACAAAACAAGGGTGAGTCCACAGACTCGCAAGTACGTAAATAGAAGCCATAACATCGGCATCAATATACGAAAGATCAACAACAAACGTTTCACATGCGGATGCAATGCTCAAGGATCCTTTCTTTATCTTTCGTGTGCATTACACCGTAATGCAGAGTATGCAACCGTCCGCATACCCATGCTCGCGCGCACGCACGAGGACCAATTGCCCATTACTCGCAAGTAATGGGGACCTCAAGCCCACACTCCACGAGTGAGGATCTCGCCCGTCACCTTCATGACGGGATCTCAAAGGAAACATACTTGGTCACCACATGACCAAGCCTCAATATGATCTCAATATGCACATGCTCATCATTTAATCATCATCAAATTACCACAAGACAAGAAGAACATATAACAATAGAGCATGGACATATATGACGCATCCATCAATCTTAAATCAACATCAAGCCAACAATCTCACTATGCTACCACATATCGAGAAGCACACAATCATGACCAATCAAACACAACCACGAATCAAACAATGCACTTGCCTTAACTGCGTGCGAACTGGGAACGTGAAGTCGGTGTCGCCTCCGTACTCTTCCCCACCTAAATTCAATCAAGAACATAGACTAAGACCACAGAACGAACCACATGAATTCTAAAAACAAACACAACTAGCAATAGCTCGCAACCCAATCCCGACTCCAAATTTCTAATTGTCGCTTGCACCTTCCGTGAACAGTCAAGTTCTAAAATTCATATCTTTCTGCAGAGGTCCAAATTACGTGTTCTTGGACTTCATTGAAAGGTTATCAAATTTCCCAACTAAACCTAGTTGGTGAGCTCCCCGATTCGCCATCTAAAATCACTTTCAAATATCAAAAGGGCTCTACTTCTACTTGTAGTCACATAACCATCTATAAACACAAAGTCAACATTTAATAATCTCATCTTCTGTACAACAGGGTTTCACAACATGCTACCTCAACCTTCGCCTAATCTAATATACATGTTTCAATCTAGCTATGTATGATCATCAAGTGACCAGTTTATGAAAAATTTCCAAATTTGATATCCTCTAAGGCATCGTTCAAACACATTCTTAACATAACCATTAACTTTTCAACTCTCAAAATACCCAAGAGAGATACGTTGAGTCAAAACCTTCATGAACTAAAGGACTTGCAAAAGGAAACTTTCATTAACCAAAAACATCAGGCGAATAAATAGGTCAAGTCTTCCAATAAGAAAAACAAAACTCTCATACAAAGGTCAATCTTGACAATTAGCAAAGTTCACCAATCGCGAGAATAACTCAACGATTGGGAAAATAATTGATTTATGGGACAAATTAAGCCAATGGAAACACACCAACAATTTCAAAGCAACCCATCAATCGCAACCGGATAAGAGTTGACCAAATTCAAATTCAAGGAAGAGAACAACTCTTTAAAAGATTCTCACTATCAGCACCTGTACTAAGATATCCGAGGTAGCGCTTCCCTATTCCCACTCCACGAACAGTGGTGTAACCTGGTAAAGCCCAGGGTCACAACCACGACCTTAACCTCTCAACATGGGTTACCCCCACACATAATAACCATAGTATTATACTGTAGATATAACAGATCATCTCAAAACAGGAATCATTAATACAACTCAACGGAAGCGTAAATGCAATGCTTGACCCATCCCATCCTCACTGCACCAAAGGTGTCGGGTTTATAAGTTCATTAACCATTACAAAATTTTAGCAATTTAAGTTGCCTAGGTTGTAAATCCAATCACCACGGACCTACCGCCCGCTCTGATACCAACTGTAACACCCGAGCCAAGAACGACATGCATAGGGGAAAAGTAGACTACTAGTCACACACATGCCACATGAACTAAATAAAGTTGAATGAACTTCAGAACGTGATTGATTTTAGATTATTATGTTTTGTCTTATGCAATGGATTAAATGTAATAATGATGAGTAGTGGATCTTCATATCTCTCTAGCTGTGTTGGATACTTGGCATGTCTTTGGATGAAAGTTTTAATTAATATTTGATTAATCTGTGTGTTGGAACCTTCGTGTAATTAACTTTACAAGGAAGGTTCTGCCGAAAATTTATTAAGATTGTCTAGATTAGAATTATTAGAGTATGTTTAGTAGCATTCCAGGCTCATGTCGGGCTGGGGTGTTACAAGCAGCTCCCGCGAAACTTCAAACTTCGGACCTCTCTGGTACTCACTCAGCACTGGGACAAACAAGACGATGTGTACTTCGCGCATGGACTCACTACGGTCCTAACGTTTTGCCAACTAGCGAAAACAACCCAATGTACCTTGGGGCAACCCCCCTAGTGGTACCAAACCACGCAACATGTGCATAGAACACTGAACTCTTGTTCCACCTCAATCGAACTTTTTCACCCAAAAAAAGATCACCTCCTTTAACGAGGGACACACAAGAAAACTCGCTTTAAACACACTCTTTTACCAAAAAAATCCATCTGAAGATGAAAGACTCACATCGCAACTATGCGTTACCAGCTCGGTACTGAAGAGTCAAATCCAGAAATAGGAATTTCATCACGAAAACCATTTCCATTTTCCAAGTGGCGCTTTGAATAAACGTCACGAAATCCAAATGAGAAATCACTCGAATGCCCAAATCAAATACTTCTTTTATTCCATCTGAACTGGAAAGAATCACACACGCCAACGTAAATGCCGAGCTCAACTTACGAAAGACAATGGTCAACAGCACAAAACTCAAATGAGAATCAGGAAAACGATTCACTTCTTGAGGAAGCATCAAATTATTAGTTTCTCTTTTAAGACAAAAATTTCCCTCAAACTATGGAATCCCCAATCATCGCACAACACACTAACTTGTTACTCTTAACTTGGCGATCTCAACGCCAAACCCAAATCGAAACACCTTGTCTACACCTTTGAAGAGGGACTCTAATGATCTCACAAAACATTCTCTAACCGATTTCCTTTACTGACAGAATTCATTTGACCGATGGCACTCAAAAAGTATCCCCCAATTAGATCTCTCACACAATCATATCACCTCAACCCTTTTTGAGAACAAACATCTCAGAATTCACATCACACACTCTCATGTACTACATCAGAAGGGTGTTATCAACGATCATCCCACTGTTTGCAATCCACCCTTATTCTACTTCCTCTACACATAATCTTTGGGCGACTCAAAGTTCTACCATAACAATGCAAAGTCCACATTTAACCTCCAAAACTCTTGCAACTAACTTCTCATATAAAAGATAGGGAAATCCTCAGATTAAATCCCTAAAAATCCATAATTCCCACATACTCACTCATTAACATCATCATGAAAATATTTTCTTGACCCGTTTACCTCTACAAAGATTATAACTCTCAGAAGGTTACTCATTAAAGCCAAATCATTCTTGACATTAACTCTACATTTTCCATTATCCCATTAATTGACATGACGATTCGATTACTTTATATTCCCACTCTCATTAAACCCCATCTTCAAGAATAACTTTCATAGCCTCACAATACTACCAAATTGGGATACTCTATAGAATTGATCAAGATTTTCATACTTTCGATAATTCTAATGTTCCACTCGAAGTGAAACACAGATCTTGGATCACAATCACTATAGGTTCTACTAGTTGTAACAATGCAATCAGTTTAACTTCCAAAGACAATCTTCTATTGAGATAAATTTCTCTCAAGGAACTATATTACGAAATTATTTCATCCTCCAATTCTCATCGAATAACTTACAAACCATAGTTTCACAACTACAATTATTAAACACTTCAAAAGACTTAGGTGAAACGAATAGGTTGATTCTTTCTCAAAAGAAAGAGCGAATGTAATCAATTTTCATCAACTAGGAAAACATGTGCCACCTGTAGTGAACACAGGACCAAGGAAAATAGTCACTTAAGTAAGGTACTCAGAAAACATAAGGGAAAGTCAACAGTCGAGGGCTCAAGCCCTACTGAAAGCGAATACCAAACCACCAATGAGAAGAAGGTAATGCCCTTTGAAAATTGATAAACTCATATGGAACAACTGCATAAGGTTTATGCACACTGAAATAAACTGTAAGATGCGAAACGTGACTTAAATCTCAATTACATATACTTCACTCCTTCCTTTAACAAGGAAGGTTATTTTCTGTTATTACTACATCACTTTGCTAGCTTAAACAGGATAAGGTCTTAAAACCCAAATCACAAGAACCACTTAAGAACCAATAAAATCTTTCAGCAAGTCACTTTGCTCGAAACAAATTCAATGACCACATAACTCAAGAGATCCAATTGAACACAAATGCAAAACTCGAAACACTTTTACTAAATGAAAATTACGAAAGACGATCCAATTACTTTATTCCTAAAAGAATCATCACCACACACACAAGTCACAATCTCTTGTAGATAATCCTACTAACATGAAGAATAATATGCTCTGAACACGAATCTTTATCATCAACTATTCCATTAGAAAGCCCCCCAAAGTTTCACCAAATTGTTCCCTACTACCTTTTCATCCCATCTTCAAAACAACAGTATACCAAAACCATACAACATCACTATATCAACCTCTTAAGTTTAGAAGGGGTCTACTACCCAATTGAAAAACTCTTACCAAAACTCTTTCATCAAGGACACATTATCATCCGATTACTTCACAATCATGTGGGCATAAACCACCCATTGTATCATATCAGTTCAACTTTTAGCGATGCTCAATATCAAACTTCAATACACAATCGTTCTACTCCAACCATTGTTGTTATCAACTGGCCTCATTATGAAATCTAGTTGCTACCTACTTCCCTTTCCAATTCACATGGATATTTACAAACACATATTCAACTCCTCATATTTGGATTTCGGCAAAAATACACTAAAACTTCAAAAATCGAAATCTTTTATCCATCAAAAGTTTCAACAACACTACAACCAAATTCATCACGTTATTCTATATAGAATAACTATATAGAACTCCTCCCATAAATTCTAGATCCACCGACATTCAATCCCTTCAATCGGTTGTACATAATTCCAATAATTAATCATACTAGGGCATATGTAAATCTAGCATTTCCTCTTGTTTCCCTTTCCACACATTTAAATTAATCCATTGGAACCAAAGAACCCAACAAGTTCAAAGAACCTAACTAGTTTTAATGACCGACTAGTTCATCAAGGTTCCATACTTCTTGATATCTCTTTGACTCCAAATAGGTATGAACATACTCTCGGTCACTACTCATACATACAGTTCATCAATACTTGCAAACGATAACATCAACTTAATCAATTTCACTTTCAAGGTTACTAATTAATATTAATTATGCACCACACCAATGACTCCACTTGATACCCATACCATATCAAGTTATTTGATTACAAACTCTGACTTAACCATAACAAGGCATCAGAAAAGGATTTTAGCAATTTCCAACAGAAAAGAGATGCCTTAAACTTCAACACTCGAAATAATCCAAAAGGAACACATAGAGCCAAAGCTTTCTCATGCTAACAAACTTGCAACAGAAACTCTCATTACCCAAACTATCAAACGAATAAATGAGTCATTCTTTGCCAAAGAGAAAGAAGGAACAACCATGAAATTATCCATATTTCCAATTGACGAGGATCACAAGTAGCAAAAGCGGCTCAACAGTCGGAAAACAATAATTGTTTCAAAGAACCATTAGAGACCATTGAAACACAACAACTACCATGAACCATGAACCTAAGAGAAATTCATCATCCACCACAGAACAAAAATTTGCCAAGATTTGAGGTCAAGAAAGAAACAACTTTCTAAAGCAGCTCACGCTCAACTCCTGCAACTAGGGTATTCGTGGTAACTACTCTATTCGTCTACCACGAACGGTGGTATAACCTGACAAAGTCCAAGGCCACCACCACAGACTTCACTTCCTAACAACCATTATCGACACGCATAAACAATATAATCAAATATGATTATACATGATCATCTCATGACAATCATAGAATAGATTCATAGATATGGAATATCATAACATATCATAGATTAACAACAAGAAAGATAAGACAGAGCAATTCAACAATTGCTCAATTCAATGAAACATAACAACACATAATGCGGAAGCAATGTAATTCCCAACCCCACCTAATGTGCATAGTATGTCAATTTAATATTTTTCTATTAACCACGGACCTAAAGCCCGCTATGATACAAACTGTAAAACCCCAGCTCAGCATTGAGCCTGGAATGCTACTAAAATTAAATTAAACTAAACTAAACTAAGATCGATTACAATTTTTCGGCAAAACCTCCTTTGTATAGTCAACTATACTGAGGTTCCAACAATTAATCATGGCATTTATCAATATCTTCATAATCAAGTTCACATAAGCATGCAAGATGATCGAATAAACCTAATCAAGACTTGCTATTCTCAATATCACAATTAACATAATACTCAAAACCATCTATGAGTGATTCTCAAGAAGTTTACTTATTCCTGAAATAAAACTAAATGGCAAACGCCTTAAGGTCGTGAGGTAGTGAGTGCATCCAACTTCTACTCCCTCCCATGCATGTCGTTCCTGCCAGATGTACCTAAAACATATCAAAGCAAGAGTGAACCCAAAGACTCAGCAAGTATCAACAAGGCTAATACAAGTTCGCAGTCATAGCATCATTAATCCACAATAACAATACACTAATCATAGTTTTCATACTTAAGGAATGCGATCAATGCAATGCACCTTTTGAACTTTATCTCTTTTCGCATTTTACCGGTAATATGGGGTATACATCCGTCGATGTGTACCCTTGCCTGTGCCCTCTGGCACAGGGACCAAGAGCCTATACACCACATGTATAGGGACCTTTGCCCATCATCTTAATGATGGGGACCTCTATACTCATTGCCCACATTCCACGAATGTGGGGACCTCAAGCCCATCATCTACATGACGGGGACCTCAAATAAGCATAGTCACCACGTGACCAAGTCTCCAATATGATAGCACGATGCACATGAACAAACTTTAAACCATCATACATATGTATTCACAACAACGTCATACAAGAATAATCTTATTCATACTTCTAGCATTTCTCATCATTGATATTCATAGCATTCTAGCATCCATGAATAACACATATATTCATAATACTAGCAAATATGAACAATCCCTCATGAATAAAAATTAATCATATCTCGAGTATTCATCATCCTTAATCATACATATCACACTATCAACCATGCATGGTTATTACGCATCAAAGTACTAGCATCCTCTATGAAACATTCATAATTATTCACTCAATCAGAGTACTTGCATTCACCAAGATAAATTGGAACTCATTACACTAACATCCATACATGGCTATTATGAGCCAAACACAAACAGTCACAGCATACAAGCATAATTATACGATAACCCGAATACTTGCCTCAACCGTGCGAGAACGGTGGACGCGAAGAGGGTGCTGCCCCTGGGATCACGCTCCCAGCTGAACATAAAGATAACCCAATCTAAGACCAACATGCTGGACCAAAATCATAAATAACAACACCATTTAACTCGCTAAACTCCCAAACGTTTCCAATCTTCTAATTTCTGACGATCGATTTGGTGTTCACTGCGGACAGTCAACTTATAAAATACATAACTTTCTGATCAGGAGTCCAAATAAGATGTTCTTAGAATTTATTGAAAGGTAATTAAATTACCTAAATAAACTTAGTTGGGGAGCCCTTTTGATTCTGCCAATTACTGCCCCTACCAAACCAAACTACAGAACATCAATTATCACGTCGGGTTCTCTGGACAGTTCACTAAAACCACCATAACTTTGGTACGAAATTCTAAATCTTGCGTTCTTTATCTATCTGAAAAGGTATAGAAATTACCTACATTTTTCGTTATATTGGGATCCCCTGATTTTCCATTTAACTAACAGTTTTATCCAGTTTTCTACAGATCGTACAAATGTCGATGATCAGCAGGACAGCGATACTAAAAAATTCATAACTCTCTGACCGTTAATCGGATTTGGGCGTTCTTGGCGGCTACTGAAAGATAAGAGCATTATCTACATAACTCTAGGAGACCAAAACTCCTAATTTCAAATCTAAACACACGAAACTGACCAGGCAATAATCTGGACAGAACACGATCTATTAAACCGACGCAAATCAATCTACCAAACGACATCAACCGCAACTACTACGCATCAACCAACGAAGAACACGCGACGTTACCCTTGTAGAATCGCAGCAAGATGATGAACTCTCCCCGCGAAGTTGATCTCCTCTCCTTTCTTCACTTGATCGACAGTAGGGAGCACCAACGGCGAGGAAGAGAGGCACCAATGGAGGGGAGCACCACCATGGAGGAGAGGGCGTGCTACAGTAATGGCGGCAGCACTGTAGCTACAGTACATCTAGGGTTTCCCCCTTCCTTTTATTGGTGGCCAACCCCTCATGGGCCTCCTGGGCCAAGGCCCGAGGCCCAAGTTGCCAAAAAACTACAGAAACCCCCCTTTTTTATGTCTAATTTCTCTTTTGAACGCTTTCTTTCGTAGAATAAATCGGAGTATTACATTAAAACCCCCTCTTTCTCCTGTTCAATCGCTTTGCTAAAAGAAATATTCTCCTTATTTAATTATTCTCTCCCGATTTAATTTTTGGGGTATTACAGTAGGGTTCAGGCCCCCTCTTGCGCCAGGTGGGAATGTAAAGAAGTAGGTCGTGAAGGACCACCCACACATCCAAGGAACAACCATGGTGGGACATTACAAATTAATCAGCTAGGTCCCATCCACACAAGACTTGTGGTTGCGCGAAGTGGCATAGAAAAGTAACGCTCGAAGACCGGTCCTTAACTGACTTGGACGACAACCTTAACCTTGGGGCGTCAGCTGACATGACCCCCGTGCATTCCCAATGCACCCACCATACAACCAACCAAGATTCGCCCAAGTCCAAAACATTTTTCCCTTATTTGCCTTTGAAAACAGTAATAGATTTCCATGATAACCCAATGTCATGGTTAAAATATTTGAGATAAAACATTGGTCTTTGGCAAAACTTCCCAAATCAAGATTTTGGTCTAAACATCACTAAGCATTTCTTTTTCAAAAGGTCCTCGTCATACTAAAGCATTAACCAGGCTTTTAGCTAAGGCGACAACAAGTTCAGTTGTAATATCAACATTGGCCATACAAAGGAGTTAGGTCTAACTATGAATGTAAACAATGGTATTGAAATATTAAGTAAAATATGCATGCAGTACTTAGCTTGAAACAGAAAGTACATAGGTTGAAATACTAGGTGTCAACATGATCGAGGGTATGACTTGCCTTGCTCGAAGGCTTGGGGGTCTTCCTCTTCAAAGAACTCGGGCTCCTCGGCATCCTCGCAATCTATACGAGAGAACAAAACCATCTCAAATAAAGCTCAAGTAAAAGTCAAAAGAACTTCAAAGAAGGCACCACTGGAACTAACAAAAGAACTCTGAAGGTTTAGGAGAGGTCTAGAGAGCTGGTCGGAGGAGGTCCAAAGCTTAGAAGGGAGGTTGAAGAGTTGGCTGAGAGAGAGCTAGAGGGTTGAAATGAGGAAGAAGGCAAGGATAGGGAGCTATCTAAGCTTATAAAGCCCGGGCTGCTAGGAGTTTCAAGGGCACACGTGCTCAAGGATAGGTGGAGGAGGAGACGGGAGAAGGTAAAGGAGGGGACAAGAGGGAGAGAGAGGTACAATGGAGGTGACATCATTTAACGTGCTGCAGCGACATTTAATGCTCAGAGACTTTCTGCTGCAAGCGTGCAGAAAGGATGAAGTGGTCAGGGCTAGTTCAAACAAAGAGGTTAGTCAAAGTAACAGGGAGAAATCGTGACCAAAGGAGAGGTCCAACCACTAAGTGGTCATAGGAAGAGGTCCTGAGGAGAAGGTCCTGTGGAGGAGGTCCCGCAGAGGGCCAAGGAGGTCCTGTCCCTCCAGGGTGGTCTTCGTAAAAAGGGCATGGAGGGTGATCTTTGCAAAAAGACCAGAGGTCAGGACCACAAGGGGTGGTCGTGACGAAAGAGGGTGGTCTTTGCAAAAAGACCAGATGTCATGACCACAAGGGGTGGTCATGACAAAAGAGGGTGGTCTTTGTAGAAAGACCAGAGGTTATGACCACAAGGGGTGGTCGTAACAAAAGAGGGTGGTCTTTGCAAAAAGACCACAAGGTTACGAGGAGGAGGAGGAGGTCCAAACGACAAAGAAAAAGGCGCAATGAACCAGGGCCATATGATCTTGATCGGGTGGTCCAAGGAGATAGGAACATTTAGACCATGCGAATGTGCACTTACATTGGGGCCGCCCAAGCTCAATCGGACGCACCATAATGCGAGGGGATGTTCGGACCATCCGAACGCCTCCTCTCAATCGGGCCATCCAAGTAAGATCTAACGGTCCTAGAGAGGGGAAGACGTGCACAAGACCTGGACTTAAGGGAGGTCCAAACAAAAGGGAGGTTTTAACAAGTGAGATTTCAATGGGGAAAGGATCTAACAGAGGAGATCCAAGGAAAGAGGTCCAAGGAAGTCCTAACAGTCTAGACGAAGCCAGAGGAGGTCCTGACAGTCAAGATGAGATCATAGGAGGTCTCAACGATCACGATGAGATCCAAGGAGGTATGAAACACAAACCTGAGCTTAAAATAGCTCAAGGGTGGTTGTGACCCGAAAGGGAGGTTAGAACCACGGGGAGATCTTGACAAAAAAGAGGTCCAACACGAGGGAGGCCTAAACCTAAGGAGATCTAAACCAAAGAGAAAACATAAAGGAGGTCTAGACCTGAGGAGGTCTGGACCACAGAGGAGAACGAAGCAAGCATGGGAAGGGGAAGAACACCAGAGCTCAAAAACTCCCACAAACCCGACAAACCGAAAGGGAATTTCAGTTGAAGTTCGAGTTAATCAATTGAAAACCATTCCAAAATTCTCAGTTTAAGCTTTTAGACTTCGAGGACACCAAATAGTTTGCTTTATTTTGAAATTTCCAAGAAGCTTAAAAAACCAGGGTGTTACACACCTCTCCTGTGAGCATGTTGATCATCAGGCGTTCGAGGAGCTCTCATCCGACTGGAGTTAAGTTTAGGGAAACAACGTAATCTGTTATTTCATTGATCTCCATGTGATGAGCTGTTCGAACGACTGGTAGCTAATGGATCCATACCGCTATGACTTCCGGAGTGATGTCAATGAGAATGCTCGAGTCTAGACATTGTGTTCGAAGCCTTCGTGTGATCTCTTCGGTGAAGTGGTCATAACTGTGAGGACCCCGATTTATTTGGCTTGTAATGCTTAACCAACCACCTGGTCCTAGCATCACAAATCAAATAAACTGATCCTCGAGATATGTATACTTCCCAGAAAGCAGTATACACACCTCGTTACAAAATTAGACGTCAACTCCATTCCAAACATAGAGTCCAAACATCACACTACCAAACGAAAGATAAACAAATAGTAGAGTTATTACAGACAAAGGCCGACAGGCCACAAGATACAAAAATAAACAAGAACGACAGCGGAAGCAAAAGTGTCATAAGATGGCTATAAACAAAGCCAATCAGTGCCTCCAACCCACAAGGCATCCGACCGACCGCCAAGTCTAGTCGTCCACGAAACGGCAACACAGCTCACAGAAGTGAGGCCCTTGGGGCTCACCTTCTTCCTCTGCAACAAAAACATTAAACAAAGCACCTGAGTACAAAGGTTGTCTTTGTACCCGCAAGACTGACGTGTGAACTAGCGCACTGCTTCATATGCTACATGCGTGCTTGTTTAGTGGGGGCCATATGTTTCATTTGCATAAAGCCAATTTTCATTTGCAATAATATAATACAGATTGAAGGCGGTTTGCAATTCGTTTTTAAGGTTGAAATACAAGAAAGGTAATACAAGCGAAAGATAAACAACCTAGAGGTGACTACCCCAATAGTCACCATTAACAATAGCACGAATCCCGCATTCGCACCACCCATCAAGTTTTAATTTAAATGTTGTAGTCTAACTCTTGGAAGACCTTGCCAAGCGTGTCCATAACCTAGGACGAGGCTATTCGAATAGTTTTAAACCTGCAGGGGTGTACCAATGTACCCACACTTCAGACCGCCTTTAAGCCAAAGCACACTTCCGAAGGTATGCCGGCACAGCTAAGTCCTACGAGACTTTTTCCAATATTGTGTATTAACTACGAGCCGCTCGTATGGATAGAAATCCATACGCTTACATGGTAAAGCCGAAAAGACAACTACCCACTCAGGATAAAGCTTTTCGGACAACTACCATGCTCCCACCTCCATCCCTCCTGCGACCTCCTGCGACCCGGAGCCAATACACGCCAAAGTACTAGGTCAAGAGAGGTCCCATATACTCTAGTGTGGTTAGCACGCAAAATGCTTGGTTCAGTGTAACAAGATGTTCGGTCCTTGTTGACTCGGGCACCATTCCAGTCACACCTAATAGATCACACCAAACATACCATTGTGCCCAAGTCTAAATCATTTTTGTTTTCAGTTTTAGTTTTGCAATTAAACATAGCAAAAATGCTGAAACATAAAGTTATAGTAGATTTTGTGTGATCAAGGTTACCGACTAAAGTCGATAACCGCCCAGTTCTACCGATAGCTAAGCATGTCTAAGCAAGTTGACCCGGATCTACTAAGTGACAAGAGATCGTCCCAATGACCTCTAATCACAAAGAAATAACCTAGGCTCGGTAGTAGAGATCAATATTTTGTCTACAGGATATGTAGCTACGGATTTAACTAATCAATTTAACACAAATTAAGCAATGCATACATACAACTGAAACAAAATATTAGACTTTAAAATACTGGGATTATCATGATCAAACTGCTAGCTCTGGCCACCGTTGCTCAATTTGTTGCGGAGGGTCGCTCGTGGTTGCCACAAATATCGAAGCCTAACGATAGAACAAATAACAAATAATAAGAGCGAATAACACCGACAAAACTCAACCATACAATAACAACAAAACATACCAAACTCACACAAAGAACCTAAGCATGATATAACAAAATTTTAGAAACAGAGAACAAACCATTTTAAATTATTAAGAATTTTCTAAGCTAAAAACACATTAAAACACTAGTTAATTACTTAACAAATTTTCATGAACAGAAACAGTATCTAAAACCTATCCTGATAATTAGTATACTAAAAATGAAATTTTACAGAATTGGTTTCACTGGATTTGGACAATTATTGAAAGAGATATACATTTTCTAATTTAGAAGATACATAAAATATCTTTTAATTAATTAACAGATTTTTGCTCAGAGACAAGGTTGAAACTAATTTTAGTAAATACCACATTTGAAATGAAAATTAACAAAGACTTTGGATTCATGCGATTTAGATAAAAATTGAATTAGTTATGCATTTTCTAAGTTTAAATGAATTAACAATTACAAATGTAAAAGCATTACGAAATTCTATATAGCATTTATACCTTTCCCTACCGACAACCAACTAGCCCTGACATCGACAAAGGACCGCGCGAAAACAAATGACCGTGTCAAACTTGACTCAAAGAATATCATCGGCGACGTCGGCGTATTCTAAGAATACGCTTTGACTTATCAAAGTGTACTTCTAACATATACTCACGAGAAATACGTTCCCAACAGAGAAAACGTAGCATCAAAGCTGCACAACCACCAATCGACAAAGATGGACCCACATGGCGTTGACTAAGAGAATAACATAACGGTTGGATTAAAGGATTTCCTAAACGCGACACGAGAGGCCCACAAGTCGAGACTCAAACTAGACATGATTAGTGCTAAACTTAAACATCACCGGCGGTTCACCGCGCGTCAGCAGAGACGGCGCGCGCCGCGCGCAGTGGATCTCGCAAACGGTGAGTTTCAAACGAGTGAGTGATACCTTCGGGTTCACGAGACTTCGCGAACCAGAGGTGGCGACGCGGTCCGATGGTCACCGGAGTTGAGCTCGCGACGACCGGAGGCGGAGAAGAAGACACGGCTCCACGGCGAGGACGCCACAGCTTCTAGAAGGCTCGGAAGTGCGCCTCACCCGCCTTGATCCCGTGAGCGTAAAGCATAAGACGATGGCGACGAAGGTGGTCCGAGGCGCCGAACGCCGGAATCGCCAAGCTTGGAGAAGATTCGATCGCACGCCCGCAATGATGCACCAAAGATGAAAATGAAGTCACCGTTAGACTCAGTGCATCAGTGCGATCCTAAGGGACCAAGTGACGAGGCTAGAGACTCACCAGAACACAAACGAGCTTGCGGGGCCGCAGCAACCGGAGTTGAAGACGAAGAAGTGGCTCCTAACGATTTACTGGATGCCACGAGCTCGGGATGGGAAAAATGGATGCGGCGAGGAACAAGGAAGGCGGCGAGAAGGTTGCGGAAGCACAAGCGGCAACGAGGTGGTGGCGCTGCCCTCTCCTTCTTCTCCGGCCGAAACTGAGAAGTGGGCGGAGGGAGCAACAGAGCGGGGAAAACGAGATGTGAGTGATCGCGGTGAGGTAATGAAGGTCTGGCGACACTTCGGAGAAGGACACGCGTCCACGACGTGGCAGCGACGAGCTGCGTGGCACGCATGCGACTTGCGGCCGAACTCCGGCGAGCCATGGAGAAGACGAGGCGATCATCGACAAGGAGGGCCCACATGTCGATGGACGGCGACGAGCGGTGCGAGACGGACTAAGTGTGGTTCACGATTTGGTCTGACTCGATCAAGAAGGTGTCGACCGTTGGATCTAAGATGGACGGCCGAGATCAATGTATGCATTCGGACAGGTCGACGAGACACGCAATATGGACCGTGCGATCTCCATCGGACGGCTGATAGCCATCGGGCTCGCGCGGTGCAGCTAGGCGGTGCGACCGAGTCCATTAGGTGCGGTCGGACTCGAGCCCAAGTGGGGTTTGAACCCGAGGAACAGTGATTTCAGATTTGAATTAGAAAGACAGAGAGGGTTTTGGGAATTTTTAGAGGTAGCTCCTGAGCTCCAAAAATTCTGAAATTTTTATGGAAGCTTACTGGAAAAGAGGGCAACCTTGTGTAATTTTTCCAGGAGTTTTCATGCACTAGATTTCTCCCAATAAAATTCACAAGCTGCTATCTAGAGGTTTGACCAGATTTCTAAACTGGTTTGACTTGGGCATTTGAAATAGCAAATAAAATCTAAAAATTGTGAAATAATTCAGGGAGGTAGATAGGATGATCAAGATGATAGGAAAAATAATTTCAGAGGATGATCACAAGTTTGAAAGCTAAGAATTTGCTGACAACAATTTCCATTCACAAGAATTTAATTCTAGAAAATGGAAATTGCTAGGGAAAATTTGGAAAACTTCCAAATGATTTGATGAGACAACAAAAGTTTTTATTTCTCCTCAAAATTTTACATTTGAAATACAAACCCTAAGTTAGGGCTGTTACAATAACCTTGCACTTGAGCAAGCTCTCGAGTTGGGTTCTCGAGTAGGTCATTGATCTGTTGAAACTCCCGAGCTTCCTCCGACTAGTACTGGACGTGCCCAGACAGATTTCTCTGAGTTGCAATTCTTCTTCATCGGGTTGCCTCAGGATCACCCACATTTGATCCTTGAGTTTGCCTTAATGGAGTGCGATTATGTTGAAGATTTCCTTCACACTCATAAGAGTGTTAACCCTGGTCATCACCAGAGGCGTCCTTACCATTGCCACGAGGGGGCGTAGTGTGTGATAGGAGGGAAGCATCCTCAGGTCTGTCTCTTCGAGAGAGATCATTATCTGCGGGTAAAACGAAAACCTACCGTTAATGATCTCCACCTGCACTTGAGGCCTCCTCGCTTGAGGAATAGTCAAAAGATACTATTTGGTGACTTGGAGTAAACCCCTCCAGGAAGGGGAATTTCGGGTCGTAACAGTCTTCGTCCTCAGGTGAGCCCTGCGAAGGGATGGTCGAACTCGCTGGAAAAACATATTTGACAAGATGCTGATGAAGCTTCGGAATGATGGCTTCCAAAACTTGCCTCGCTAGGTCAGATTATCTCAGGCAAAATCGAACATTTGGGGGGAGAACCCTCGTCATGTTGTGAGTCTTCCTGTTGTAGTCCTTGTTGTGGTCGGATTGACCCTTGCCCTTTGAGGAAATTGGTCCCTCAGTTGGACGTACTGTTGTGGGGGATAAGGATCCCTCCTCAACTCCATTGATGGCATGGTCTCCTGGATCTAGTGAAAGGTCTCCAAAAGCGGCATCGCCATCAGATGAGTTACTCGGCTAGTAATCGAAACCGGCATCCATGTCGATATCAGCGCAATTGACCAAGTCAAACCTGTTCTCCTCGTTCCACTCTCCTGCCATGGAAGCATTAAGAGAAAAGAGATTCTATTGACAAGAAATTACGAGAAGATCCCTACGGATGGCACCAATTGTCGGTGTTTTAAAACCGATCTTACGTAAAGGTTGTTTGATTCAGGGGTCTCCACAATTGATCACGCGAAGAGAGCGATATAGGGATTTTTATACAGGTTCATACCTTCACCAAACAGAATAACAACCCTACTCTTGTGTGTATTGTATTGGGTATTTGTGGTTACAATCAGTGGAAAGACTAATGCTTGTACTCCTCCTGATTGTGTCTCTCGTTCGTTCAGATTTGCTGCAGCCTTTATATAGTGTACGAAGAGGTAGCCGTTTCTCCAGGTCAAGAGGCGCCACGTCATTTCATATAACGGGCGTATGGATGGTAGTAATTACCAGAGTAGTAACCCCTCCACATTGTCAGACAGTTACTTGTTAGAAATAATGGCGCATTATGTGTAATTATTCCAAAAAATAACAGCGTATATTGACTGCTTAGATTCCCTAATCAATTGGGCCCACTCATCTATAGGCTATATTGATTATGGGGTGGTCTAGCTGACCTGGTCGTAGGAGCGCTTACGACCATGAGGTAGTCGTAGAAGATCTTACGACTAGATACTGGTCGTAGAAGAACTTATGACTAGAATATGATCGTAGGAGAACTTACGATCATGTAGTAGTCGTAGAAGAGCTTACGACTATGGGGGTGGTCGTAGAAAAGACTTACGACCACCTAGTTGACTTCCCCCTTATGATTATAAGGGGTATACCTAAGAATCGTATAGTACTATATTTACCTATAATAAGAATTATAGATAAATAATAAAATGAGGATTATTAGATCCTCATCAGGTCTATTCCTGCATGCAATTGAAGAACAAGCAAGAACATGATAAATAAGTAATCTAAAATTGTGAATAGGAATTAAAATTGTATTGATAAGTGGGGTTCTTAAGACAATATCGTTGTTGATCTCGTCGAACAAGAGGACAAAGTATAAAGTAGCAAAGCTAAACTTTAATCTAACAAAACCCACCAACCCTAAAGGGTGGTGCCCATGGGCCAACAATAGGTGATGTAGCACCCTGGCATGTAGACGTAGTATGACCTGGTGAAGTATAAGTAGCTCAGCTCGTAGAGGTAGAAGTAGCTCGGCCGAGTTCCAATTGGGAAATATGGAACTAAAGTAGCCAGAAGTTCAATTGGAGAAGATGTGGTTGAAGTAGAGGATGCAGTGCAGCGGATTGAAGTAGCGGTTTCATCCTTAGGGTTGATGTCCTCATCATCCTCCCTTTCTTGAATTTGAGTCGTCCTCGACTCAATCGTTTTCTTCAAGTCATCACTTTCCTGCAAAAAATTAGTAGCAATAGAAGGCAAAGAAATACACATATCTTCTAGTAGACACAAAGATTCTTTTCAAATCATAGTATAACATTCAGATTCATATTTTCCCAAGTCAAAGCAATCATATTTTGTAGCTAACATAACAGGAGCTTTCAATTTAATGTCACTTCGTGCGATAATCTTATGATCATCTTTTCTCTTCTCCTGACTTTTTCCCTCAGTTCTTTCTAAATCATCCTTTAATATGGCGGGAGGGGACATTAGAAGCAAAGTGATTTTCTTTTCTTTATATGTGAATGTATAATGATTAGATCTACCATGATGTTCAGTATATCTATCATATTACTAAGGTCTACCTAACAATAATGAGCATGCTTGTATAGATATGACATCGCAATCAATCTAAACATGATATGATCCAAAAGAAAAATGTTCGCGCACAATATTAGTCACCTTCAATTTACCACAAGAATTCAGTCATTGAATGTAGTAAGGATGAGGGTGTTGAGTTGTGGTCAAACCAAGCTTTTCGACCATTTCTATGCTAGCAAGGTTGTTGCAACTTTCACCATCGATGATGACTCTACATGAACATTCCTTGATGATGAACTTGGATTGAAACAAGGTGTGGCATTGATTTTGTTCAGCATGCTCTATTTGAGCACTTAGCACACATTGGACAACTAGGCTTTGGTACTTGTCAGATGTCTCATGGCCTAATTGTTCTTCCTCAATTTCATCACCTGCATTGTTAGCTGCAACCAAAACATGTTCTTCCTCAATATCGCTAGCTGAAGTGTATTCACCATTGTCCTTGATAAGTAAAGCTCGCTAACTTGGGCAATCGCGCATCAAGGGCCCAAATCCTTTGCAACGGTGACATTGTACATCTTTGTATCTCTGCGTAGAAGCAACGGAAGAAGCACCTTTTGTAGGGACTTGGACCTTTGCTAATTTGCTTCCATCAAGAACATGTGCAGGAGTGGAAGGAGAAGCAGGGGGCACATGGCTTGAGGAGGGTGCATTCTGGCCAGAAGTGGAGGAAGGTTCCATGTGTTGTTGCTGACTTGGTCGACCTGTAAAAGATCCTCCAAAATTGCCCCTAGAGCGAGATTGTTGACTCTGCACTTCTCTTTCAGCTTTGCAAGCAAGATAGAACAAACAAGTGATAGAATTATATTTTTTATAATCTAAAATGTTCTGAATTTCACAGTTTAAACGTCCTAAAAATCTAGCCATCTTAGCATTTTCAGTTTCTTCTAAACCGCAACGCAACAAACCAGTTTGCAATTCTTGATAATAGTCCTCTACAGAACTACTATATTGTCTTAAGCGCTATAATTTATTAAGCATATTACGAGAATAATATAAAGGTACAAATCTATGTCTCATTGCTCTCTTCAAAGCATTCCATGTTCTAGGCATGTTCTGATTAGTACGATCATATTCGCTGCACCAAACATATGCAAAATCAGTGAATTCACTAGTAGCAGCCCTAACTTTCTTATCTTCGGGGAATTCATGACAAGCAAATTTTTGTTCTACGGTAAGCTCCCATGTGAGATAAGCGTCAGGATCATATTTTCCAACAAAAGAAAGAATAGTGAATTTAATTTTACCAAATACATCATTATGGTCACGTACGTCACACTGATTTCTTCCCATACCTTGACAATTGTGACGAAGCCGATGACGGTTACGATCATTGTGAACATTGAATCCATCTGTTTCTGTATTAGCAGTGTAGTTGTTCACGTCTTCTTCTTCCACCTAACCTACCCAAGAGCGAGCAACAGGTGGTGTGCGGCGAGTAGGAGGGTCCTCCACCCTTGGCTCATCATGGGCCGTGGTTGTAGCAAGTGACCGACGTTCGAGGTGCTGAACGCGTGTGCAGAGCACCGCGAGGTTTTCATTTATCTTAAGGCATGTGAACGCTTTCACCGAGTGAGTGCTCAAAGCACCACACGATCCCTCTCATGCGGGGTGTGAGAGAACCTTCACTCTTATACTCTAAAGAGTGGCCATTGTTGTTCCCACCATGTGTTGATCCTCGTGACCCTGCCATTTTTAGTAGAAAAGAAGGAACAAATCATAGTGTATACGTCCCTATGAACTACTAGGTGTTGGAGGTTTAAAAGTCGCTCACACTCAAGCTTATACCAAGTTTTTACCAAACAAAATAGGTGGTGACCGGCAACTAATGTTGGTGTCAAACGCTCTTCGAAGATTTACAAAGCGATTGCAAGCAACTAGTACCTATGCAACGATAGAAGGTGGAGCTCGGATAAGATTCAATATGGTAGCATGGATTAGCAACAATCAAATCAGTAAATGCAAGTTAAAAAATTGCTCAAAGTACTAGTTAATGTTGCTGATCATAGCCTAGAAAAAGCTAGCTAATCAAAGTATATGAAGAGAAGTGTATGAATGTACACACAAAGATCAATATGACTTGATATAAGCAAAGAAAATCCTCACACCAAGTGCTAGGAGATGCCCTAGCCAACTTACTCAAAATTTTGTCTAGGGCACAAGAGTGTTCACATGATGTAGAGCATAAAGATGAAATAACGTGCAATGTAAATAGCCTTTTAGTTTAAGTAGTAAACAATAGCTAGTCTCAAAAGATGAAAAAGCAAAGTTTTATATAGATTATATATACTCAATTGAAAGGTTTCAACGAGATCTACAACTTTGCAGTTGAGGCGAACCCCAAATTTCGAAGGGAAGACCAAAAGAAACAGCAAAAATAGAAACCGAAAACTTGCGATGCAAATTTAGGGCTGAAGATGGCTAATTTTTGGGGTCTTAGATGGTGATAGATGCAACTGGGTTAGTTTTTTGGATGCGCCTCATCGTTATCTTTCAAGCAAGCACAAGAATGTTGAAAACGAACACCGTATGCAAAAGTTATGCCCGTTTTACTAAAGGTGTCTTAGAAACAGAATCCACTCGGACTCGAATTCGTTTTGGGTTCGAAATTGAAACTACTATATCTTTCAACCCCATAAGCCAAACTTACTGAAATTTTTTGTGGAAGCTTGCGACTATGTGTATAAGGACTCCACCAATTTTCACTAGTTTTGGCAAAATTTTGATGCACTTTTCAATTTTCGGGAAGGAGGACACTCTATTTTTGTCCTTCTGTTTTTTTCTTCTGTTTTTTTCTCCACTTTTCTCTTGAAACCGAACCCTAATTCTTTTCAGCCAAACTGAAATTACTTTGGCAAAAACCAAATTGGAAACCAAATCAGTTCCTGCAGCAGGAGAAAGACAGTGGTGGCAGGGGCGATTGGTTGCCACGACGGCGTGTGGCAGCGGCGGCAGGGGTGATCGGCTACCGTGACGGCATGTGGTAGTGGCGGCAGGGTTGATCAACTACCGTGGCATCAAGAGGCAGCGGTGGCAGGGCCTTCAGTTGCCGCAACAGCGCGAGTGGGATGCCATGACAGCAAAGGTTTGCGGTGGCGGCAGCGAGTTGGGTGCCGCGGCAGCGAGAAAAGCAACGACAGCAATAGCTTCAATTGTCACAGCAGCGATGGCAGGGCGTTGTGCTTGGTGCGACAATGATTTGTGGGAGGGTGACCTACGACAGGAACAAAGCAACACAGATGCAATCTAGACAACGACCAACTAGACAATAACTAGAACTAGAGATCAGCACTTTACACGACTATGCAACAAAAAATTTAACAATGCAAAATCGAAAAGAAAAATTACAAAGCACAGATTGGTTTGGACAAGATGAACTAACCCTATTTTTTTGGTTTTCATGGACTCTAGGTAAAAACGAATTTACTACTAGAAAACTAGAAACTCTGCCCAATCAACTGTAGCTCTGATACCACCTGATGCGACAATGGATGTCTTGATCTTTCGGTCAGATGGATAATTCAATTTGAGGAGAGGACTCTCACGATTTGTCTACCAATCGTCCACGATCAATATAGTCAGTAATCGCTGAACCAACTCCAAGATTGTTATCGACCTTACTAGAAGCACGATCGACCTGACCACAATATTCTTGTATGCAATGAAGAACAAGCAAGAACACGATAAATAAGCAATCTAAAATTGTGAATAGGAATTAAAATTATATTGATAAGTGGTGTTTCAAAGACAATATCACTGTTGATCTCGTCGAACAAGAAAACAAAGTATAAAATAGCAAAGCTAAACTTTAATATAACAAAACCCACCAAACCCTAGGGTGGCGACCACTATGTATAGTAGGAACAGTTGAAGGGAGGGGTGGCGATACTGTTCACATGTGAACAGTACTGTGTGAACAGTACCACACCCTACGGTGTCGTACACCATATGGGCCAAGTTAGCCAATTCAGTACATAGCCCATGGCCCAACAATAGGTTGTTAATGATATGCCCTATAGGCAATCATAGAGATGATTGTATCACGTTAATGTTTACTAGTAGGGTGCCCATGCGTTGCAACAGAACTCCAAATCTTACAGAAATAATATTTGCATGTTAAGTCTATTAAGTCCATTTATCTGTTTAATTATTTATCAAGCTTAGGCATATCTGAGAATCACAAACAATACTTCAAGAATGAACTTCAATGCATCGTGGTATGCCACTTAAATAATTATACAGAAGTTAATTCACAAATTGGTGTTAATCTGTTATGAAAATCAAAATAATTCAGATTATCATTTTGACCACATTTTTAAAAGTTCTCATCAATAAAAATAACCAGACCTTCTGATCTAGTCTAAGACACATCATGTGAAGAGCACATCATTTAGTGCATAGTGCATACTGCATAAGCGGCGGTAGCGGCTCCGCCTCGGGCACCTCGCGCGGGTGCGACAGGGCGGGAACGGTGCCTCGAAGAACCCCGACAAGATGTGGTACAGTGCGGGCGGTGGTGTGATGGCATCATGGTGCTCCTCCCCGGTGACCTCTCCTAGCTGCACAGGTGACGGTAGCAGCTCCGCCTCGGGCACCTTGCGCGGGGGCGGGGGTGGGGGCATGTAGAGCCCCGACATGACGTGGTACAACGCGCCGGTGACCGCCACAGCAGTGAAGAAGGCCGCCGGGGACAGCCCCATGTACACCTCGATCGCCTACTTCAGCGTCTCCTACAGCTCCACGACTGCCATCGCTGCTTGCTTGCGTCCCTCTGGTCCGACTCGCTGGCGAAGGAAAATCACGGGGTGCATATGCGGGGTGGTTGCGAGAAGTGGGGGTGCAGCGGTTGCGAAGCACACAGGAGATGACGAAGAAAGAGGAATCGTGATCTAGGATGCCCAAGGGTGGGATGATCGTCCCCTGCTGTGCGGGGGTAAACCCCGTTCTTTATTAGTTAAGATAAGATTATGATATGATGAATATTCATCTATAGATAGAACTTTTCTGCACATAACTGAGAACTCATGAGAAAGCACATAAATGAGAACTCATGAGAAATACACGCAATATATTTGACCTACGGTCGTAATAGCAACATCAAGGATTACCTAATCCATAGTCAACCATCACCGCTGCAGGCTCTCCTTTTCCAATAGGGACAATAAGATCATCTTCAAAACTGCAGTGAATGAGAAAAGGGGTATTCCATTCATGTCTTGACATGTCCATGACGCAATTAGAAATTATTGACAGAAGATCACCAAGATTATCTATAGGATAGAACTTAAATACTACTTAAGTACTTTAATGGTATAGTGATTCAAGGAGAATGGCCATGCACAACCTGCACCATGACCAAATTTCACAGACAGAAATTTATATAGTTGCAGGTTTAAAATATAAAGAAAAAGGGATGGGATTTTTTTTCCATGATCTTTAATGGTTCAGTTGTTAGTTTGAAAGTCCACTGCTACATGTGACTGTAAACAAGCAATGACTCATGAGGGAAGTAGAAGTACCTGTGCTGGAGAGATATTAACTCCTAAAAGCTCACTTAGCACAAGAGCTCTCTTGTGCTCTGGAACACCACCTCCTGGTTCCTGCCAATAAATTAACAAGTATTACTAATCTTGATAAAAAAATTAGCAACATAGTTGAAAAGTGCCAAGCACTACAGTGCCTTACAGTACAAACCCTTAATTATGTTGACAATGCGATAGGTACAAAAAAACTAACAGCTCAATCTACACCAAAATTTCCTCTTAACTGTTCAGATAGTTCAACATCATTCAAGTATAACCAAACCGCACAAGTTTGGCAAATGCAATAGTACTTTGGCATTCTAATTATTAATAAGGTCCTCATCTGAGCTAACCCCATAGTAATGCAACAAATTTGCTTGCAGTACAGTAAGAAATTAAGTTGTAAACAACAGTTAAGCCAATAACTTGTTCATGTTATCAAAACAATCCTGATATTGATCTAAATAGTGGAAGCAAGCCATCTCTCTCTCTCTCTCTCTGTGTGTGTGTGTGTGTGTGTGTGTGTGTGTGTGTGTGTGTGTGTGTGTGTGTGTGTGTGTGTGTGTGTGTGTTTGAGCCAGAAGGATAATCCCTTTTGATTTCTATCATTAGAAACTGAACATAGTTTTTACAACAGGGAAAAAAAAAGATGACAGTGCATAAAGTTTTTACAACAGGGAAAAAAAAGATGACAGTGCATAAGCTGAATATGGGAGATTAGAGCAAAACAGAACCCACACTCTGTGTGGATATTAATATGGGACATCAAAGCAAAACAGAAAGACACAGGAAACTACTCACCGTTGGTTAAGAACAGAAATGCAATCTTCAGGGTACCTGAAAAAAGGGGAAAAGAACGATGATCCATAAGCTTTAGCCACCTGATGCTACTTGCTAGAGGCCTAACTTAGCAACTTTGACAGCTTGAATTCCTCTTACAAGTATATCACGTGATTGAAATACAAACACAATGGTGCAGCGTACGAGTTTAACACTCGTTTCAAGCACGGTACATCCCGCACAAACATTATGACCAAAAACAAGTCTAATGCCTAAGACTCATTCGACGAAATGCTCCAAAGACACTGGTGAAGCGAGCTTGTGAACTGACATTCATCGCCACTCTGCCGGTACAAGTACGATGAAAGACTACACATCTAACGCCTACAGGCTAATTCAGCGAAATGCATGAGAGCCTGAGAAAGCACGGGATTACCGTCGTCAGAGTAGAGGCGGCGGATGGCCTGCGGTGAGTCTCCGATAGAAATGCGGCGCGAGATGACCCCATCGATGGTCGAAGGCGATGCCAAAGGAAGGCCTCGTCGGCATTGCCCCAGAGTGGGACAGGCGGCGAGATCCAAAGGTCGGCGGTGTCTTTGCGCGGCCGAGCTCCGCCCATGACCACGCGCATTCTGGCGTGCCGGCCAAAGCGGAAGCCCCTCATGCCATCGACTCTAGCCTTTGGATCGTGAGCTGTCCAGATCCGGGGCGCCGAACTCAAGGTCGAGCACCACCTTCTGCCGGGCGCCCTCGGCAGTGCGCTAGAGCCGCTTAGCGTGTGCGCTGCGCTCCTCCACGCGCTGCCCCACCCGCTCGCGTCGCCACCATCTCGATGCGCGCCTCCTCCGACGGCGCCGCCACCAGCGCCTCCTCCCACTCGCGCGTCTGCCTCTCCAGGTCGGCGCGCCGACGCTCCTTATCCGCACCCTTTCGCGCCGCCACCGCTCCTGCTTCTGCTGCTTCTTCCTAGCGCTCTTGGTGAGGGTCAGAATTAGGTCACGATTTATCTACACAACAGGGCGAGCAGGGGAATCGGCGGCGAGACCACCTGGAGAGAAGGGGAGGGCGTGTGGAGCGACGGTGGCGGCGCGGGTGATAGGAGCGGCAGCGGTGGCATGGGATCAGTGGAAGACGGGCGATGAAGGGCGGGCAAGGCGAGGGGCAAGGGGGAGCGGGCGCGGAGGGGTGAGGGCGGATCAGTGGAAGAGGACGGGGAGCGGCCCGGAGGTTCGACGGAGGACAGCGGCGACAATGGGAGGCGGGCGGTGTGGGTGGGGATCGTGAGGGAGCGAGAGGAAAGGGAGGGAGGGCAGAGTGGGATGTCGTGGGCGCAGGCAGTTGGTGGCCGAGCGGCAGATCTGGGCCGTTGGTTGATCGTTGATCGGACGGACGACAAAGAGGGTGGGAGGACGGACCGTCACTAACTCGTATTTTTAAGTAGTAGAGATGAGTCATTGAATAAATGTTATTCTGTTCCTTGAATGAATCGTTAGTTCTAAAGATCAACGAGTATGTGCCTTGTTGGTGAAACTCTTTTGACTTATATGATGTCGTTCTAAAAGTATGCCTGGTCGAATGTCACTTGTTGGAACACCAATGACTAGCACATGTATTGGTTGATGACCATATTTCACCGGTCATGGATAAAGGGATATCGAATCAATAATGTGAACACATGTTAGAGAACATGGGGTTGGATTGACCCACCTTGAGATACTATTGAGATTGTTATGATCCTGTGTGTCATTAGTTGGTCTCAAGCAATGATGATGTATAATCCTTAGACCTGAGATCAGTATAGTTCCCTACATGTGTAATAGCACTCTTAGGGGTTGCCAAACGCTACTCGTAACTAGGTAGTTATAAAGGTAGCTTTCGGGTATGCTATGAAACATGCGGAGGGATGTGACTGGTCGGATATGGATTTGCCCTCCTAACATAACGGAGAGATGTCTCGGCCCTCAAGTGGTCGGATAAAGAAAGTGCATGGCCATGCCACTAGTGGTCAAAATGTTCGACCACGTGGGTTATCCGACAACTCGATCGAGAAAGTATTGAACAGTCCATGGATGACACTTTATCTCACTTGGAGTTCAACCAGATATCGTGAGGCAAAGGGAGAATACTAGAGTAGGTCGCTTAGTTCGATCAGGTCCAGACAAGTCGTAAGGAAATACGAGCAAGTCGTAGAATGATCGAACGAAATCATAGAGTGGTTGAAACCTGGTCGTAAGGAGTTACGAACTGGTCATGACCGAGTGCGAACTGGTCGTATAGTGATAGGACCTGGTTGTAAGTGATGAGGACCTAGTCGTAGATCATATTGCATTAAGGTTCGTCCGATATAATTTGTGTGTTTTCGGAAATCGTTATGTCCTGCTGGGGACCGCTACAACTCATGGCCGGAAAGGGTTTCTGAGTCACAACCGATTACACACAAACCTAACAGGTCACACACTTAATAGGTTGGAACAAACCAGTACGAATACGATTCGTCAAATGTGTTCGGATAGGATCCGACTTGGGGCGCTATATAAGGGGATGCTTGAGGCTATCATAATGGGTGAGAGAGACACGTGAGTCGCTTCCACTGAAACCCTAGCCGCCATCTTCTTGAGAGAGCCTTCTCGTGCGACTTGGTGCTAGCACACCGGCGTACGGTTGTTCCTTCTCTAGACGTGTGGATACTATAGAGGCACTACTACGATCGCTGTTGCGCTAAGGACGATCTGCAATCTTCACAAGGAACTGCAGAGATTGCTAGAGGAGACGATCGACAATGAGGACGTTGGACGATCATCTACGACCACTACATCAGCGCGTTCTTCATCGGATTAGGCTGCTCCAACTCTACTTCCGCTGCACTGCGCGTCTGGTGGTAATGATCTGTGATCATCTAACTTGCTTGGCATCCTGGTTTATGTGGTAGAATTTTTGATTTGTTGCTAGCGTAGCCTACCCGTATCCCTACAGTGGTATCAGAGCCATCCTGCATAGTTTTTTATCTAGATCGGTCACATATACTGGACATGTGGCCGTAGTAGATTGGATCTATTACTGATTTGGTCTAATAACCTAGATTAGTTCATATGGATTAAACGATCTAGGCACTGGTCGATAGGATCGATCAATGATCGGCGATAGTAGATGGGTTTTTTGAGGAGGCACAAATTAAGAGCACCATATGATTCACTCGACTTGTTTTTCGACTACCTTGCATGATACTCCTACCGGTCGGAGTTCCGCCATCGGAGTATGTCGCAGTGTGTGGTCGCATTAAGGCAGTGATCGGATTGGTACCGCCGTGCTGGGTTTTCGTACCGTGCGTTATAGATAGTATGTGTTCATGTTGTTCGGTAGAATTGGATTCTATGCATAACTTGTTTTTGTAGGATTTGATGTGAATAGTATGGTCCATTGTGTATGTTATGCATGAATGGATTTTCATGTCCTACGTGTCATGCTGTGAGATAGCCATCGAGCTGCATATTATTGTATAACGGCCTGCATACCGACTTGTGATGCTTGAAATTATCCTATATAATTTTTTACTAGCTTTTAGGAGTAAATGCTTAGTAGATGAATGCAGTTGGAGACTTCAAGCATGGTGGTCGGACAATAGGAAGCATGCTGATGGAGATCGACATGTTAAGGGCCATACTATTTCACAGTTTAATTTGATTATCTGTGAATGTTTGTGTTTATTCCTGTTATGCTATTTAATCATATTTTATATGATAGATGTTTTGACATGACAGAATAGTATCCCTCAGGAAAAAATTAAGTAAAATTGATGCCTTTCCAATTGCTGCACCTATCACGATTTTGATCGTTAATTGGCAGGTCTACCAAAGTCGGGTGCCATTAACTATCTTAATAAGATGGGGTGGGTGTCGGACACCCACGTGCATAGTGTTGGTTTGACTTGACAAGGCTATCAAATAGTTTTGGGCCTTGAGGCATGGTGTTGGTAGCCAGGGCATAAAGATGCCACCCAACGAACAAGAGTCATATGCGATATGATTGGCAAGAGGTTGCCTACCTTAAATCACTAGGTTTCTAGCAGTGATGCCAAAGCTCACTAGAACTTAATGATTTATGGATCTTGGACTCACTATATGTTGTTTGAGGGAAACATGGTTTATAGTGGGAGTATCTTTTATTATCTATTATTAAGTTGAGTTCAACCACTGATCGTATGGTGATACGACCAGGTCCAGACAAGTCGTATGGTGATACGACCAGGTCATAGACTGGTCGAACATAACTGCTGACATGAGTGATTAATAGAAGGTCTTTCATAAACATAGTGCTGAATCTTTGCA
This sequence comes from Ampelocalamus luodianensis, assembly GCA_036346255.1. NCBI lineage: Eukaryota > Viridiplantae > Streptophyta > Magnoliopsida > Poales > Poaceae > Ampelocalamus > Ampelocalamus luodianensis. The sequence goes on along the minus strand of CM070617.1, from coordinate 55,811,839 downwards.
TATATTTTCTGTTGTAGATCATGACACCTACTACTTCTTCTGCACCTACCTTTAATTTGCGGTCTATTCTTGAAAAGGAAAAATTGAATGGTTCAAATTTTATTGACTGGTTTCGTAATCTGAGAATTGTTCTCAAACAAGAAAAGAAGGAATATGTTCTAGAAAATCCTATCTCGAGGAACCGAAGTGCCGATGCTACTCGAAATGAAAGAATGCTTATGAGAAGCATTGCAATGACGTAGTCGATGTGCACTGCCTAATGCTTGCAACCATGAACTCTGAGCTTCAGAAGCAATATGAGACCACGGATGCTTACAATATGATTGTGAGTCTGAAGGGTATGTTTCAGGATCAAGCAAGGGCAGAGAGGTTCAACACCTTTAAGGCATTGTTCTCTTGCATAATGTCAGAAGGTAACCCGGTCAGCCCTCATGTGATCAAAATGATTGGTCTCATTGAGAGCTTGGAAAAGCTTGGTTTTCCCCTTAGTCAAGAGTTGGCTACTGATGTGATTCTCCAATCACTCCCTGCGAGCTTTGAGCCTATCATACTGAATTTTCATATGAATGGCATGGAGAAATCAATGACCGAGTTACATGGTATGCTTAAGGGTGCTGAGGAAAGCATCAAGAAAAGTTCTAATCATGTGATGATGGTTCAAAAGACTACAGTCTTCAAGAAGAAGGGTAAGTCGGGAAAGGAAAAAGGCAAAGGAAAGACTAAAGATGAGATCAAGAGTCTCAAGGCTAAGCTTAAGAAGCTTAAACTTGGTCCTAAGTCTGACACAGAATGTTACCATTGTCATTAGAATGGGTATTGGAACAGAAATTGCAAGAAGTACTTGGCAGAAAAGAACAAAGGAAGTGTGACTTCCAGTTCAGGTATAAATGTTATACAAATTAATCTTGCCACTTCTCCGACCAGTTCTTGGGTATTTGATACCGGATCGATTGCTCATATTTGCAATTCGATGCAGGGACTAATAAGGAATAGAAATTTGGCGAGAGGAGATGTTGATCTTCGCATAGGCAATGGAGCAAGAGTTGCTGCATTAGCTGTTGGCACTTTACCATTAGCTTTACCTTCAGGATTAGTTATGGAACTAAATAATTGTTATTATGTTCCAGCCTTAAGCAAAAAGATTATTTCTGCTTCATGCTTAGGAGCAGAAGGTTATGAATTCAGAATAAAGAACAATTGTTGTTTAATTTATTTTGAGAATATGCTTTATGGCCATGCTCCATTGGTGAATGGATTGTATGTCTTGAATCTTAAGGATATACCTATTTATAATGTTAATGCTAAGAGACTTCGACCCAATGAAATGAATCCCACTTTTATCTGGCATTGTCGACTTGGTAATATAAATCAGAAGCGCATGATGAAGCTCCATAAAGATGGTCTTCTAACCTTATTTGATTTTGAATCATTTGAAACATGTGAATCTTATTTACTTGGCAAGATAACAAAGGCACCTTTCACGACCAGAGGTGAAAGGGTGAGTGACTTGTTGGCCCTTGTACATTTGGATGTATGTGGACCTATGAGCACTTCGGCTAGAGGTGGTTTTCAGTACTTCATAACTTTTAGTGATGATTTCAGCAGATATGGTTATGTCTACTTGATGAGACATAAGTCGGAATCCTTTGAAATGTTCGAGGAATTTCAAAATGAGGTACAAAATCAACTTGGCAAGACAATCAAAAGTCCGCGATCAGATCGTGGAGGTGAATATTTGAGCCATGAGTTTGGTGATCATCTAAAGAAGTGTGGAATTGTTCCACAACTCACTCCGCCGGGAACACCTTAGTGGAATGGGGTGTCTGAACGACGGAACCGAACATTGTTGGACATAGTTTGGTTTATGATGGGCCAATCTGATCTTCTATTGCAGTTCTGGGAATACGCTCTAGAAACAGCGACTTTCACTTTAAATAAGGTTCCATCAAAAACAGTAGAGAAGATACTATATGAGATATGGACCGGGAAGTGTCCTGGTTTGTCTTTTCTCAAGGTATGGGGTTGTGAGGCATATGTCAAACGTTTGACGTCTGATAAACTCACACCCAAGTCTGATAAGTGCTTCTTTGTGGGGGTATCCTAAGGAAACTAAAGGATATTACTTTTATAAGCGGGATGAAAACAAAATGTTTGTTGCCCGTAATGGTGTCTTCTTGGAGAAAGAGTTTCTTTCCAAAGGAGTCAGTGGGAGTAAGGTGCAACTCGAAGAAATTCGAGAAACATCCGAAAATGTTTCAACTCCTACTGAGCCTCTACAGGATGAACAACATATTGTTGAACCTGCAGATGAAGCATCAACCCCACGTAGATCTAAAAGGCGACGTCAATTCCTATAAGGTATGGGCATGACATTTTATTATTGAATAATAATGAGCCTAATACTTATTCGGAAGCGATGGTAGACCCAGACTCTGAGTCATGGCTTGAGGCCATGAGATCCGAAATGAAGTCCATGCATGACAATCAAGTTTGGAACTTGGTTGATGCACCTGATGGTGTTAAAACCATTGAGTGCAAGTGGATTTTTAAGAAAAAGATAGATATGGATGGAAATGTTCACATTCATAAGGCATGACTAGTTGTGAAGGGTTTCAAGCAAATTCAAGGTGTTGATTATGATGAAACCTTCTCTCCTATTGCTATGCTTAAGTCTATCTGGATCATTCTAGCTATTGCTGCATATTTCAATTATGAGATATGGCAGATGGATGTCAAAACGGTTTTCCTAAATGGAAACCTAAGTGAGGATGTGTACATGACACAGCCTGAAGGTTTTGTCGATCCAAAGGAAGCTACAAAGGTATGCAAGCTTAAGAAGTCCATCTATGGATTAAAGCAAGCATCTCGGAGTTGAAACATTCATTTTGATGAAGTGGTCAAAGGGTTTGACTTCATGAAGAACGAAGAAGAACCTTGTGTTTACAAGAAGGTTAGTGGGAGCAAGCTTGTATTTCTGATCTTGTATGTGGATGACATACTACTGGTCGGAAATGATATTCCAATGCTTGAATCTGTTAAAACTTCATTAAGAAATAGTTTCTCGATGAAAGATTTAGGAGATGCAGTATATATTCTTGGTATAAGGATCTATAGAGATAGATCTAAGAGGCTAATTGGATTAAGCCAAGACATGTACATTGACAAGGTATTGAAACGGTTCAACTTGCTAGATTCCAAGAAGAGTTTCTTGCCCATGTCACATGGCGTTAATCTTAGCAAGATTCAGTGTCCTACGACCACTGATGAGCGAGACAAAATGAGTAGAATTCTACATGCTTCGGCTATCAGATCTATTATGTATGCCATGCTGTGTACACGACCAGATGTGTCATATGCTCTAAGTGTTACGAGCAGATATCAGTCAGATCCAGGTGAAGGTCACTAGATAGCAGTCAAGAATATCCTTAAGTACTTAAGAAGGACTAAGGATGCGTTCCTTGTATTTGGTGGTGAGGAAGAGCTGGTCGTAAATGGTTACACCGATGCTAGCTTGCAAACCGATAAGGATGATTTCAGATCGCAATCAGGGTTTCTGTTTTGTCTGAATGGAGGAGTAGTAAGCTGGAAGAGTTCCAAGCAGAGAACGGTTGCTAACTCTACAATAGAGGCTGAGTACATTGCGGCATCGGAAGCTGCAAAAGAGGTCGTATGGATTAAAAAGTTCATTAATGATCTGGGTGTTGTTTCGAGTGCTTCCAATCCAATGGATCTCTATTATGATAATAGTGGAACCATTGCACAAGCAAAGGAGCCTAGATCGCATCAAAAGTCCAAGCATATACTTTGACGATATCACATTATTCGTGAGATTGTTGAGAGAGGTGATGTGAAGATATGCAAAGTGCACACGGATTTGAATATTGCTGATCCGCTGACAAAGCCTCTCCCGCAACCCAAGCATGAGGCGCACACAAGAGCTATGGGTATTCGATACCTATATGATTGACTCTAGTGCAAGTGAGAGATTGTTGGTGATATGCCCTAGAGGCAATCACAGAGATGACTGTATCACGTCAATATTTATGAGTCATTGAATAAATGTTATTCTGTTCGTTGAATGAATCGTTAGTTCTAAAGATCAACGAGTATGTGACTTGTTGGTGAAACTCTTTTGACTTATATGATGTCGTTCTAAAAGTATCCCTGGTCGAATGTCACTGGTCGGAACACCAATGACTCTACGACCAGCACATGTATTGGTTGATGACCATGTTTCACCGGTCATGGATAAAGAGATATCGAATCAATAATGTGAACACATGTTAGAGAACATGGGGTTGGACTGACCCACCTTGAGACACTATTGAGATTGTTATGATCCTGTGTGTCATTAGTTGGTCTCAAGCAATGATGATGTATAATCCTTAGACCTGATATCAGCATGGTTCCCTACATGTGTAATAGCACTCTTAGGGGTTGCCAAACGCTACTCATAACTGGGTAGTTATAAAGGTAGCTTTCGGATATGCTATGAAGCATGCGGAGGGATGTGACTAGTCAGATATGGGATTTGCCCCTCCTAACATAACGGGAGAGATGTCTCTGGGCCCCTCGAAGTGGTCGGATAAAGAAAGTGCATGACCATGCCACTAGTGGTCGAAGTGTTCGACCACGTAAGGTTATCCGACAACTCGATCGAGAAAGTATTGAACAGTCCATGGATGACACTTTATCTCACCTGGAGTTCAACCAGATATCGTGAGGCAAAGGGAGAATACTAGAGTAGGTTGCTTAGTTCGATCAGGTCCAAACAAGTCGTAAGGAAATACGAGCAAGTCGTAGAATGATCGAACGAAATCACAGAGTGGTCGAAACCTGGTCGTAAGGAGTTACGAACTGGTCATGACCGAGTGCGAACTGGTCGTATAGTGATAGGACCTGGTCGTAAGTGATGAGGACCTAGTCGTAGATCATATTGCATTAAGGTTCGTCCGATATAATTTGTGTGTATTCGGAAATCGTTATGTCCTGCGGGGGACCGCTACGACTCGTGGTCGGAAAGGGTTTCTGAGTCACAACCGATTACACACAAACCTAACGGGTCACACACTTAATTGGTTGGAACAAACCAGTACGAATACGATTCGTCAAACGTGTTCGGATAGGATCCGAGATGGGGCGTTATATAAGGAGATGCTTAAGGCTATCATAATGGGTGAGAGAGACACGTGAGTCGGTTCCACTGAAACCCTAGCGGCTATTTTCTTGAGAGAGCCTTCCCATGCGACTTGGTGCTAGCACACCGGCGTATGGTTGTTCCTTCTCTGGACGTGTGGATACCGTAGAGGTACTACTGCGGTCGCTGTTGCGCTAAGGACGATCCGCAATCTTCACAAGGAACTGCAGAGATCGCTGGAGGAGACGATCGACAACGAGGACGTTGGACGATCATCTACGACCACTACATCGGCGCGTTCTTCGTCGGACTAGGCTGCTCCGACTCTATTTCCGCTACACTGGCGTCTGGTGGTAATGATCTATGATCATCTAACTTGCTTGGCATCCTGGTTTACGTGGTAGAATTTTTTATTTGTTGCTAGCGTAGCCTACCCATATCCCTACATAGGTAACGCAGCATCATGGCATGTAGACGTAGTAGAACCCGGTGAAGTAGAAGTAGCTCAGCTTGTAAGGGTCGAAGTAGCTCGGCCGAGTTCCAATTGGGAAATATGGAACTAAAGTAGCCGAAAGTCCAATTGGAGATGATGTGCCTGAAGTAGAGGATGTAGTGCACCGGGTCAAAGTAGTGGTTGCATCCTTAGGGTTGATGTCCTCATCATGTTAGAGAGGAGTCTCACAAGTAGATAGGGAGAGATTCTTGCCTGGGTCTATTAAGGACCGAGCACCAGCAACCCCAATCTAAGCCTAAGCGTACAACCATATGTGCCGGTATGGGATGGAATTAGCTAAATTAAGTCATTGAAAACTAGCCTTGTATGTTGGTAGGCTGTAGTAGTGCGGGCATGACCGGTATAGCTATGTCTGAAGGGGCTCCCTTCACTGAGGCGTTGGGAACAAAGCCTTCTGACACAACAACGAATGCCTCACTGAGACGGGGATGTACCCAGGTGAAGTGAGGGCATTCATTCACTGGGCTAGTGCAAGGGTAGGACTAGATGATGTAAAGGTTTCGACACATGCTCTAGACTGCATACTAAAGGTAGTGAGTGGTGGTATCGATGGATGCCAAACAAACTAGAGAATTTGTGTGTTATGGGTAAAGTTGTACACCTTTACAGAGTGTAAATCTATTTAAATAGCCATGCTCGCGGTCATGAGCATGCTTAGTGTAGACTTAATGGGTATAGTCTTGATTTTCACAAAAATAATTTTTATTGGAAAATGAGGGAATTGTAATATCCCGATTCTCATTAGTGAGTGCAATAAGATTAGAGAAGAAATTAAGGGGATGAAAAGAGGAAAAAAGGCTTTCAACCCAAAGTCAAGCGACAAGAGAAAATCAGCCATTTTGGCCCATGGCCCATGGGGGATCTGGCCACCATCAAAAGGAGGGGAAACCTAACATGTACTGTAGCTACAGTGTCGTACTGTGGCTACAGTGCCCCCACGTGCTACAGTACCTCCGCCTTAGCCCTCGCTGTCGTCTTGTTCTTGCGTGCTTTCGTCTAAGGGAGAAGAAGAGGAGGACGAAGAAGAAAGGAAGGAGAGGGAGAAGATCTTCTTCGTGAGGGTTGATCTTCATCTTCCAGTGGTTCTACATGGGTAACACAAGGCGTTCTTCGTTGTTCTATTATTATTAGATGCGAATTCGATTAGGTTGATTGGATCGAGTTGCTGCTGCTAGTAGTTCAGTTTTGTCCAGATTGTTACGTGGCCGATGTTATGTTCATAGAAGCCGAATCAGAGGATCCCATCTCCTAGAGTTATGTGGGGTTCGTTCTTAGCTTTTAGTGAACGTAAAGATCACTCAATTCTGAGTTACGGTTTAAAAGTTATGATTAATTCTTTGCTGTTGTCCTGAAATTCTGACGAGAATTAGAACTCATTGTAATTGTTAACATATGACCTAGTTAGAAGATGATTCAGAAGTCATGCCCATAACGACTTTTGTAGACAATCTCATTAGCATTTAGGATTGATAAAGAACACCCCATTTGTATTTGTAGAACAAAAGTTATGCACGTTTCAAGTTGACTATCCAGAATCCTAACGAGAATGAACTGTCAAGATGTCTTTTAAAATATGATCAAGTTAATGGAAAATTCAGGGCTTTCACCCAACTAGGTTATTGTAGGCCTGGGTCTTAGATTTTGATATTGATAAAGAACGCTAATATTGGTTTAGCCAATTAGAAGTTATGACCATTTTCGTGCTGCTGTCTATTATGGTTTCCTACTGGAATGTATTTCAATTTGAGTAAAAATGTGTAATTAAACGTTGGGGACTGGGGTTATGAGTTAAGAAGCGTTCTGTCTTGATGTCGTGGTTCTTATTCAGTAAATTAATGGTGTAGGAGGTGAGGCTTCGAGGTTAGCGGCATCGTTTTTGCCTCCTAACGCATCGCATCGCGAAAGGCAAGTACATCGACAAGCATCTGATTTGTGAATACTGGATGCCTGTTGTTCGTGTTGTATTTTCATTTGAAATGTGAAAAGTTTCAATGATATGTTCTTTTCATATGTGAAATCCACATGTTTGTAGATGATGTTAGTCATTATTCATAAGTTCATTCATGCATTCATTTTCAAGTTCCGTCCACAGGAGTGGAGTCTAAAGTCCCATCAATTCCAGTATGGGCATGTGAGTCCCACCATTCCAATGTGGGCAGTTTGGACACCCGTATGAAACGTTCTTCATACGGTAATTTGAATCCCCGTATTTTGTTAAATACGGGCTTAAGTGAACACCGACGGGTGTGTCACAGGCTATACCGGTATAAGCAGGAGTGTAGTCCATTCAATTCAAAAGATCCATTCATTCCATTCATTCATTAAACATTCAATGCTATGTTCATATTCTTTAACATTGTGGTCTTGTTCATATCTGTTGTATGTTTAATTATCCATTGTACTTGCTGAGTCTCGGACTCACTCTTGCTTTGTTTGTTTATTTTAGGTGATCGTTGAGGATGATTCTATTGGGAGGGAGTAGACACGTACTATTCACTCATTCACCATATTCCAGTTTCAATAATAAGACTTGATTCTACCTTTCATACGTTTAGTGATGAACTGTAATAAATGAAGTTAAATATGATTGATTATTTCTACCTGTGATACTGGGTCATCCCTTTTGATATGCTAGTATGGATTTATTCTTTATTCCTGTTACTGTTCTATTAAATTTGGAACTCCTAAAGTCCTTAGATGAGTATGGCTTAAACCCTCTGTTTGATGGTTGTATGTTAGATTATTTAGGTAACATGTTGGCTTTCAAATAGCCGGGGTGTCACAGGAATGGTTTATGATTTATATTTCAGTTGTCTACCATGTTTATGGCTGAAAATAAAATGTTGCTCGCAGCTGAGGAGGATTGCGAGTTGTTGTTATTATTCATTCAATTGCTTACTTACTGTCCTGTATCTATTTAACTACTGTTTAACTTCCGTTGCAAAATACTATGTATGGTTATTGCAAATAAAATTGGCTTAAAGGAAAATAACTTGTAGAGTAGAAACTCATCCCTTGTTAGCCTTGCATTTATATAAATTTTGCGATACACTACATGTCTTGCTGAGTACGCATTGTACTCAATCTTGCTTACATTGTTGTTCAGAATTTGAGGATGAGCCAACGCCCGATGATACGTTCTTCTCACCTGGAACCGGAGGGTTTAGTTCTGGGTCTATCTAGGCTTTGTCTCTTGTCGGTTTCATGAGGGTCTGGATGGGCATGCTGCTGGAAATTACCTACTTTTATCGCTTTAACTTCTACTGCTACTCCTACTCTGTTGATACTTGTTTTTATTTGGCCGGTCAGCTAGTGATGTAATAACTTTAATCGCTTAAGTTAAGTATCATTTTACTTTACTTTGTACATGTGAATATATGGATGTGAATGCTAATATTGTGATTGTGTGTACTAATCACTGATCATAGGACTAGTACGGTACACACATAAGGTCTTAGGGTATTCAACGTCCCGGGGTCTAACAGTTCTTGGTGAGCCATACTGACTGTAGAACAAGCCCTAGACATAATGTCTATTAGATTAGGAGTTAGTTTCTAAAATACAACCTATTCTAATCATAAGCAATGATTCTAAAAATTTAGGAGTTTTTGCTAATCTTATCTCTCTTAGCATTCTCTTCTTATCTAAAGTGTTTCTTTTGGTCATCTCTTCTCATCTCATTCAAGATAACTCTAGTTTTGAGAGATGGTAGGCTCTCTGAAAATAAAAGTTTTTAATAACTTTTAGGACATTAAAACAGAGCCAAAATGTTTTGAAAAAGTCCTGAAAGCATCCTACATGAAGTTCTTTTGGAAGATCCATCATTAAACTAATAAGGATATTACTCTAGATTAGTTTTTTCCCCCAAAAATTTCAAAACATAGTACTTGTTGAAAATAATGTGATGTATTATTCTTCAAACTCCTCCAACCTTCATTTGTAGTTAAATTAATTAATATTATGAAGGTCTAATTATATATAAACATCAAGGGGTAGTATGACATGAGTATTGAGCCATAAGTATTGGTTAAATGATATGAGAATGGGTAAAAACTTGTGCTGAAATTCTTTTCCTGTTTAATACCATTTCTTATTCATGTCTCTTATTATATTTTCACTAACTTTCATTGTACTTAAATTGTAGATGACTACCTACTGGGAACCACAACATCGCAATAGTGCCTTCGAGGAAGGTACACTACAACACACCCTATGGGCGATGCTTCAGCACGTAGAGTGGCTGCATATGCCTCAGTATACGGTCTTCAGCTGTTAGACCTCTGGGTGTGGAATACTCAAAGACCTTATGTGTGTACCGTATTAATCCTATGATCAGTGGCTAGTACACGCATTCTGTAACACCCCAGCGAACATGAGCCTGGAATGCTACTAAACAAATCCTAATAATTCTAATCAAAGCAAACCTAATAAATTTAGTGAACCTCCCTTGTAAAGTTAATTACGGAGGTTCCAACATTCAAATGAATCATAAATTAACCAAACTACTATCCAGAGACATCAAAAGATAATCAAAGATATGCTAAGTATCCGACAATCCGATGAAGTATAAAGTTCCACTACTCATCATTATTACACTTAAACCACTTCAAGAGACAGATTTAATAAACTTTTGAGCATCTCGCCCAAATACTAAAACAATTACGATCTGAAGATCATTCAACTTTATTTAGTTCACGTGGCATGTGTGTGACTAGCAGTCTACTTCCCCCCATGCATGTCGTTCTTGGCTCGGGTACCTAAAATGACAATAAAAGCAAGAGTGAGTCCACAGACTCAGCAAGTACAGAAATAGAAGCTATAACATCAGCATCAATATGTAGAAGATCAACAACAAAACATTTCACATGCAAATGCAATGCTCAAGGATCCTTTCTCTTATCTTTACGTGTGCATTACTACCAAGAATGCAAAGTATGCAACCGTCGCCGCATACCCATGCCTGTGCGCGCACGCACAGGGACCAATTGCCCAATACTCCGCAAGTATTGGGGACCTCATGCCCACACTCCACGAGTGTGGGGATCTCAAGCCCGTCACATTCATGACGGGGACCTCAAAGATGTGCATACTTGGTCATCACAAGACCAGGCCTCAACATGATATCAAAATGCATATGCACCATCTCTTTTCAACATCAAGCACCAATGGCGGTAACAACATTCATGAATAAAGGCAATAACAACATTCATGAATAAAGCATATCCAAAGTTTGAACATTCACCACTCTGATTATGCACACTTATCAACAGCCACGACATTAACAAGCATCAAACCCGCATTCATGTCCAAGCAATCACAAACAAGGATCAAGCGATGCACTTGCCTCAACCGTGCGGGAACAAAGGACGCGAAGAGGCGCTGCCCCGGAATCACGCTCCTACCGAACATAAAGATAACCCGACTAAGTCCAACATACTGGACCCAAAGCAAAATAACAACACAATTGAACTCGCTTAACTCCCAAGCGTTTCTAAACTTCCAATTTCTAGCGATCGTTTTGGCGTCCACTGCGGGCAGTTAACTTCTAAAAATCATATCTTTCTGCTCAGGAGTCCAAATAAGTTGTTCTTGGACTCTCTTGAAATCTAACTTAAATACCTAAATAAACGTAGTTGGGGAGCCCTTCCAATTCGGCCTTATACTGCCTCTACCAAGCCAAACTACAGAACCACAATTATCACGTCGGGTTCTCTGGACAGTGCACTAAAACCACCATAACTTTTGCTACGAAAGTCCAAATCAAGCGTTCTTTATCTCTATGAAAAGGTATTGAAATTACCCACATTTTGTGTTATACTGAGATCCCCTGATTCTCCTCCTAAATAGCAGTTTTATCCAGATTTCTACAGGCTGTCCAAAACTGACAGATTAACAGAGCAGCTATACTAAAAACTTCATAACTTCCTTACCGTTAATCGGATTTGGATGATCTTGGCGGCCACTAAAAGCTAATAACATTATATAAATAACTCTAGGAGATCAAAATCCCCAATTCTGCTTCTAAACACCCTAAACGGACTGCGCAATATTCTGGACAGAATTGAACGTTGAACAGAATTAATCCGATCCAATCGATCTAATCGCAGTGCATCTAATGACTTTCAAACATCACATGAAACCCATCGTTACCCTTGATGACGTGCAGGACGACGACGAACAGGCCTCGAAGAAGGTGATCCTCCTTCTCCTCTCTTCCTTCTCTTCTCCCTTTCCTTCTCACTTCCTTGGCACGCAATGAAATAATGATGGAGGCAAGGGCCATGGGAGGAGGCACCATGGTGGTGCTACGATGGTGGCGTGCTGCTTTCGTAGCACATACGCTCTGATAGAAAAATTAGGGTTTTCCCCCTTCTTTTAATAGTGGCTAGCCCCTCATGGGCCTCTTGGGCTAAGGCCTGAGGCCCAAGTTATCCCAATTATGCTAAAAAAACCCCTCTCTAACTGCTAATTAAACTATTCTCTATTTGATCCCACTCTTAATTCGAATATTCTCTTCTGAATTAATTTGGAGTATTACACATTCACAACATTTGACATTTATATCCATACATTTCACATATACCAAGTAAAGAAAAGGGGTACTTAACTTAAACAATAAAGTTATTATATCTACAGCCGACCGGCCAAATAAAGCAGGTATCAGTAGAGTAAAAGTAGCAGTAGAAGAAGTAATAAAAGTAGGTAAACTACAGCAGTATGCCCATCCAACCCTCAGGCAATGGAAATTTTAAAAGCATTTAAATAGATATAGGACAGTAAGTAAAGAACTGAATGAATAATAACAACAACTCGCAACTCTCCTCAGTTATGAGCTCAAAAGAAATATGACAACAACTCGCAACCCTTCTTGGTTACGAGCTCAAAAGACATAATGACAACAACTCGCAACCCTTCTTGGTTACGAGCTCAAAAGACATAATGACAACAACTCACAACCCTCCTCGGTTGCGAGCAACATGACATGTTTATCCATAGACATGGCAATCACTCAAATATAAATAATAAACCATTCCCTCATTTTTCAACAAGAAACGTTTTTTGTGAAAATCAAGACTATACCCATTAAATCGATAATTTAAGCATGCTCATGACCACGAGCACGGTTATTTAAATAGATTTACTCTCTACAGAGGTGTACAACCTTACCCACAGCACATGGATTCTCTAGTTTATTCTGCATCCGTCGATGCCACCGTTCACTACCGTGGTAAGCAGTCTAGAGCACGCGTCGAAGCCTTCACATCATCTAGTCCTAACCTTGCGCTAGCCTGGTGAATGTTTATCCTCACATCACCCGGGTACCCTCTGTCTCAGTGAGGCATTCACCGTTGCGTCGAAAGGCTTTGTTCCCAACGACTTGGTGAAGGGAGCCCCTTCGGACATGCCTAACCGGTCATGCCCGCACTCTACGGTCTGCCAACGTGCAAAACTAGTTTTCAATGACTTAATTAGCTAAGACCATCCTATACCAGCATATATGGTTGTACGTTTAGGCTTAGATTAGAGTTGCTCGTGTTCGGTCCTTAATTGACCCAGGCGAGAATCTCCCCTTATCTACTAGTTAGGTACACCCTTCACTCTTCTCAGAATAATGTAACTCGCCTGCGTCAAAAAATAGGTTTTTTATTTTTGTATTTATACAAAATAATAGAGGTACCCCCTCTGGACATTTTTCATAAAACTCCCAAATTTCATTTTTACCATATTGTCCTTTTAATACTTGTATGGAAAATCTATCATTCTAATTAGCAGTTGTGCGATAATCGCACTAAAAATTCCCAAATGATATTATATATTATATAGCCCATAACTTAAAGGCTACAATAGTAAGACATCAATTTTTCAAGGAGATATATACAGCGAATAGGATTACAACTACTGACTTCCCAAACATATCATTTTTCAGACAAACATACACGTGTGCATAGTAGATTTTGCAAAACAAAGTACAGTAAGTAAAGTACTGGGATCAATATGGTCAAAGGAGGTTCTTGCCTTGCTCTTGCTGTTCTGAATATATGGATGGTTGGTTATCGAAATAATCACTCGCACAATTGATGTCTATTTCAAACAGAGCTAGAAACAAATTAATGATACCAATAAATTCAATAGTAAGCAAATTAAAATATTTTTGTATATTCTAGTAGAGCATGATTTTAGATTAATTTGGAAATAAAAATAATTCAATTTGGAGTTTTTATGCGAAAGTTATTAATGTTTTAGTTTTGCTCGGTTTTGAAATTCCACAGAAAAAGAGAAATACGCTTTCCAGCAGAGAAAGCGTATTCTCGCGTATGTTCTTATGAGGTTTATGCTTTCCAATAAGCAAGGCAAGTTACATTCTTTGACCATATTTGATCCCAATAATCTAAATTATTTAATTTTTGATTAAATTATTACTACATGCTTGTTTGTATTCAATGTAATTTAAATTCATGTTTTAAAATTTTAGTTAACCCCGATACAATCATACTATAATACTTTGAAAAAATATATGCTTAATCATGCTTAGACCAAACATATTTGATTTAGGGATTTTCAGCCAAAAATCAACTTTGGTTTAAAAATTTGTCTATGGCATTAGTATGCTATAGAAATTTACAAATGATTTGAAAAGTAAAATTACTTAAAACAAGTTTAGACTTGACGAAATAGATGTTTGATTGGTGCAAGTTGATGCACAGGATCAATTCATTTCTATGGTCAAGACAAGGGTTTTATTGGAAGTCACCTAAGTCAGTTAAGGACCAGTCTATGAGTTACAGATTGTAAAGCTCTTTCGTATTACCACAAGTTTGGTATGGGACAGAACTGGCTAAATAATTTGCAATGTCCCACTACTAGTTGTGTTATTTGGATGTGCGAGTGTCGGGGCACTTTCGGTTGGGCTGGTAGTCCAACTGAAGTGAAACCTTAGCGGATCTAACTGTTTTGGGATGAAGCATTGTAAAAACTAATGATAATCACTTCGTAGCAGGCCTTCGGAAGCGTGTCTTAGCAAACACTAGAAGTTTATTATTTCTTGTGGGTAAAGTTGTACAACCTCGATAGAGTGTAAAACTATTTAAATAGCCATGTTCATGGTCATGGATATGCCAAGTAAAGCCTCTTGTGGATTAGACTTTGGTTTCGATTTCAAAATGATTTTGACATAGATGATTTTGGATGGTTAATCCATATGGGAAATTTGGGCAGTTAGCCTTGTGATAGGAGGGTATCCTTCACGAAAAGTTTTTGGAGGATATCCTCCACTAAAATTTGATAATTAAAAGCAAATTCAATTTTAGATATAGAATAACTACTTTGAAACTTAGTAAATATATTTAAAATAAAAATGTCACTTTAAGGAAATTCAACCACATAAGCCTTCTTTTGTTATACCTGCATGCATTAAAATTTTGTTATGTGTAACTTGTGGAGTACATTTTGTATCCACCTTGATTAAATAAATTGTTGTTCAGAGGAGGGGGGTTATGTCGTTGGTGAGGATCTTGACGACTAGTTGCGTCCCTAGATGATTGCCTGTGGCACATTATTTGGCCAACTACATTATTTACTGCTTTCACTGTACTTTTCTTTTGGCTTTATGCCCTTTTGTAATAAACTCTTATAATATGAATAAAGTGCATGATATGGACTTGTTATCATATTTTGTTTGTGTACACTAGCTGTTTCTGGATTAGTGTGAGAAACACAGAGAATTCAGGATCCTTTACCCCTCGGTTCAACAAATTTTAATCTTGATCGAAGCAAAACCCCAGCTTTCCTCCTTCTTGGTTCGGCCAAAAGGAAGAACAAGTGTATCACCAAAGCAAGTGATGGTACTTGGTTGATGTTGAATCAATCCGAAGATAGAAAAAAAAAACCAAACCCAAAGAACAACACCAAATCATGCACCTTGTACACGAATTTATGAGTTGATCCACATGAGATCATGTAGATTAGATGGACGAAGCTCCTCCAATACTTGCACCAAAATCAAGAAAACCCTAACTCGGTTCTCTTCTCCCTCACAGCAAAACCATATGTGCCATAACTTGTGAATTTTCTGTTTATTTCTCAACTCCAAACATACCTCTCACACGGGTCGAAACCCTAGGCTTTATAGGCTCTCACCCCCTTGGCCAAGTAGCCAGCCAAAGAAAGGGGCTTTTCGTCATGGCACTTGTTGCGGGGGCTTGTGGATCTGACGCAGAGCCGTTCGCGAGGCCCAGCAGAGGAGGGAGCTGGTGTGCAGGAGAGCCGAAGGCCGGCGAGGTGACTGTCGTTGCACCAGAGGTGGGTGGATCCATCCACGAAAGGGGTGAGGCGGCCCCTTAGCGGCATGCGGGCGCACGGGTGTGAGGCAAAGCTGGCGCATGAGGGGCCCAGAGGCGGTAACACCCTTGGAGAAAAACTAAGTCAACACAAAAAATTCATAATATAATCTAGACTACAAGCCAACTTGGAAGTAGAATATATGGTTCAAAAAACCGGCCGAAAATCGGTTTTACCAGTCTTAACACCGCCCCCAAACGGGCAAAAAAAATGGTTTTAGATGAATTTGGACCAATATATTAGAGATTTGAAACCATGTCTAAGCACATGTATTCATTGTGGTAACGTTCATAGCCTAGAAGAAAGAGGTCTTAGGTTCAAACCCTCAAAATTGCACTATATCTTACTTTTTTCTGTTAACTTTGAAAATTTCGGCCCTACCCCTCCCCCCCAAAAAAAATTCCTAATCCGGTTTTGAAAACCCTGGTAGAAGGTACTGCTAAATTTTTTTTTTTTTTCGGAATCAACCTATAGTTAAAAAGCAAAGCTCTCCAGAATGAGCACATCTCTGTCACCAAGAGTAGGGACAGAGACAGGGGGACTAGTGGGAGCCTTGGCCCCCCATAATTGATGAAGTCCTCTATATAGCTCTTAGTTCTCTTATATAGAATAATAAAATATTTATACTTGACAGCCCTCGATATTTAGTTATCATAATATGCCCTCTAGATAAAATTTTTTTGGCTCCGTCCTGACCAAGAGCCACACAAAGAAGAACCAACTCCAAGAACGTCACCGATATTTTGAAGCTACTTGACTGAAGTCTTTGCGTGGCGAATCCTAAATTCCTAATGCATGCATGTGTAGATGCATCACACACAGTTCAACCTGGAAACAGTTGGTCAGAGAAAGAAAAAGGGATATGTACTGTAAAAACTAGAGGACAGGGCGACTGCCCAACCATAGCCTGAAAATAGCAAAGGCAAGACCAACATGCCTTGAACGTAGCAAACGACTCTCCGCTCTGGAGCAGCATATGTTTTGAAACATCGATCTCTGCATCGGCGAGGAGAAGCAGTAGGACGAAAATGGCTTCCAGGAACAATGCTACCAGGGTCTTGTTCGTCCTGATGGTCGTGTGCGCCGCGAGCGCAACAAAAAGGTCCGTAGCAAAGGAGAGCGCTGCTCCTGCCCCTGCACCGGAAGGCGCCGCAGAGGCGTCCGGACCCGGCGGGACCTTCGACATCACAAAGCTCGGCGCAACCGCCGACGGCAAGACGGACAGCACAAAGGTAATTTTTATAAGAAACAAACTTTGATTTCCGCCATCACCGGATCCAGTCCATTGATGTCACGCGGGATGCTCTCGCTGACCGACAAGGAGCTGCGACGATCGCTTTCAGGCGCTCCAGGATGCGTGGAAGTCAGCGTGCGAGGCGGCCGGGCAGCAGAGGATCCTCATCCCCAAGGGCGACTTCCTGGTTGGCCCCCTCAACTTCAGCGGGCCGTGCAAGGGCGATGTCACCATCCAGCTCGACGGCACCCTGCTGGGCTCCAACGACCTGACCAAGTACGAGGCTAGCTGGGTGGAGATCCTGCACGTCGATAACATCGTCATCACCGGCTCCGGCACGCTCGACGGCCAGGGCAAAGCCGTCTGGACCAAGGACTGCAAGACGTTGCCTAACGTACGTGCATGCATATATATATACGCACGCATATACATGGACATTCCTGAGACTTCTGTAATATATGTTGGTGCGTGCGTGCTTGTGTGTAGACGCTGGTACTGGATTTCGTGAAGAACGGGACCGTCTCCGGCATCAAGCTACTGAATGCAAAGTTCTTCCACATCAGCATCTACATGTCCACGGACGTGACCATCAAGAACGTGACCATCGCGGCGCCTGCAGACAGCCCCAACACCGACGGCATCCATATCCAAGACTCGACCAATATCGTCGTCACTGGTGCGACCATCGGTACCGGAGACGACTGCATCTCCGTCGGGTCGGGAAGCGCCCGCGTCAGCATCACCGGCGTGACCTGCGGTCCAGGGCAGGGCATCAGCGTGGGCTGCCTCGGGAGGTACAAGGACGAGAAGGACGTGACCGAAGTCACCGTCAGGGACTGCGTGCTGAGGAGCAGCACAAACGGTGTCCGCATCAAGACATACCAGGACGCGCTGTCGCCGATCACGGCGTCGAAGCTGACGTTCGAGAACATCAAGATGGAGGACGTGGCCAACCCCATCATCATCGACCAGAAGTACTGCCCCGAGAAGATCTGCATCACCAAGGGCAGCTCCACGGTCACCGTCAAGGATGTCACATTCCGCAATATCACCGGCACGTCGTCGACGCCGGAGGCCGTGAGCCTGCTCTGCTTGGACAAGCAGCCGTGCAGCGGTGTGGAGCTCCTCGACGTCAAGCTGGAGTACAGCGGCAAGAACAACAAGACCGTGGCGGTGTGCAGAAACGCCAAGGGCATTTCCAAGGGCTCCCTCGAGTCCCTGGCTTGCCTGAACTGATGTGATCTCTGATCTAGTATACTAGTCTTTGTCTTTCCTTTTTATTCCGATTCTGTTTCTGGCTAGAGAAGAAACAGATTGATCCCGAGAATCATCCATCTGTTTTTTTCCCCTAGACTGATCATTCCGCTACGTTAACTAATCCTTGGTTGTGCCGGTGCGAAATCAGCAGAACGCGACGTTATTGCTCTTTTGCTAGTAGGTAACCCCTACCCTCTTTATATATGGAGAAGTGAGATGCCTCAATTATATGGGACTAAACTACGCTAACAGACCTCGTGGGCCGGTGGCTCCTAATGAGCGTTCCTTTAGGTAAAGTCTCCGTACAATCTGTCTCTAAAAAACGGACCGATATACAATATGATCCACAGTTGTTTATTTGATTTCTATTTTGTGGTTCTTGTTCTAATACTCAACGCAATCAGCTTCAATTTATGGCATAGAAAATATGAGATGTCGGCAAGTTCTTACCAAATGTGGCAAACCCCTCTAGGCCTCTATGCGTTAATCCTCGATCTTTCCACCTCAAAAGGTAAGGTTTTGCTTGGCTACAAGTGAAATATTGCAACGGGGAGCAAATCCATACAGGGATTTGGTGGTGCCACTCGATCCCATGGGAAATCATCTCCCCTCCGGGGAAAATATCCTTCCACTGTTTGGAACATGAGAGAAATACATCATACAGAATACTTAAAAAAAAATGTCAGAAGTATTGTATAATTGAGTTCACGTTGCCGACGAATGAAACTCTCAATTCACAAATAATAAATAATAGACAAAAACATAAAGATGTAGGGGATATTTGGTTTGTGATCCCAAGGAGTCATACTAAAATTTTGGTAATACCAAAACTTATGTAATGCCAAAAACCAGGCAAAAAATTGTGTTTAGATCATAGTCATACCAATTCACGGGCAATGCCGAAATTGATATGTTTGGATTGTAGCATGTCAAAATTGTGAGTATGACGTGTGGGTTCCACATGACATCTTTTTGTTGCCCAAAATATGTCAATATGGGTCTTGTTTTGTTGATAAAATAACAAAAAATACAACGGTTCAAACGGATCATAAATCGGATACTCAGTTTAGGAAATATAGTCATTTGAAACGGATTAATCAAACAAACTAAGTAATTAATACACTAGCCACCTCAAATCACCATGTGCCACCTGTCCATGGGTTCTTTGGCTGCCAAACCAAAATTGGCGTTAAAGTTTTGGCCGCTCGAAACAAGCCAGAAGAAAAAAATTGCTGTGCCCAAAGTTTTCAGGGCGACCCCAAATATTAGAACTGAACAAAACACTAGCCAAATTTTCAGGGAATTACCAAAATTTTGGGTCAGTTCATTTTGGTATTGAACCAAACAGGCCCGTAGTCTCATCCTTCGCTCTTTATTAACCTCTTTGCCTGTGGGCTTGCATGTACAAAGAGAGCCCCTGCTCCCCCTATGCGGTCTCCATTATATAGGAGGAGGTCTCCCTTCATACATGAATAAGTAATATGAGACTAAACTAACTAATGAGCCTTGTGGTCCGAAAGCCTCCTAATGGATTTAGATAAAGTGTTTACATATAACCGGGCTTTGGAAAGTAGCCGATATACACCATTCCCCCCTTGGACACTTTGACAACGTCTTCCGAAAACCCAGTGGGAAAAAACGGTAAGAAGAAAAGAACACTGTAATACTCCAAATTAATTCAGAAGAGAATATTCGAATTAAGAGTAGGATCAAATAGAGAATAGTTTAATTAGCAGTTAGAGAGGGGTTTTTTTAGCATAATTGGGATAACTTGGGCCTCAGGCCTTAGCCCAAGAGGCCCATGAGGGGCTAGCCACTATTAAAATAAGGGGAAAACCCTAATTTTCTACTGTAGCGTGCGTGCTACAGTGCACGCCGCCACTGTAGCACCACCATGGTGCCTCCTCCCCATGGCAGCCCTTGCCTCCATCATTCGCTGCTGTTGCCGACCAAAGAAGTGAGAAGGAAAGGGAGAAGAGAAGGAAGAGAGGAGAAGGAGGATCACCTTCTTCGAGGCCTGTTCATAATCTTCCTGCGATTCTTCAAGGGTAACGACGAGTGTTCTTCGCTGTTTGATTAGTATATTATGCGTTTACGGTTTCGTTTAGTAGATCGATTACTTTTGCTGCTAGATCACGTTCTGTCCAGATTAGTGCGTGGAAGTTTTGGCATCCTTAGAAGCGGAATCTGGGAATCTTGTCTCCTAGAGATAGTTGGGTTTTGTTCTTAGCTTTAATTGTCCGCCAAGAACACCCAATTCCGATTTACGGTTTAGAAGTTACGTTGATTTAATTGCTGCTGTCCCAAAATCCTGACGAGAATCTGCAGTCGTTTTGATTAATAATTAAGAAGCTGTTAGAGGCCGAATTGGAGGTCTCCATCACCTAGAGAGTTTTAGGTTATCTCGTTATCTTTAATTTCCGACAAGAATCACGTCATTTGGACCTCTGTAGCAAAAGTTATGTTTTTTCTTAGGGAGTCTGTGCTGTGGAATGATGGCTGGTCTGACAGGTTTTAGTGTTTCGACTTAAGCGTATACTTAGAGGAAAAATCAGAGGGGCTCACCATAACTAAAAATGTATATAATCCTTCCAGCTTTCAGGAAAACTAAAGATTATGAAATTCGGACGAACGTAGAGAAAGTTATGATAGTTTTTTTGTTGCTGTCCAGAGACCCGACGCGAGAATTGATACTCTGTTGTATGGCTTGGTAGGGCTAGTAAAGGACGAATCAGAGAACCTCACCAACTAGGTTTAGAAGGGAATTCAATAACCTTTTCAGAATGTCTAAGATCTCTTTATTTGGATTTCTGTACAATTAGTTATGTTTTTGAAGGTGACTGTCCACTGGTAGGACAGACTGGTAGTTGGTAATAGAATTGGGGACCGCGTTTTAGTGGCCGTTATGCTCAGATTGTATCTATAGTTTTGCTTTTGAATCTATATGGTAGCCTTAGCGTGTCTCATATGTTATCCAGTGTGGGTTTGATTCGGAGCAGCACGTATCCCCAACCTCCTCGTTCGCACGGTTGAGGCAAGTGCATTGTTGTTAAATGGGTGTGATTGATTGGCTATGTTTGTGTGCTATTTGATATATGGTTGCATAGCAAGATGGCTTACTTGATGAATGTTTAAGTATGGTGATGGCTCAAATTATGCTTATGCTCTCGTGGTTCAATGTTGTTGTCTTTTGGTAAGATTGATGATGAATGAGAGATGAGCATTTGCATATTGAGGCTTGGTCACGCGGTGACCAAGCATGTTTCCTTGAGATCCCGTCATGAATGTGACGGGCCGAGATCCTCACTCGTGGAGCGTGGGCTTGAGGTCCCGTTACTTGCGGAGTAACGGGCAATTGGTCCCGTGCGTGCGCGCACGCAGCATGGGTATGCGGCGACGGTTGCATACTCACGCATTACCATGTAATGCACACGAAGAGTTAAAGATAAAGGTTCCTTGAGCATTGCATTTGCATATGAGATGTTCTATTGTTGATCTCCTTTACACGTATGTTGATGTTATAGTTTTTATGTAGTTCTTGAGTGCATGGACTCACTCTTGCTTTATTATTGTTTTAGGTACCGAGCCAAGAACGACATGCATGGGGAAATAGTCTGCTAGTCACACACATGCCACATGAACTAAATAAAGTTGAATGATATTCAGATCGTAATTGTTTTAGTAATTGGGCAAGATACTCAAAGGTTCATTATGTCTTGTCTCTTGCAGGGGTTTAAGTATAATAATGATGAGTAGTGGAACTTTATACTTCATTGGATTGCTAGATACTTAGCATGTCTTTGATTATCTTTTGATGTGTCTGGATGATAGTTTAGTTAATTTATGAATTATCAGTATGTTGGAACCTCGTGTAATTAATTTTACAGGAGGTTCATTTAAATTTACTAAAGTTGTCTTGATTAGAATTATTAGGGTTTTGTTTAGTAGCATTCCAGGCTCATGTCGGGCTGGGGTGTTACAAACACATAGCTCTCGTTCTTGCCATTTCACATGTTGTCTCATTAAAAACCTTCAAATGAGAAAACCCATTGGTACAAAACTCAAACAGGGGAAAAAGAGGACAACATCTATTCCTCCAATGATGAACATATACGAAGATAATATATCTCCCACTAAAGACAACAATTCTTTGTGTCTTCCCATACCAATACCATATACAAGTTTATCAAAACTTGGTAGAAGGGTCTTAATAAACAAATCCGCAATATTCACACTTGATTGGATTTTCTGTATTTCTATATTCCCATTTTTCTACTGCTCATATGGATAGAAATGTTTATGGAGTATATGCTTTGTCAGATATGTCTTGACATGGCTATTCTTTATTTGCGCAATGCAAGCTGCACTATCCTTATAGAGGATTGTAGGAGTTTTATCCATATCTACAAGACAAGACTCTTAGATATGGTGAATTAGTCTTCTAAGCCATATGCACTCTCAAGTTGTCTCATATAAAGCATTGATCTCAGCACGATTGGTTGACATAGCAACAATCGATTGGTTTACAGATTTCCAATAGATAGCTGTATAACCACTTAGAAAGATGTATCCAGTCTGTAACTTGGCATTGTGGGCATCAGAAAGATAGCCAGCATCTGAGTTACCCTTCAACCTTATATCTTGACCATTGGGATAAAAGAATCCAAGACTAGTTGTACCCTTAAGGTACCATAGGGTTCCCTTAGTTCTGTTCCAATGCCTCTTCGTAGGCTTGAAACTATATCTTCCCAAACAATTTACTGCAAATGCAATATCAGCCCTAATATAATTTGCAATGTATAACAATGCTCTAATAGCACTTAAATAAGGGGTTTTGGGCCCTAATGTATCCCCATTCTCTCGTACTGGTCTATATGGATCTTTCTCCACTTCTAGCGACCTAACGATCATGGGTGTACCTAGTAGATGAGATTTATCAAGATAAAATCTCTCCAACACTTTCTTGATGTAGGTGGTCTGATGCAGAAATATGCCTTCAGGAAAATTTTCAATCTGCAACCCGAGACAGTATTTGGTTTCACACAAATCTTTCATCTCAAATTCCATCTTTAAGTATGAGCTTGCTTCGAGAATGTCTTCTATGTTTCCGATTATGTTCAAGTCATCAACATACACAAAGATGATGCAAAATCCATTATTGGATTTCTTTATGAACACACATGTAGACACTTTGTTGTTCATGTACCTTTTTTGTAAAAGAAATTTACTCAGTCAGTTGTACCACATACGACCTAACTGTTTCAACTCGTATAGTGACTTTTACAACTTATAATCCCTCTATAATCTTCATGAAGATTTCAGAATCTAGTTTTTTTAAGCAAAAACTATAGGGGACGCCCGAACAACACATATTAAAAGATAAAAGAATATGTTCAAGAAAAAGAAGAAATTACATCCCTTGAAGGGAAAAAAATTAAGATAGAGAGTTTAGCCGGTTCCTAATATCAAATTGCACCAAATCCTTCATTCTAAACAAATGAAGGGAGATCTCATTAATCAAATTATTCTTCCAACCGTCAAAACTTGGACTTTGCCGTTCAAAGATTTTTCCATTCCGTTGCTTCCAAATATGCCAAGTTGCAATGATAAAATGTCCATAAAGAAAGATTCTTGAAAAGATTGTCTTGCATTATGAAGTCATTATGAACATCCAAAATTGAGGTCAAACTATTTTATGGTAGCGCCAGAAGATTTACTAAACAAACAATCAAAGAACAGTGCTCCATCGTTTCTTCAAATCACGCAACAAAGAACACAATGAGGGCATCCTGAATATTGAAATGTCTCTATTCTAACATATTCCTTGTGTTGAGTCAATCTCAAAGTAGCAACGAAGAAAAAACACAGAACTTCATAATACATTTACTTTTCTTGATCCAAATGAATGAGGCTAGTGGTTGCATATGTTGAAAATTAAGCTTGTAGTACTTTTGGGAAGAATAGTGTCCATTTCCCCATAAGTAAATCCAGACATCTTTATCATTCAACGAATTTGTTATGTGTTGAAGCCAATCTTTCAGTTGAATATACTCTTGATACGCATGTGCTGTTAGAGGAATAGTGAATAAATCCTCTACTTCATTGACTAGCCTAGTGCCCGTGCGTTGCAACAGACCTCAAATAAACATATATAAGTTCAAAACTTCAAAAACCAATATACATAAGGTAATTATCCCTACATCTAAAAGTTGCATACATAATTCGCATTCTGTCAACCAACCACAAATAGTCTCATTGCAAACCATATACATAGATGATCTAATTATCCATAGAAGACTCTTATAGTAACATATGCATGTATGCATATATCTATCCACAAAACATTCCACCAACTCAACAGGTGGGAAGGTAGATGGTAGACTTACCACCATCACCATCAAGTGCTTGTTTTATAATAGTAAAGATACAAATGTGATTTGTGGACTAAAATATCCTTGTCTTTTGGAAAAGAGTGTAGTCTTGAGTAGGATTGAGAAGAAGGCGTCCATTCCAAGTATCATGCCAAAATAGGGGTTGTTCCTGCTCCTATAACACAATTTGAGATATTTCTGAATTTCTCTAGCAGCCGAAAAATATCTTTCCACAAAAAAGAGTCTTCTTCTGTAATACTCCAAATTAATCCAGAAGAGAATATTCGAATTAAGAGTAGGATCAAATAGAGAATAGTTTAATTAGCAGTTAGAGAGGGGGTTTTTAGCATAATTGGGATAACTTGGGCCACAGGCCTTAGCCCAAGAGGCCCATGAGGGCTAGCCACTATTAAAAGAAGGGAAAACCTAATTTTTCTCTCAGAGTGTGCGTGCTACAGTGCATGCCGCCATCGTAGCACCACCATGGTGCCTCCTCCCCATGGCGACCCTTGCCTCCATCATTCGGCTAGCATTGCGACCAAAGAAGTGAGAAGGAAAGGGAGAAGAGAAGGAAGAGAGGAGAAGGAGGATCACCTTCTTTGAGGCCTGTTCGTTGTCGTCCCGCACGTCATCAAGGGTAACGATGGGTTTCATGTGATGTTTGAAAGTCATTAGATGCATTGCGATTAGATCGATTGGATCGGATTAATTCGTTCAACGTTCAATTCTGTCCAGAATATTGCGCGGTCCGTTTAGCAGAATTAGGATTTTGATCTCCTAGAGTTATTTAGATAATGTTATTAGCTTTCAGTGGCCGCCAAGATCATCCAAATCCGATTAACGGTCAGGAAGTTATGAAGTTTTTAGTATCGCTGCTCTGTTAATCTGTCAGCTTTGGACAGCCTGTAGAAATCTGGATAAAACTGCTATTTAAAAGGAGAATCAGGGGATCTCAGTATAACGACAAATGTGGGTAATTTCAATACCTTTTCAGAGAGATAAAGAACGCTTGATTTGGACTTTCGTAGCAAAAGTTATGGTGGTTTTAGTGCACTGTCCAGAGAACCCAATGTGATAATTGTGGTTCTGTAGTTTGACTTGGTAGAGACAGTATAAGGCCGAATTGGAAGGGCTCCCCAACTACGTTTATTTAGGTATTTAAGTTAGATTTCAAGAGAGTCCAAGAACAACTTATTTGGACTCTGAGAAGAAAGATATGATTTTAGAAGTTAACTGCGCGCGATGGACGCCAAAACGATCGCTAGAAATTGGAAGTTTGGAAACGCTTGGGAGTTAAGCGAGTTCAATTGTGTTGTTATTTTTGCTTTGGGTCCAGTATGTTGGACTTAGTCTGGTTATCTTTATGTCCGGTAGGAGCGTGACTCGAGGCAGCGCCTCTTCGCGCCCTTCGCTCCCGCATGGTTGAGGCAAGTGCATCGCTTGATCCTTGTTTGTGATTGCTTGGACATGAATGCGGGTTTGATGCTTGTTAATGTCGTGTGGTGTTGATAAGTGTGCATAATCAGAGTGGTGAATGTTCAAACTTTGGATATGCTTTATTCATGAATGTTGTTATTGCCTTTATTCATGAATGTTGTTACCGCCATTGGTACTTGATGTTGAAAAGAGATGGTGCATATGCATTTTGATATCATGTTGAGGCCTGGTCTTGTGATGACTGTAATATCCCAAAATTCGTTTTCTCTAAAAATTTAATTTCAAATTAATTAATTAAAATTTGTTTAGATTTATTTGGATCTTTTTCTTTAAAAAAAAATATTTTTTTAAAAAAACTTCCCGTCGGGTCACCCATCCAGCTTTGCTCCCACGTGGGATCTTGCATTCATTTGTATATATACTCCCTCCTCTCCTTTTATCCTCTATTCTTTCTCTCTCTCCTATTCATCTTCTTCCTCACGGGAGTCTCTCTCTCTGTTACTTCATTTCGCTAATACATCTCCATGGTTGACCACCTTCTTGGCGCCCAGTCCTACCGTCGCCACCTCCGGCACGACGCCGCCGCCACGGTCCCAGTCACCACCGCGCCGCCTCCTCCCTTTGCTCCCAGTAAAGCGGTTAAGCTCCATCGCCATTAATGGTGGCCACCACCATTTCTTCTCATTTCAAGCATTAAACTTGTTTCGTTTGAGCTCTAAGATCGCATTAACTTCTCCCACGATGCTATGCCTTCATTGTGCCGTCCCATTAGTGCACCCTTTGCCGTTTCTTTTGTCATTTAACCCAAAACCGAAACTGTCATCCGTAGCTCTTCGCCTTCCCAACGTTTCGGCTCCCGGTTGAGGCTTTATAAGGGCATGCTATCTCTTCATCGTCTTCTTTACACTCCCTCCAAGTTTTAGAATCACTTGATCTGCCGTCCTCGTGTGCGTGCCGCTGCCCAAGCTTGCGCCGCCTCACTCTGATGTTTCTCGGTCGAACCATCGCCATCTGAGGGTAGGCTGTGTTCGTAGAGCTCCATTCTCATGGTTTGCCGGCCAGTCCTTCACCACCTTGTGCTGCCGAGCCATGAGTTTCTCCTTCTGTTCATTTCTTGTTGTGTTTGCCATCAGGCGAATGAAGAATGCAACGTGAAACGATCTTGGCTACTAGATAATCTTTCATACTCCGCTCTCTCTCTCGGTCGGTCATTTCCCGAATCGACTACGCCGCGCGTGCCCCTCGGCTTGCTCTTCACATCCCGGATTTCGCTCCCAAATATCGCCATTTTATTTTGTTCACTCTTCATGAATAGTACTATGCAATGTATGTACGTGCATGGTGTATGTGCATACATGGTTTTATTTTTGGAGAATTGATTTTCTAGATTTTCGTTCGTTCTCATACGAACTCGAATCCATCGATTCTTTCTCCTAAATTCATCTAAATTCATTCTCTACCTCCAGTATTTATTTTGTAATTTTTGGATTTTATTTATTTTCTGCTATTTATTTGGTCCGTTATGCTGCGTGTGTAGAATCCGACGTCGACGCAAGCTTGGATTAACAGAAGTGCTTACCTCCAACGTCACCGAAGCGAGTCTCCTTTGACCACTTTGAACCTATGATTTTTAAATTGTGTTTTCAGTTTTCAAAGAATTATGCATTGCTAATTCCTATATAATAATAAGTTCAAAGTGTAGTTGTTAGTTAAACCTAAAGTTTGCTACTACAATCCTTGATATTTGATGTCTGCACCTTTGTAACCCTAGTGTAGAAATTCGCATTATTGAATACAATTTGCGGAATAGTTTATTACTGATAGAATTGCTTAGACATGCTTTACGGCTTTATTTAACCTTTGGGGAGAAAACCATTATTTACCCTTTATGCTTTCTTTGGAAAATATATGACATCAGGTTATGTCAGTGTTTGGAAAATAAAATATAATGATGAAAGTATGTTTTAGACTTGGGTGGATGGCAAGATCAGGCGGGTGTAGCTAGAGCACGAGATTATGTATTGTGTTAGTCCCGCCCAAGTCATATTAAGGACCGACGCTTGTGATTATTAAAACTGAGCACAACCGTACAACCACATGTCCAAAATGGGAACGGACTTGGCCAACTAATTAGCAAAATTTTGAGTCGGTTTTGTCATGGTTGTGTGTCTTTGATTCACATGGCGCAAGAGGGGCCAGAAGGCAAAACCTAGCGGCGAACCGAGTCAAAAGAAAGCTTTGTAAAAGCCTTGTGATGGTCTCTCCTTGATTCACACGTCAAAGGAAACGTGTGGTATATCAAAGATCATCTCTTGTGGGTCAAGTTTGCACAACCTCTGCGAGTGTTAAAACTATTCGAATAGCCGTGCCTACGGTCAAGGGCGAGCAAGGTGCGTTTTCACATGGTAGATTTTGGTTTTGATTTTAAAAGAGTAAATTTTGAGAACCGGGAGCGGTTGGGACTCTCGGGTAGTTTCGCAGCTAGAGCCGGTTGGGCAATAGAGCCTTGATGCTAGTGGTTGGTAGCTAGAACCTCCACTAGTAATACAATTAATTTATTTATTGAAACTACGTTTGTCAAATGTGCTTTATGAAAATTGTTTTAAACTTAAAATATTGCTTTGTGCAAAAGAACCATATAAGCCTCATTTGTTAAAGCTATGCATATGCATGTTTCCCAAGACTCATGAGTACTTTATGTACTCACATGCTACACTCATAATTAAATCTCGAAGCCTTCATCGACACGGAGGACTACGACTACTACTCGTGGCTTTGACGAAGGATACCGGAGTACTAGGTTGCGCTCCGATCGAATGCGGTGGGCACTTTGATGGGCCACTACTCGGAGTTTAATTTTTGTTGTTTCCATTCTTTGAAGACTCAAGGTCTTTCGACCTCTTTTGTAATAAGTGGCCATAAGGCGGTGCTCGATTGTTTATTAATGTTATTCATGATTCGAATTTGTTATCAACAATGTTTCCACCGTGCACTAGCTACGATCATGGACTCGTGCGATACACGGAGGGTTCGGGTTCAGAAATCCGGTCCCGACAATGACCAAGTATGCACATCTTTGAGGTCCCTGTCATGAATGTGACGGGCTTGAGATCCCCACACTCGTGGAGTGTGGGCATGAGGTCCCCAATACTTGCGAGTATTGGGCAATTGGTCCACGTGCGTGCGCGCCACGAGCATGGGTATGCGGCGACGGATGCATACTTTGATTCACGTAGTAATGCACACAGAAAGATAAGAGAAAGGATCCTTGAACATTGCATTTGCATGTGAAATGTTTTGTTGTTGATCTTCTACATATTGATGCTGATGTTATAGCTTCTATTTCAGTACTTGCTGAGTCTGTGGACTCACTCTGCTTTATTGTCATTTTAGGTACCGAGCCAAGAACGACATGCATGGGGAAGTAGACGCTAGTCACACACATGCCACGTGAACTAAATAAAGTTGAATGATCTTGGATCGTAATTGTTTTAGTAATTGGCGAGATGCTCAAAAGTTTATTAAATCTGTCTCTTGAAGTGGTTTAAGTGTAATAATGATGAGTAGTGGAACTTTATACTTCACTGGATTGCTGGATACTTAGCATATCTTTGATTATCTTTTAATGTCTCTGGATGGTAGTTTGGTTAATTTATGATTCATTTGAATGTTGGAACCTCCGTGTAATTAACTTGACAAGGGAGGTTTTGCCGAAATTTATTAGGGTTTGTTTAGTAGCATTTCAGGCTCATGTTCGGCTAGGGTGTTACAGTTGGTATCAGAGCGGGCTGTAGGTCCGTGGTTTTTGAATCATTAAACTTGACACACAAAGCACAGTAGTTGGGATTGGGTTTTTTGCATTGCATTTACGCTTCTTTTGAGTTGTATTGATGATTCCTGTTATGAGACGATTTGATATATCTATATTATAATGGTAAGGTTATATGTGTGGGGATAACCCATGTTGAGAGGTGGAGGTAGTGGTTGTGGTCTGGGCTATACAGGTTACACCACCATTTGTGGTATAGGATTAGCGAAGTGTCCACACCGAGAGCGTGATCTGAGCGTTGATAGCAAGTATTTATATTTAGAAGAGTTGTTCTCTTCCTTGAAATTGAATTTGGTCAACTCTTATCCGGTTGTGATTGATGAGTTTCTCTTGGGTTCTTAGTTCATTGTGATTGATGGATTGCTTTGAAAAATATTGGTGTGTTTCCATTGGCTTAATTTGTCCCGTAAATCAATTATTGTTTTCCCAACCGTTGAGTTATTCTTGCGATTAGTGAACTTTGCTAATTGTCAAGATTGACCTTTGTATTGGAGCTTTGTCTTTCTTATTGGAAAACTTAACCTATTTATTCGCTTGAAGTTTTTGGATAATGAATGTTTCCGTTTGCAAGTCCTTTAGTACAGGAAGGCTTTGACCCAATGTATCTCTTTTGGGTATTTTGAGTGTTGAAGATTAATGGTTCTTTTTTATGGGAAAATATGTTAAACCCTTTAGCGATGTTTTGTCTTGGTTAAGTGAGAAGTTATAATCAAAGAAATTAATATATATGATATGGGTTATCACGTTAGGTCTGCAGTGTGTGCATGATTGATCATAACTAAGATCCTTGAAAGGAAAGTTGATAAATTTGAAAGTGTCTTGTAGTAGTTCTTGATGAGCCGTGATTAAGAGTATGGCTATACCAATTTGTAATCAATAAAGTTAATAAAAAGTGTGGAACATTGATGAATTGAGTTGATCATTAAGAGTGATACATTTGGTAAACTTCTTTTGTAAATTGGATTAGCAAATCTCAATGGATTAATCTAACTGTTTGGGATGGTTAAGTTCAAAAGGAGTTAGATTATTGTTTTAGTGGATATTAATCTTGGAGTAATCTTTGGTGGATACTTAGCGATTATATGTAATTGCTAGGTGCAATTATTGTCTATTAAAGGTTGGTGTTGAGCATCACTAAGAGATAAACTGATGGGATTTAATGGATGAACAATGTTTACATGATGGTAGAATTATCGGATAATAGTATATCTTTGATGGAAGGGTCGTGGAATAACTTTTTAAATTGTGTAGTCGGTACCCTCTAAAATACAATGGTTTTTGTAGTGAGGTTGTAAGAATTTGGTATACCCTCAATTGAGGTTGAGATGATAAAGAGGCATCTAACAGTTTGGTAAGCCTTTGGAGGCTTAATAAAAGGAAGAGTTAACGATAACGAGTCTTGTTAAGGGTAGATTATTCTTGATGTTAGTAAGATTGTCCACAAGAGATTCTGACTCGTCGTAGTGGTGATGATTCTTCTAGAGAGAAAGTAAGTTAATTGTCTTTCGTAATATCAGTCAAATGAAATGTTTGGAGTTTGTATTTGTGGACTTTTGAGAGTTCATGATTTAGGTAGTAGATGGAATTAATTGAGCAATGTGACGTTTGAAAAGGTTCTGATTGGTTCCTAAGTGGTTAATATGATTTGGTTTTAAAGGGCATTTCTGGTTTGTGTTGGCAAGTAATGTTGTAATCAAAGAAAATTGCTTTCTTTGTTAATGGAAAATATGTACCATAAATATTGAAGGTTGGAGTTAAGTTTGGTAATTTGCAACCTTCCTGTTGTTCTGACTAAGAGTTTCTTGGTTTTCCATAGTAGTATTTTATTTTGATTCTTGGAGGTTGAAAGTTCCTTCTTGTGGGACATGTGCCCTCATCGAGACTTGTAATTTTGTTTTAGAGGTCTTTTCCTTTGACTGTTTCTCTTGGTCTCGTGCTCACTCGGAGGGGCAATGTTTTCTTGTGTGTTGAAACTTGTATTAGTTTGTCTCTTCCTTTTTGAGAAAGGAATTAACCAACTTGTGTTGCCGAGTTTTCTAAAGTGTAATTTAGCGTCGGTTGGTGGTGGACAAGTATATGATAGTGGTGAAATTTTGGGAACCAAGCTATTTGAAGAGCAGTAGACAGTGGATTGGTTTTGACCTTTAACACCTGGAGAGGATTCGTTGGAATGTTTTGGCGATGAAATAAAATTGATTAGTGTTACAACTAGTGGAATCTATGGCGAGTTATGATCCAATAACCTTTGTCTATGTTGGAATGTTGGAGTTAACGAAAGTATGGTCTCTTGACAAATTATTACAGTGTCGCAATTGGATACTTAGTAATATTGTGTAGAAGAGTTTTGATGGTGAAGTTAATGAGAGTAGCAGTGTAGAAAAATCTATTAGTCGTGTTAATTAATGGGATATTAGGGATTGTTGAGATATTGTCAAGTATGACTTGGCCTCAGTGATTAACCCTATGGGAGTTAGATTATCTCTAAAGATAACGTGGTCAAGAATATTTTTTTATTGATGTTAGTGATTGAGTACGTTTGAATCTTGATCAATTAGTTAAAATATGGTGAATGAGTATATGGTGACCGTGTAGCTGAATTTGATTGATATGGGTTAGAGAAGGTCTAAGGTTGGTGAAATGAATCGCTTTAGGTGGTATTTGTTTAGCGAGGAATGTTGATATTAATAACTGAGGTTATTGTTGAGCTGTGTGAAATTTTAGTAAACGAATTTGAGGACTTCCTATCAATTATACTAGAAATTCAAGGTAAGAGTTGGAGGTTACATTTGGGGCTTTGCATGTTATGCCAGGACCTTGGAGGCCCAATACTATGTGTAGAGGAGGATGAACAGAATCGAATTTTAAATAGTGTGTTGATCTTTGATAGAATACTTTGGGTAAAGTAGATGAGTGTGAATGTGGTGAGTTTCACATTGATTATCCATAAAATATGAAGGTGACGTGATTGTGGAGAAAAGATATATTGAAGTTGATCAAAGTATGTTATTATGAATTGAAAGAGTATCTCTACATAGGTGTGGATCTTGCGTACAGTTTGAGCATAGCTTTGAGATGGTCAAATTAAGAGAAACAATTTAGTGTGTTATGCGATGATTTAGAATCTCATGGTTTAAGAGAAAGTTAAATTCTTAAAGAAAGTTTGAGAAAAAGGTTGTATTCTCGAATGATGAATTATTCTCTTAGTTTTTATTTGAGCTTGTCCCTAAGTCGGATGCCAAATTATAAATGGAGTTGTTTCTTTTAGGTATCATGGTTCTTTTCAGTTAAGACAAAGAAAGTAAATGGTTGTATTAGGCATACATGTGATTTTGCCTTTGGCTTTTGTGGTAATCATTGGCAAACCGCCTACTTGGAAAGTGGAAGAGTTTCATGACGAATCTTTTGGTTTTGGATTTAACTCTTTTAGTAAGGACTTGTAATGCGTGTTGCGGTGATACCCTTTTATTTTCACTGGGTTCTGTTTTTAAAATAGTTTGTTTTAAAACAAGTTCTGTTGTGCCTCCCGGGTTAAAGGAGGTGCTCATTGTCAAAGTGAAGAGATCGAATGATACAAGGAACAAGAGTTATATGTGTTATGCACAGGTTTTGTGGTTTGGTGCCGATATACACCATTCCCCCCTTGGACACTTTGACAACGTCTTCCGAAAACCCAGTGGGAAAAAACGGTAAGAAGAAAAGAACACTGTAATACTCCAAATTAATTCAGAAGAGAATATTCGAATTAAGAGTAGGATCAAATAGAGAATAGTTTAATTAGCGCTTAGAGGGGTTTTTAGCATAATTGGGATAACTTGGGCCCGAGGCCTTAGCCCAAGAGGCCCATGAGGGCTAGCCACTATTAAAATAAGGGAAAACCTAATTTTTCTCTCAGTAGCGTGCGTGCTACGAGTGCACGCCGCCATCAGTAGCACCACCATGGTGCCTCCTCCCCATGGCAGCCCTTGCCTCCATCATTCGCTGCATTGCCGACCAAAGAAGTGAGAAGGAAAGGGAGAAGAGAAGGAAGAGAGGAGAAGGAGGATCACCTTCTTCGAGGCCTGTTCGCCGTCGTCCTGCACGTCATCAAGGGTAACGATGGGTTTCATGTGATGTTTGAAAGTCATTAGATGCGACTGCGATTAGATCGATTGGATCGGATTAATTCTGTTCAACGTTCAATTCTGTCCAGAATATTGCGCGGTCCGTTTAGGGTGTTTAGAAGCAGAATTAGGGATTTTGATCTCCTAGAGTTATCTAGATAATGTTATTAGCTTTCAGTGGCCGCCAAGATCATCCAAATCCGATTAACGGTCAGGAAGTTATGAAGTTTTTAGTATCGCTGCTCTGTTAATCTGTCAGCTTTGGACAGCCTGTAGAAATCTGGATAAAACTGCTATTTAAAAGGAGAATCAGGGGATCTCAGTATAACGAAAAATGTGGGTAATTTCAATACCTTTTCAGAGAGATAAAGAACGCTTGATTTGGACTTTCGTAGCAAAAGTTATGGTGGTTTTAGTGCACTGTCCAGAGAACCCAATGTGATAATTGTGGTTCTGTAGCTTGACTTGGTAGAGGCAGTATAAGGCCGAATTGGAAGTTCTCCCCAACTACGTTTATTTAGGTATTTAAGTTAGCTTTCAAGAGAGTCCAAGAACAACTTATTTGGACTCCTGAGAAGAAAGATATGATTTTTAGAAGTTAACTGCCCGCAGTGGACGCCAAAACGATCGCTAGAAATTGGAAGTTTGGAAACGCTTGGGAGTTAAGCGAGTTCAATTGTGTTGTTATTTTTGCTTTGGGTCCAGTATGTTGGACTTAGTCTGGGTTATCTTTATGTCCAGGTAGGAGCGTGATTCCAGGGGCAGCGCCCTCTTCGCGTCCTTTGTTTCTGCATGGTTGAGGCAAGTGCATCGTTTGATCCTTGTTTGTGATTGCTTGGACATGAATGCGGGTTTGATGCTTGTTAATGTCGTGTGGCTGTTGATAAGTGTGCATAATCAGAGTGGTGAATGTTCAAACTTTGGATATGCTTTATTTATGAATGTTGTTATTGCCTTTATTCATGAATGTTGTTACCGCCATTGGTGCTTGATGCTGAAAAGAGATGGTGCATATGCATTTTGATATCATGTTGAGGCCTGGTCTTGTGATGACCAAGTATGCACATCTTTGAGGTCCCTGTCATGAATGTGACGGGCTTGAGATCCCCACACTCGTGGAGTGTGGGCATGAGGTCCCCAATACTTGCGGAGTATTGGGCAATTGGTCCCTGTATGCGTGCGCATATAGGCATGGGTATCTGGCGGGATGCATACTTTGGATTCTTGGTAGTAATGCACACGAAAGATAAGAGAAAGGATCCTGAGCATTGCATTTGCATGTGAAATGTTTTGTTGTTGATCTTCTACATATTGATGCCGATGTTATAGCTTCTATTTACTGTACTTGTTGAGTCTGTGGACTCACTCTTGCTTTTATTGTCATTTTAGGTACAGAGCCAAGAAACGACATGCATAGGGAAGTAGACTGCTAGTCACACACATGCCACGTGAACTAAATAAAGTTGAATGATCTTCAGATCGTAATTGTTTTAGTAATTGGGCGAGATGCTCAAAATTTTATTAAATCCTGTCTCTTGAAGTGGTTTAAGTGTAATAATGATGAGTAGTGGAACTTTATACTTCACTGGATTGCTGGATACTTAGCATATCTTTGATTATCTTTTAATGTCTCTGGATAGTAGTTTGGTTAATTTATGATTCATTTGAATGTTGGAACCTCCGTGTAATTAACTTTACAAGGGAGGTTCTGCCGAAATTTATTAGGGTTTGTTTAGTAGCATTTCAGGCTCATGTTCGGCTAGGGTGTTACATCTTCTTTTGATGCTTGAGGTAATATGTGTTGGCGGTATGTTGACCAGATTAAATGTACCCAATGAACCTCCTTTTATTGAAAAATTTATGTAGATGTTTCATAAGAAGCGCCTCATTTTGAATTCTTAAGTTGATGATTGCCAAGCCTCCTTTATTTTTTGGTTCGCACATCTTAGTCCAAGACGCCAAAGATTGTTTCTTTGAATTCATATCAAATCCCCTCCAAAGACAATACCTTCTAGCATGATCAATACACTCAATTACAGTAAGAGTAAGCTTCAGAATGCAGATATAATAGGTTAGCAGTAGAGAGAAATGCATTAATCATTGTCAATCTACTCCATATGAAAGGAAAGCCACACATACCATCATTCTTCTATCAATTCAATCAACGAGGGGGGCAAAATCTTGCACTCTTAGCTTGGTGGTACCCATTGCTAATCCCAAATAAGTCAATGGTAATACTCCAACTTGGCATCCAAAAACTGCCACAAGATGATTAATTCTGTCTTAAGAGATATTTATAGGTATCATGCAAGACTTTTGGTAATTTACATTAAGCCCTATTGATTGAGCAAAAGCTTCTAAAAATTCTTTGAGACAAATAAATTATCTTCAATCAACTTGCATGATTATCATCTGCATATTGAATAATTGGAAAATTCAATTGATCTTCCTTGGGAATAGGCAGATGAAGCATACTCCTTATTAAAGCCTCATTCACAATAGTTTGCAACAAATCTGCTGCCAAAACAAAAGGCTGTGGTGACAAAGGATCAATTTTTAAAATAATCTATTTTTTATTCTGAAATACAGTAATATACCTACCTTTTTTATTTTACAGAAATAATCCTCTATCGCTCAACCGTTGGGCAACTAGTACAAGTCGCTCAACTGCTGGGCGGTTTGTGCACTTGTCGCCCAACAGTGTACAATGCATTCCCTACTAGTTGAGTGACCTGTACACTTGGACTAACCGTTGAGCAGCAAGTGTACAAGTCGCCCAACGATTGAGCTATTTGTACTAATCGCCCAACAGTTGAGCGACAGAGGGCTATTTCTATAGAAAAAAGGGTAGGTATATTACTGTATTTCGGAATAAAAATAGGTTATTTTAAAAAAAATCACAAAGGATCTTATTGTCTTACTCCTCTCTTATAATGGATTTTTTTTCCAGGAACTCCATTAAGTAACACTGAAGACAAGCTAGAGATAGAAATTTGTTTAAACCACTGAATCCATATATCACTAAAACCTTTTTTTCTCAAGCATATGAAGAATGACACTATGTTCCACTGTGTCAAAAGCTTTTTTAAAGTCGAGCTTAAGAATAATTATTTCCTTTTTTGAGTGATGACATTGATGTAATTATTCAAAAGCCCAAGCCAAATAATCTTGAATGGTTCTAGTATTGATGAAACCATATTGATTCTCATGTGCCAAACCATTATCACTTTCTGCAGTCTGTCTGCCAGGCTTTTAGTGAGAATTTTAAGAATTGAGCTGAGCAAAGAGATTGGTCTGAAGTCATTGATTATTGATTATTTCTATTGTATGCTTCTTAGGCACTAGAGAAATGTATGAAGACTTCAAACTTTTCAAGCTGATGACGCCCCTACTAAAATCATCATAGAACATAACGATTTCCGTTGAAATCATGTGCCAACACTTCTTAATAAAAAGGCCATTAAATCCATCCCACTAGGAGATTTGTCGAAGGAATTGATTTGATGATGTCCTCAATTTTTGTGGTCAAGAAAGGCTCACCAAGGAATTTCCGTGGTCAGAAAGGCTCACCAAGGAAATCTAGATTACTTGCTCTCGAAATTAGATTATCTAGATTAAAGTGCATAGTGGGGTTTGAAGTGGCACCCATTCGGTCCTTGAAAGTTTGCCATAAAACAGCGGCCTTTTCATTATGATATTCCAAAATTCTACCATCTAGAGCTTTAAGAATTGTAATATTATTCTATCTATATTGCTCCGTTGCTAAAGCATGAAAAAATTTAGTATTCTCATCACCAAACTTCACCCACTAGATGGTACGTCTTTTTTCCAATAAAGTTGCTTGTAACGCATCAATTGTAGAATTTGTCTTTTGATGATAATCCTGAAATTCCATTATGGTCTACTTAAGGGTCTTTGTTCTTCAAGTCCATCATTAGGTTAATCACAATGACTAAGGTGGTGAGGTGTGAAAGTCTCTTACTCCAAATTTTGAGAGCCTTCTTCACAAGGTGTTTCCCAAGAGGTGGTGACTACCGACAAAAAAACCTGGGTGTTTTACCCAATAATTCTCAAACTGGAAAATGTTTGTCTTAGGAATTTTGTCTATTGAAACCACACAAGGAATATGATCCGAAGTACATCTTGCTAGAGGTCGTACCAAGGTTTTCGGGAAGGATAAGGTCCAATTGTTAGAGGTAAAAAAACCAATCAAGTTGTTGAAGTAGTGGATCTTCTTGTATATTACTCCAAGTATAATTCATTCCTTTTATTGGCAATCCTACTCATCCTAGCTGACTTATGGTGGAATTGAATAGTAAGATGTCATTCATATTACCACCTGGTCAATTTTTGTTCTCAAGAGATCTATAAAAATTGACGTCTCCTACAAGCAACCAGTTTTCATGAGGAATTTGGAGAGCATTAAGGCAAGTTACAAAATCATCTCTAGCCGGCTCATCACATGGCCCATAAACTGTAATCAGAGTCCAAATGTCTGCTGAATGTTTAGAGGCCATGGATATCCTAACAGAGAAGCTCTGTTGCTCAATGACTGTACCTTCAAATACTGAACTATTCCAAATCACAATGATGCCACCAGATTGACCAACAGAGGGAATAAAAGCGTTTAGGAGCAAATCCTTTGATTTATGAGTGATCAAAATGGCTTTTTTTTTTCTTGTAGACAGATGACCGAACAAGCACTTTCCTCAATTTTTCTCTCAGAGCATACATTTATCTTTAGAATTTATGCCCCTCATATTCCAACACAACACATTCCAGTTCTTTTTTTGCTCGCCATTAAAACTCAATAAGATAAATATGAGACCTAGTATACAAAGCAGTACTAGGAAGAAATATGAACATGCTAGAAACTAGATTTATGCACAAATCTAGTGAGGACTGAAAGATTAAAAAGGAGCACTAAAGAAGCTCAAGAACCTGAGAAGAATAAGATAGATTCAACTAGTAAGACCAACACACAAGTATCATGTCTACAATAAAGGGACCAAAACACATGACGTACCAAGTTCTGAACGAACAAATAGTGCACATTGTTTCATCAGGAAACAAAAGAAAGCTATAACCCCATCGGGACCCAGATTTGCAATGTGGAACCCTCTTTGTAAACAGCACTATTCCCTTAATCAGTATATAGTACACATAGGTACATTGTTGTATCATACACATACATCGCATAACCATACCATAATTAATATTACATAACATAATAGACTGTATGATCGCATGTTTTACAATACAGGCCGAACATGCCAAATACTAAGCATAGAGTTCAACATAGAAAGTAGAGACATAAGCGAAAGTAGAGAACAAAAGGTGGATCCATCGGCTCTGCCCATAGGCAAGCGACTGGGGTCACAGCCTACCTTCCTCCATTATCTTCACCATCTAGTCCGAATGCGGTGAAGTAGGCATAGGGGTCTTGGTCAAATGGCTTCGAGTTTTGTTATGATGAGTGAGAGTGAGTACACAGCCGTACTCCGCGGGCCAACACACAAAATGCAATTTATAATAGATGCAAGGTTGTTCAAAGGAAAGCTTGTGGTTTTTTTATTTGCCCAAAGCTACAATTGAATTAGATTAAGTAGTAAGTAAATCCTAAGACCTAGTGTTTTAACTAACACAGGTTTTAATGAAATTGAGTATTGTTGTGAAATACTAGTGAAGGCTCCAACCTCCACATATTATAAAGTGGCTCCAACCACCCAGTGCTATGTTTTTCTCGGGCTACAACCCGCACTTTCCACTGGCTACAACCAAGACAAATCAGGCCACGGGTTGCAAACTGTGCCTTCCACTAGCTCCAACCAGGACAAATCAAATCCTTAAGCTCCAACTCGACATTTCATCACATCCACAAATTATTTTATAAAAGTTAAGACTAACCAAGAAAGTTCTTGTGCATCACCCATGAATATGGGTGCAGCTATCTAGGTAGTTTTCACTCTGTAGAGGTCACACAACTTTACCCACAAGAGACGATCACTTTTTTTTAAAAAAATTAAACAGTACGACACGCTCCTACGATATATATTAAGAAAAAACCAAAAAAATTACAGAGACAAAAGAACGATGAAAAGAACAAAAAACAAAGTTACAAAGCTATTAAAGAGAATCTAGCCATTGAAAGATAGTTGTTTGGAAGATGGCATTGGCTTGAAACGTACGAAGAGCCAAATCTTGCATGAACAACCTTTTCTATCCTGCTATTGAAGGAATGCTGCGATCAAAGATTTTCCCATTCCTTTGCTTCCAAATGTGCTAGGCTGCTATAATGAAGATTTCCATGAAAAAAAAACCTTCCCAATGAGCAGTCTAGCATGAGAAATGAGATCAATAACACTTGGTGAACTATGCCATTGAATTCCCAATTCTTGCCAACATTGCACACTGAATGGACAAGTAAAAAATAGGTGCGAGATGGTTTCATTTGCAATAGATTAACATAAAACACATGCAATGTCTGTCCCTAAATAAAGGTGTTGTCTTCTCAGCATACTTTTGGTATTAAGACAATCTTGAAACAAGAGCCAAGTGAACACTTTGAGTTTAAAAACACATTTACTTTTCCATATCCATTTAAAAACCATTGGTGATTGTATTGGCTTGTGGCTAAATTTTTAATAATGATGTGATGAATAAGCTGCCTGCCCCCAGATGTATGTCCATATATCCATATCCAAAACATTCAAATTTAGCACATTAGTCACTGTTGTAGCTCCTCAAATTCGATGTGAGCTTCAATAGACAGAGGAACATTAAAATTACAGTGTCCATGGCTTGATATAACTTCTGACTGTGATATCTTGGTTTTTGACATAAGAAAACAACCGAGGGAATTTATTGCAAAGCACATATCCCATCCACAAGTCTTTCCAAAAAGGAGCCATATCTCGTGCTTTCAAATCACAAAATGCAATCCCTCGATAATCCGTAACAAAGTTCATAACATCTTTCCACAAAAAAAAAAACCAAGAAGTTGACAAGCATGTGGAAGCTATCGGGTGTAATAAGAACTCCAGACCAGGTGAACCCAAGGAAGATCATGCTTGTTGTAGAATTTTTGGAGATATTTGAGTAGTAAAGCTTTATAATGCAAATGAAGATTTAGTACTCCCAATCCTCCTTTCTCCTTGGGTTTACAAACAAGATCCCAAGCAACCAATGACTTACAACGAGCTTGCAAATCACACGAGCCTCTCCAAAACAATGCTTGCGAGCTCTATCAATGTGGTTAATTATTGTTTTTGGAAGCTTCAGTGCACACATGTAGTAGATAGATTGCATAGAGATTACTGAGTTCACCAAAGTAAGTCTCCCACCATAGGAAAGAAATGCGACACTACTGGACAATCTCCGTTCAATCCTATCCACAAGAGGCGCAAAATCCTGAATGTGGGGTTTGGTTGTGCCCAAAGGAAGACCAAGGTAAGTAAAAGGCATTGTCCCCGTTGAGCAAGCAAAAGTACTTGCAAAGTGAAGAAGAAGCTGGTCTTCTGAAATATTGACAGGCAACATGCAAGGTTTTTGACAATTGACTTTGAGGGCCGTGGATTCAGCAAAAGACTGTAGTTAACCTTTTAGACAAGTGAGCTACTGAGCACAAGCAGGTAGGATCAACAAGGTGTCATAAGCATATTGAATAATATGATATCCTTGCTTTGCATTAATTGGAGGGAGAGGAAATTGCAACAGCCCTCTACATGTTGCACCATTAATAATCAGCTATGAAAGGCCCACCGCTAAAACAAAAAGCGGCGGTGACAAGGGGTCCTGTGAGAGCCCGGGGCGATTAAACTTGTAATGCTTAACCCTCCAATTGGTCCTAGCATCACATTAAATTTTTTCGCTCTCGGTGTATTATGTATTTCCCAGGAGCGGTACACATACACCCTCACAAACATCAATATCAATCCATATATAAGTTATTACAATACTACAATCTTCATAATTTACAACATGATGAACATACAAGGTTGATTTCATACAAAGGGCAACCGCCAAAAGACAAGATAAAATATCAAGTCGTAGCACAAAATAGTAAATAAACTGAAATAAAATCAGAGATTAACCATCAACAAAATCCCAATGGCTTGCCATAACCCGCAGGGCAACCGACTGGGTTTAAAACCTTAGGAAATCGATGTTTCCTGCACAATCTTTCTTACCCGATTCGACCTCAACACCTGCTGTCCAGATTAGTAAATAAGATCAAACAGTGAGTACACGAATGTACTCAACAAGACTTTACCAAGCCTATAGCTACATGCAAGCTCTACTCAATGGAGAAGGCTATAAGGTTCATTTTCAGAATAAAGTAATATTTCGATTTGAATACAATGTAGTAGATTCAAATGGCAAGTGAGCAAACATTTTCAATAATTGAAATAACAGCGAGTAATAACAATAGACATAAACAAAACATCTACAGGTGGCTGCCCCACAGCACACAACAATAGCATGAGAACCATTCTCATACCACCCATCAAGTTTTAAGGTTAAATTCCAAAATGTTGAGTCTAATTCTTACGGGGCTATGTCCATAACCTAGGACGAGGCTATTCGAATAGATTAAACCCTACAGGGGTGTACAATTTTACCCACAGATCAGATCGCTACTTTTGCCACGCGATTAAGTACACCTCCAAAGGTATGTCGGCAGAGCTAAGTCCTACGAGACGCTTTCCAATGGAATGTATTACTTGAGAGTCGCATGTATGGGGTTTAATCCTCCGTGAACCACCCATTTGGGCTCCCACGGGGAACCCATACGTTGTGTCAAAGTCATCGGCCTTGGAAAAGGACCGATTCTCCTAGGCATGGAGAACCTAGACAGGAATCCACCCCTCACATACCCAACACAGAATATTTTTCTCCTACATCTACCACCGACGACTCATCAATTAACACACCCCAAAGTACTAAGTCAAGAGGGTTCCCATATGCCCTCATGTGGTTGCACGCAAAACTGCTCGGTACGGTGGCGCAAGTAATTCAGTCATTGTTGACTCGGGCACTGAGCACACACCCAAAAGCACGCCATCTTACCAATGTGCCCAATTCTAAAACTTTTTATTTTCAATTTTAGTTTTCCAAACATAATGGTATGCAGTCTTTGTACATAACATAATAAAATGATTTATGTGATCAAGGTCATCGATGAGTCGACAACCGCCCAATCTACCTGAAGCTAAGCATTGCTAAGCATGACACCGAATAAAACAAAAGTAGACCATATAGCATCCATCGGGCTCTAATTCATCGGCAGGATTATTAACTTAGGGTAGTGGTAGAGGATGAACAATTTTTAGGAAATTCATGCAATAGGATTAGCTACCTCTAATCGATAAAATAACTTGAAAAGTAAAGCATGCATACATACAGTTGCAAATAAAATAATAGTTTAGACTATAATATGATCAACATGCATCAAAGAAATGAGTGCTTGCCTTTGCTTGCTGGAACTCTAGACATTCACACGATCATCTCCGTTGCACTCCTGAATCATCGTCATCTATCGATAAGAACCGACAAAGCGAAAACACCAAACAAACACCAAAAATCCAAACACTGCAAAAATTAAGAATTTAAGACAGAAGGTAGATTATGATTTAAATATGAATTTAGAAACAAAAATTATCCGATTAGGAGTTTGGATGCAAAAATTATAGCCTAAACCACTTCTGCCGGAAGAGAAAATCCAACAAATGGATGGTTGGAAGGAGGTTCGACTACACATGGTCGGAAGAAGGTTACGACTACCCGGTTTGAAGAAAGTTTGACAGCAGGTGGTCGTAAAGAAGTTCGATTACAGGTGGTCAAAAGGAAAGTTCGACTACAGGTGATTGGAAAGGAAGTTCGACAACACCTAGTCAGAACGAGGTTTGATTACAAGTGGTCGTAAAGTCTTACAAGGTTGTCATAGGTAGTCTCAAGGTGGTCGTAGGTATTTGTAAAGTGGTCGTGGAGGTTGTCTCA
Organism: Ampelocalamus luodianensis; assembly: GCA_036346255.1. Lineage (NCBI taxonomy): Eukaryota > Viridiplantae > Streptophyta > Magnoliopsida > Poales > Poaceae > Ampelocalamus > Ampelocalamus luodianensis. The sequence continues at coordinate 55,767,623 of CM070617.1, read as the reverse complement.
ACTGTGTACTAAAGCCTTGGGGGCCGTATGATAGTGAAATTAGGGCTAACCCACCAGCTGAACATTGATTTGGTCTTATGACCGAAATTAGGACGTTAATGATGATCTACAGTGCTTGCCTGTCATAGTGCTCGTAGGGCACGGTGCTCGTAAGGGCCAGAGAGTGCCCAAAACGGAATCTCCATACCTTGCGCACCCGTCGGAATCGACGACGAGGCCAGAGGTGGACTAATGCGACGGCACACCAATAGAGGGGCTACTATGGCAACAAGTGAAGTTGCAAACGAGCTATGCTGTTGACTATCTATCATGTGCATGAGTGCACAAGGGTTACAAGTAGCTCACCAGGGGAGAAAATAAGGTCGGAGATGCACGGTGGATGACCGGCGACGAAGACCAGAGGTGGCGATGATGGTGTGATCGTGGAGAGAGTGACCTGAGCAAGGAGGAAGCGAAAAGGAGGTAGATGAAACTCAAGCGGGTACAGGAGATGCTCTGAGAGGAAGTAAATGGAGAGGAGCTCATTGGATAGGGAATGGCACTGGTGGTGGTGATTATAGCCGTGCATGAAGAAGAGGGTGGAGGCGCGGCATTCCCAAATGTCGACGGAGAAGAAAGGGGTTCTTACAGCCGGAGTTGAAAAACTTCCAAAATCTTCAGGCTCCGGACCGAAGGTTGACACGGCGAAGGTGCTCGGTGCTTGTCCACCGGCTCCAAAGATGAACACCGCGTCCCGGGCGCTACATGCAGAACCAAGGGCTCGCATTAGTGCGGATGAGTGCAGCGAGGAAGGTAGATATAGAGGGACAAGGAGGGAAACTCACCCAAGCGGGTTGTGAGAGCTTGCCTCCTTTCCCTCGACCACCGAGAGGGAAAGTGAGAGCTAGAGAGCGAGAGGAGGCGAGATATAACTCTCCAACAGGCAGAAATGGAGCGGCGTTAGAAGGCGAAGCTGAGGATTGGCCACGGAGGGCAGCGGCGTTGCTTCACCGAGGATCAAGTGGCCTGAGCAAAAATGGTGGAAATTAAGGTGCGGAAAAGCTAAAGGGGTTCAAGTAGATGGTCGGAGAAAGGTGAATCGGAAAGAGACTCACTAGACCAGAGATGGGGACGAAAGAGGAGCTTTCGACTGAAAATAGGGGAAGACTCGATCCCAGCGATTCCTGTGGATGAAAGTTAAAATTAGGGGAGGAAAATACTTCCTCATACTGTGGAGCACGAGATGACGCAGAAATGGAAGGAAGAGTCTCACCAGGAACAAAGATGACATGGTAGAGTAACCTCGGGCGCTCTCCGAAGAAGACGGTGGCGAGCTCCGCATTCTGAGAGCTACAAGCAGTTAGAGAGGCTGGCATTAGCACAGAAGAAGATGGTGATTGTTGGAGACAAAAAGGGATTCAGTGGAAGGAAGCCTACCCTAGTGTTCCACTGGAGATAGCTTCCTTCTCCTCAACAGCCGAGAGAAGTGAGTGCTAATGGGAGAGTGAGAGAGAGATATAGGCATTCCAACGGGCGAAAAGAAAGCGATGTCAAAGGGGCCAGTCTCCTGATTGGGTCGCGAAGGCGATGGATTGACGGTGGTCCAAAAGTTGTGGCCGCGTGGCGTGTGAGAGCTGAGCGCCCGTGAAGCGAGGGAGAGGGTGTGGTGACGTGGACGAGGCAACAAAACCAGGTGCTCACGTCAAAAACCGGGGACGAGTAGGTGGCTAAACCCGATGAGCTGGCGCAGGCGGAGCACGCTAGCGCGGGCATGGCATCCGCGTGGAAACGAAGAACTGTAGCGGGGACCCACCGGTCAGCGGCTCAGGTTCGATCGAATTGGGCGAAGATGCTGTTCGGACCAAGTGACCTGGTCGAAAGGGTCTCGTCAGACCTGGTCGAACATGTCGGAACTGGTCAAAATCGAGTTGGACCTAATCGTAACCGAGTACCTGGTCGTAAACGAGTCATACCTGGTTGTAACCGAGTAGGAGCTGGTCGTAGATGAGTCAGACCTGGTCGTAACCGAGTAGGAGCTGGTCGTAGATGAGTCAGACCTGGTCATAGACAAACAGTGCTCAAACTTGAACGATCGGTCGAAGATGAACGATGCTCGTGGATAAACGAGATCGGTTGAAGATGAATAGTACTCATAGGATTAATAGTGGTCGAAGGATGAACAGTTTTGGTTGTAACCGAGTACCGTTCAAAGGCTTTGACTGCTTAGTAAAAATTGACTGGGTGGTCGAAATCGAGTAGCTGGTCGAAATCGAGTAACTAGTCGAAATCGATGAATCAGACTCGTGAGAAAGCGAAGACTCAAAGATGATTTCAAAAGGCTGAGAGGGTCGGGAAATTTTTAGAAAGAGTTCCGAAGCTGCAAAAATGATGAAATTTTTATGGAAGGTTCCTGACCTAGAGTAGATTGTTATATAATTTTTTAAGGTTTTTATTGTAATAAAATTTTCTCTATAATTATTTCAATTTCTGTTTTTATTGTTTGACTTTTTATTCACTACTTTGCCTGGCTGTTTAAAATAGAAATTTAATTCCAAAAAAAAATTATGAAATTTTGTAGGTGAGATTCTCAGGTGTTCCAGGACCTAGGAAATTATTTCCAGGCACTGTTCACATGAGTTGTTTGTATTTTAATTTTAAATTCAAATTTGAACATGCAAATTAAGTAGGAACCAAATAACCTCCAAGAATTCCAGAAAAATCCAACAAGCAAAACAGAGGAAATAGAATCCAACTAAAATATTCCGACACTTGAAACCTATTTGATTTTGCTTCGACTTCAAATTGAGCTTTTGAATTAGAGAAGGAGTATTAGATTGCTAGGTTTTAAATTCTAGTCTTCAAATATCACAGGATTCTCAACATAAGGGTTACACAAAAAGTTTTTAAAAAGTCCAAAATTTCACAAATGCACATTAGATGCTTAACTAATCCAACTTAGGGATTTTGGGCTGTTACAGATCCCCTTGCCTAACTCCACGTTTGCATCAGAAATCTTTTCCTAGTACTCCATTAAGGAGGATGGCCGAATGGCCCGAAGAAAGAATTTGTGAAATCCAGGACATCCATTTATTGCACAAGCCTTCTTATTGCATGACAAAAAGAATGGAGGAGTGCACAATTATATCAAAAGCCTTTTCAAAATCAGGATTCAAAATCACAATATGTCTTTTACTCTATTTGCATTGATGAATATATTCAAAAGCCCATGCCAAGTAGCCCCTGAATGGTTCTGTTCTTAATAAACCCATATTGATTCAGGTGGACTAAATTTAAAATTGAACCTTGCAATATATTGGCTAATAATTTGGTGAGGAGCTTCATGCTAGAGTTCAATAGTGAAATGGGCCGAAAGTCATGCATAGTTTTCGGAGAAGGTTTTTTAGGAACCAAAGTGATAAAAGACCCATTTATGCTGTGGAGACTCAAATGGCCATCATAGAAGTCCTGACAAAGATCATAAAAATCAGGAGAGATTATGTGCCAACATTTTTGCATGAACATTCCATTAAAGCCATCCGATCCAAGAGCTTTATCTATGGGAAGCGAAGCAATAGCAGCATCAATTTCTTCTTTCGTGAAGTTTTTATAATGTCAACACACTACCGTAGGCACGGGACTAAGAAAATCATCACAAGGCCTTTACAAATGCCCCACCCCAACGTAGCTCCACCCGCTAAGGTTTCATCTGTCGTGGGCTACAACCCTCCGGAGGTCCCCTCTTGCGCCGTGTGGTATACCTATGGCTCCAACCACACCACATTCTGCCAGATAGTGAAACTAAGGTTGAGGCGAAGCAAATTAATTAGCCAGGTTGTACCCATTATAGATTTATGGTTGCATTGTTAGTGCCTAAGAGGTCATCACAAGATTCGGTCCTCAATTGACTTGGTGGTGCTTTCACATTACCAACTCTTGTGCTCTTATCCGCACCCGGCCGACTAAAACAATTTTTAAGTTTTTGTTTTGAAAATCCTTTCTAAGTTTAATATACAAGCTAGGATCCAACCTCGGCTGCCCAAATACAGTTTTGAAGTTTGAATGATGTCGGGGCAAATTAATGCTCACATGTCAATGTATCTAAATAGGGCCAAGCATGGCACTTAGATATGGACATAATGACTAATTAAGTATACAATTATTCCTAGGGTGACAAAAGGTAGTATCCAAGTTGAAGGAATGAAATTTTAATGGCTCTCTTAACATTAAGATATTAACTACGAGCTAAGACAACATAATTGTAATAAAGCATATCAATGCAATTTCATAATTTAAACAATATAATTTGCATTCAAAATGTAGGTGCAAAATAACCAAAGTATTGACTCTCCTTGCTCGATGTATTGCTGGTCTTGGTCGTGTTCGATCTGTGGATCTTCCGGAGCTTCGGAATCTATGTACATGAAAAATGACCAAATTTGAATAAACTGAATGAATCCAAATTGCATTCAAAATTCCAAATGAAATCTAAAATCCTTGTTTTTTTTTGTTTTGTTAGGTAGGGTTTGAATTTAGGTGGATGTAGAAACAAGAATTGTTGACTTGGATTTAAAACGAGAGAGAACGAGTTCTCCAAAATTTTAAATCTAGAAAAAAATCCTAAAAAAAGAGAGGAGAAAGGGTGCCTCTCCCTAACAGTTGGGACCCACCGTATTTTAATTTTCTTTTGGATTTATTTGTCAACTAGAAAACCTTAGACATTTGGGGCTAATGGTAATTTACAGGTGGGCCCACTATCCGTACGGACTCGATCCATGGGAACAGTACATGGACCGAGGGCCCATATGTCACTAGCACTAGCCTACAAACCATGTCTACATAGTACTTTTTAAGGGGTAGGGCCCGCATGTCATAGACTCAGAATAATTACATTTCCATAATTAACTCGGGCCCATGTCATACTATTATTAAGCCTTAATTAACCCCTTACTTAACAACGTCATTAGCTACCAATGAGGTAGATATCGTATACTACAGGGCTCCTCCCCAAATCGCACTGGAATAGGGCTGGGTGACGTGGGCACACTTGGGCCGCGCTCAACGCCGTTGAGCCGGACGTTGGAAGTGACCTGGAAGGTCCAAAATAGGACCACGCGTCCTTAGTGACCCCAAAGGTGTCGATGGCAAGGGCAGCGGTGGCCCGTAAAGGCGATGTGACTACGCATGGCAGCGGCATTGTGGCCCATGTCGGAATAGGGGAACCGGTGGCTAAACCTGCACGGAGGTGCACGCACTAGCACCTACTCCCCAAGGGGATTCTAAACGTACCAGCCGCACGGTGCAAGGAGCGTTGTGTGCGGTTGTCCATGGCGACCAGTGCTGGGGATGAAGGGCTACGGCGCGGTTGCCCCGTGCTACCCTACGGCCCTAATCAACCATCCCGCTAGCTACGCCTATGCCTAGAACACAAGGTGACGTGGATACTTACGGTGGGCGATCGAGATGATGAGGTCGGGTGGTGGAGGAGGAGGCGGTGCGGCTCGGGGTTGATGGTGTCAAGGAGGAAGACAATGATGCTCTAGGTGATTCGCAGAAGGAGAGAACAAGAGAGTGAGCACACGATGGATGAGGTGAAGTGAAGCTAGAGGATGTCGCGCAAGGCCAAAGCTCACCCAGCGGCGGCATGGCGTGGAGAGGCGGGGTGGCATAGTCAACTTGGTTGACAGAGAGGAAGAAGATGGGTTGGCGACGTCGGTTCTGCAGAGAAGAAGACAAGCAGAGGTGAGCACAAGGCTGCGGAGGATCTTGCAATTGCGAAATGTCGAGCCAGAGCGGCAGGGGTTCACCTAGGTGGTTGAACAGGTGTAGCGGCGGTGATGGCTGTCAAAGCAGAGTTTGGGGCCTCACTACTCTCTCTCCCCTCTATGGTGCACAAGAGAGGAGATGAATGCAAGAGGGTGAAATGTGGGCGAAGATGGGCTCAGCACGTGGCTTAAATAGGTGCAAGAGCAGGTGGTGGTCACTGGTGGCTAGGTCTTGTACGACAACAGACGCGATAGTGGCAGGTGGGCTGTGGCTGACCAAGGGGGGTCGACGGCGTCATGGATGTTATGAGGGCATGGCCGAGGGACGGGAGTGCGTGGCCAACTCACCAGCACTGTGGCACCACTGGTGCTGACGCTCGGCATAGGTAGCGGCGTGGCGCTAGTGGCCGAGGGCGGCATGGGCTGCGAAAGCGAGGAGGAGGGAAGGCAGGCAGGTTGGGCCGACAGAAGGAGGGAGGTCAGGTGGGCCACGACTAGGCTAGAGAAAAGAAGAAGAGGAGGTAGGTCGGCCTGTGGGAAAAGTGAAAAGAAAGGAAAAGAAGAAAAAGAAAAGAGGAAAGTGGGTTGGGTCGGTTAGATTTCGGCCCAAAATGATTTTAGGGTTATTAAATCCCCTAGTGTGTGTTCAAATTCAAATTTGTATTTCTGATTTGTGTTTTAGATTCAACTATTCATTTAATTTATTTTAAGAATTCTTGTCTTCGGCCAATTTGCATTTCAACAACTGCTTTTGAGAATTTCAAAATATGAACAACTCAAAATAACTTTCAAGAAATTCAAATGGGAGATTGTTGCACAAAAAAAACCCCACATTTTTATTTTTGGGATTTTTGGATACAAATTTGGGGATGTTACAAACCCTCCCGGTCAACTAAATACAAAATCTGGAAGCCATTAACCTCACAACATTGTTAGCTATTCATCATTGGGAACTTCTGCATCTTGAGGATTCTGCAGGAGCTTCTCTGTAAAGATGTCCTCCAAGGGAACCTCACATCCTTGTCCCATTGATTGCATCATTGCAATTGACAATTCCGGTGTTGGCCTAAAAGTCACCAAATCAGAAGATGAAGCAATACCTGAATGGGAATCTCTTTGTAAGCAATGAGATTGGCATCAGGGGATCTTGAAGCAGTAACCAAGAGAGGAACAAATGTCATCATATTCAAGGCTGGATTTGATTTAGATTGCCTAGAAGCACTGGAAAGCTGAGAATGTTGATAACCATCCTTCGGGACATTATCTCGAGGACTTCTCCCAAGATCTGTGTCTACAATTATTTTCCTTCCCTTTTTCTTCTTCGGGGACAAAGGAGGAAGACCCCTGTGAGTAGAAACTAAGGTGCTCAAACCTTCAGGTGTCTTCACTTGTGCGGCTACCACTAGGGCTCCATTATGAGGGATTTGAATGTTTTCTCGCGCCAAGAGCTAGAGCATCAAAAGAGAGAGGTTAGGCTCATATGGGACTAAAGATAAGTTCAAATCTTCAGCTCTGTAGCCCTGACTGTGTCTCAGAGAAGACCAATTTCCTAGCCACTTTTTTTTGCAAGGACAATTCTGAAATAGTTCTTGCTAGATCAATGGGATGAGCTCCAGATGATGTGACCATGCTAGAAATGCATACGACCATAGCTCCCAAGATTGAACAAAAGGTGAATTCATTCCTTGAGCTTCAATTTGTTTTAAATGTAAATATAATGTTACCTAATGATGAAAATGTATACTTGTGCAGCTATATAAGGAGGAATGCATCAACACTACGCGCTTGTGGTTGGGGTCCACCTAAAGGGAAGCCGACCCACACATCAAGACCAAGTCGATGCCTTCCCTAACTTTACTCTCAGGGTCACCACGTCACCTTTTGTCTAAGCTATAAGCAAGAGTGCAAGTTGGACATATTCTGGAATCCAATTCGGCCCCTGGAGACATCACTGACTTCAAACATGCATATAAGTGGAATACGAACTCCGTTTGAGGTGTATGAGTACATGATTGAAATTTTATCTCGTCTTCTTTCCAACGGATCTAGCCCCACCTCTAAATTCCTTCTGTATGCGTTGTAATTGTCAAAACAATCTGGTGTAGATTCTGATTCCCAATCAAAAAGGGTGCTACGCCACCTCCACTTGGGCTCACGGGCCTTGTACCTCCTAGGGTGTGCGTCCATCCCCCTGGCCACCACCCCCTAGCCATCTCCCTCATATATACTAATGTGTGCGACACTTTATGGTTTGGGTTTTGTTTGATCGAAGTTTAGCTTATACTACTTTATACATTGTCCTCTTGTTCGACGAGTACAACAGCGACATTGTCTTCGAAGCCCCACTTTTTTTAATACAAAAATTATTCCTATTTGCAATTTCAGATTGCTTATCTATCTCGATTGTCTTCGATTGCTTGCAGGAATTGATTTTCGTGATCGGGTCGATCGTGCTTCTAGCAAGGTTGATAACAATCTTGGAGTTAGTTTAGCGATTGCCAGACATATTGGTCGTGTATGATTGGTAGCTGAATCATGAGAGTCATCTCAAATCGAAACTATCATTCTCATCAAAAGATCGGAACACATATTGTTTCATCACCAGAGTCAATGACCAGTGACCTCTTCCTTTTTGGAGAAGACAAAATAGGCTCTGGTTGAATGTGAAGAGGTGGTAAAGATAGCAATTCTTGGACTGGCTTGTAGATTATGAGGAGCTGAGACATCTCCTGAAATAGAACATGGCAAATATTCTCAACAATTATTGAAGGTGAAGGTTCTGGCCCATGTACCGACTTCTCAAGAATCGCTGGACCTTGTATTTCTGGCAACTCAATGTCTAAATCATTTCCTGGAGCAGGCACAAAGTTAACTAAAGAATTTTCAAATGAAAACCCCTAAGAGTAGGAATGAGAAATCTGATGTTGTTGGACCAACCCAGCAACAACCGGGGCCACATTTTGTCCCCAATTAGCTTCATTGTTCGCTTGGTTGACTCAATTGTCCCAAACTGGGTCCTAATCCTATGGAGGAAGATCAAAGATTGGTTGAGCTGGTTCATGATCTTGCTCATTGACTTCATTATGGTTTGCCTGAAACCAAGGTTTCCTCTTCACCAGGAAAAATGTATGGGAAATCTGTGTTTAGAACAAAAGCATGAACTGTCCAGGAGAGTCCTTGCTCACCACTAGGATTCCCCTTCTTAATAACTAATCAGCGAGGGGCAGCATCTCTATCCTAAATCAAAATTTTGACAAGAACTCTACCCTTGATACAATCATTGTCGTGCCAATGTAAGAACTTTCCATAAGAGGAGACATCTTGTGCTACATAATGAACATGGAGATAATCTAGAAGGAACCCTAGCATCCTTACCAAACCAATTATTGTAAAAACTGAAGTTCTACATTTAATGCCTTCATGATGCTTCTGAAATCTAAGTGTGTGCAGATTGTTGAGTTGATGGGGATTCCCAAAAATAGTAGTATTTCTTCTTAAAGTTGAGCTGAACTGAAAAATACCATAGCCAAGAGGGTGAGGGGAGAAACTGAGCATACGTACCCTGAGCACATTCTGAATGTAGTCTCTAATCTCTTCAAGAGCTTGAGCAATTTGACTCATGGGAATCGTCAGTTCCACAAGCGCAAGAGCATAATTTTCATGCTCCTTTGGTGGATTTCCATAAAAAACCAAGTCAACATGCTACAATCTTAGATTACCACCAGCATCGATGTCTAGGTAGTGTGGGACGAAGTGTTGAGGACTCACAATGTTGAATTCCTCCATGACAGAAGGAGGAATGTGAAGCGATAAGTAGTACAAGCTTCAAAGGAAGGCATGGAGTCCCTGGTTGCATGATTATCGAGATTTTCCTAGGCCGGCCCAATTCTGTTGCTTGGTGAAACAACCTTCCAGATAAGTCTCCAATTTTTCTTGAAACAGATTTTTGCCTTATGTCTGTAATTAAAGCAAATTCGACAGCGAACAGAAGAACAACAATTTCGAAAACTGATGGCCCACCCCCAAATAGAAAGAACATGATACGGATAATCTAGATTGATTTTCTAAACCAACACGAATAATGGCCAGTATTGTAGGGGATAAAGAATTCGTATTTTGCTGACCTGGCCGTAAATTGTGCCACGAGAAATCTTCAGCTTTTGGTGAATGTAGTTTGAATTTGAGAATTAATCTCGGGCGATTAGCCGGAGAAGCATGGCTTGATTGGAAAATCACATCCACCGAAGAGGTGGCTGAAGTACTATCACACTAAAGATTCCGCTTTAAACGAATGAACACTGGTCCAATTTGAACTGTAACGTAATCCGGGGAATGTGTTTGTGTGGACGGCAGAAGAAAAAACCTGAGCAATTTGCGAGGCAAAACACGCTTTTTTCTTGGAAGGTGGTCGGAGATTTTTTTTTCTTTCTTAAGGACACAAGTGTCCATTCATTATCATGCTCTCGCTTCCAACGCAAAAGTTCTTTTCTCCAATTTGGCCTGCCATCACGCGAGAGATGAAAATGAATAGTGAAATCCTTTGTCACAATTCATCAAAGAGCATACACAGAAAACCCAATAGAATTGGAGGCAACAGAGAATCGAAAGCCAAAATCATATGCCCGATGAACAAGAAATCCCCGAGAATTACCACCAAGGTAGCAGTGAAGATCCAAGGCCACATATTCTTTCGTTAAATGGAAAGTGAATCTGGAGAACGTGGCAAGGAGAACAAACCCATTTGAATTAGATGAACCAAGATCCATTGGAGAGTCATACGGTTATCCAATAGTATATGCAAAAGCAGGGCCTCGAGAGAAATTCCAATCCAATGCATAAGCTGGAAGTGACACTTGTTTGATCCCTGGGAATTTATCTACTACTACGGCTGCGGCACAACTTGATTGCAGTGGTGTCTTCCCGTAGTGGTCTGTGTGCCCAATCAGTCCCAAATGTGTACAAAATCTTAGAGCTAAACTCGAACTTAAACATGAACCCTAGCTCCATGACATGAACACCTTCATAAACAATAGAGCGGAATCGTTAGGACTTACCCGAACCTGATGATGCCATGAAAAGATGATGAGTCGGTGTAGCAGCCGGGAGGTGTAGAGAGGTCGGAGTTGGTGCGTCGGCGTTCGTAGAGGTGGCCGTGGACGAGAACGACGGTGTTCGGTGACGACGGGGCTTGGGTCTTCGTCCACCTTTAGCGCAGGTCACAGATCGGGTTTGTACGGGGTGTGTATCCGGCAATCAAGAACAACCTCGTCTTGTGCCTGCCGAACCCCCTGAGTTCTTATTGCGCTAGGTGATCGGGACACGAACCAAAGTGGTTGGCCGCGCCTTCCGATCATGGCGCGAGGGAGACGTGGTCTCCCGGTAATTTCGGGAAACTGTTAGCTTAGCCGAAGATCAACCCAACATTCTCCCCTTTGATCGTAAGGCTAACATCATAAGCTCATTCTCAATGAAACAGCACACCAAGATAATGTGTCACATGACCAATGAAGTGCCATACAACCTCAGTATCTATAGTGTACTATCTCATCTTAAAATGGATACACATTATACTTAATGGGAGTTGGTTTTCTTTAAGGTCCTTTTATCCAGAATCAGAGGCTTTCCAATAAACCCATGCCGGCAATATGATCACGAAAGATATTGGGTGGTAAGCCTTTAGTAAGCGGATCCGCAAGCATTGACTTAGTACTAATATGCTTGATACTGATGGTTTGATCCTGGATTCTATCTTTCACAACATGATACTTAATGTCAATGTGTTTGGCAGCACCACTTGACTTGTTGTTACTCGCATAAAAGACTGCGGGTTCGTTATCGCAGTATAAGGTGAGTGGTTTAGAAATGTTGTCTACCACTCTAAGTCCCGGGATAAAGTTCTTAAGCCATACAGCCTGCCCGGTGGCCTCATAACATGCCACAAACTCAGCTTGCATCGTTGAAGATGCCGTAAGGGTTTGTTTGGAGCTTTTCCACGAGATAGCTCCTCCAGCGAGTGTGAAGATATAACCTGACGTGGATTTCTTAGTATCAACACATCCCGCAAAATCTGAATCTGAATAACCAACGACTTCAAGGTTATCAGAATTCTTATATGTGAGCATGAAATTCTTAGTAGCTTGCATGTAGCGCAAGACTTTCTTAACGGCCTTCCAGTGGTCCGGTCCTGGATTTGACTGATATCTGCCAAGCATCCCGGTTACAAAAGCTAAATCGTATGTACATACTTGAGCATACATAATACTTCCGATACGGTGAAGCATAAGGAACCGACTTCATCGTCGATTTCATATTGGTTCCTTGGACATTGAAATGTCCCAAACTTATCGCCCTTAACAATAGGAGCAAAGAGCGAGCACTTATGCATATTGTATTTCTTGATGCTCTGTCAACGTATGCCTTCTGAGATAAACCTAATATTCCTTTGGACCTATCTCGGTGAATCTCAATGCCAAGAACGTAAGAGGCATCACCAAGATCCTTCATATCAAAATTAGATGAAAGAAATCTCTTGGTCTCAAACAGCATATCCTTATCACTGCTGGCCAATAAGATGTCATCCACATAAAGCACTAAGATGGTGAATTTACTCCCCTTGAACTTAACATATATGCAGTTATCAACTTCATTTTCTTTAAAACCAAAATTTCTTATAATCTTATCAAATTTGAGGTACCACTGCCTCGACACTTGTTTCAAGCCATAAATTGATTTCTTAAGTCGACATCCCATATGCTCCTTGCCTTCCACGACAAAACCTTCCGGTTGAGCCATGTAAACATTTTCTTGCAAGTCGCCATTAAGAAATGCCGTTTTAACATCCATCTGATGCAGCTCTAAATCATAATGAGCTACAAGTGCCATAACTATTCTGAATGAATCTTTAGTTGAGACAGGAGAAAAGGTGTCATTATAGTCAATCCCCTCTCTTTGTGAGAAGCCTTTTGCTACAAGTCTTGCTTTGAACCTTTCGATATTTCCCTTAGAGTCATGCTTGGTTTTGTAGACCCATTTACACCTCATGCTTTTGACTCACAGAATTTCTACTAGGTCCCACACATTATTAGTGCTCATAGACTTTAGTTCATCCTTCATGGCATCAAGCCACTTAGGAGAATGTTCACTCATCATGGCCTCCTTATAAGAGGTGAGATCGTCTACCTTCCCTACATCATTAATATCCTCATTCATATATACAACATAATCATTCGGATGGCGGATCTTCTCTCCCGTGATCTTCTAATAGGTTCATTAGTTATAACAGAGATGTGAGGCTCATCATTAGGTGCAACATTAGGAATTTCGTGATACCTCAACAAGGGTGCAACAACGTATTTTCTCATCGAGGTGCAACCACGAGGCACACGAATAAAGATCTCGGGATGAGCGGTGAAGGCGTAAACCCGCTTCTCCTCAAGATCTATTTTCACGGGCTCCAGCTCCTCATTATTTTCTAAGAACACAACGTGCCTTGTTTCTACAAACTTAGTTGTTCTATCGGACGTAAAAACGATACCCTTTGGATCTATCAGATATCCAATAAAATGACAACTTCATCGCTTTAGGGTCTAATTTCCCAATATGTGGATTAAATATCTTAGCTTCAAGACGACAACCCCACACTCGTAAATATTTCATACTCGGTTTTCTCCCACCCATAATTCATAAGGTGTCTTAGGTACTGATTTATGGGAACCCGATTAAGAATATGTGCACTGTCTTTAGTGCTTCCATCCACAAACTAATGGGTAAACTAGAGTGGTGAGCATGCTCGCACCATATCCATAAGTGTACGGTTTGCCTCTCGCCTACTCCATTCTCACGAGGTTCACCTGCATAGAATATTGGGCAACAATGCCATTTTCTTGAAGAAACTTAGCGAAAGGGCCAGAATTTGTCCATAAGAGGCATGTCTTCCATAATATTCTCCCCACGGTCCGATCTTACCACTTTAATTCTTAAGTTGTGCTGATTTTCAACTTCACCTTAAATATCTTAAATTTGTCAAGTGACTCAGATCGGTCTTTAATGGGAAAGATATAACCATAACGGAGAAATCATCAAGAAATGTTATAAAAGAATCAAAACCATCCACCGATGTCACGGAAAAGGACCACAAATATCGTATGAATTAATTCTAAAAGTCCTGTCTTTGAGTAGCTCCTTCTTTATTTGTTTCACATATTTTCCTTTAATGCAATCAATGCAGTTGGTCCAGTCGAGAAATCTAATGGGTGGAGAATCTCTTCCTTAATGAGACGCCCATTCTCCCTTCGAAATGTGGCCTAAACGACAGTGCCACAATTTCAAGAAGTCTCATTATTCTTTTACCCTTAGCATCACACACATTCAAGGATACAGAAATTCATTAAGAGAAAGCATATAGAGTTTGTCTCGTCTAAAAGCAAGACCAATATCATTAGAATCAAACGTCATAATACATTTATTATCACCAAAAGTACACTTAAAACCTTCATCGTCCAACAAAGAAATCGAAATCAAATTCCTCCTAATAGAAGGAACATAAACTACATTATTGAGACGAAGTGAGAAGCCGTTGTCTAAGACTAATGTAATTGATCCTATTGATTCCACTTCGCTTCCTTTCCATCCGCGACTCTAAGGCTTCGCTCCCTTTCTTAGGGTTCTCGCGTATGGAATCCTCAGAAAGAATTAGTAACGTGCACAGTTGCACTGAGTCAATCCACCAGAATTAATGGAAAAATTAGCATAAAGTGTTTCATCAACAAAGTTATTGTATCATTACCCTTCTTTGCGAGCCACTTTAGAATCCGACACAATCCTTCCGAAAGTGCCCTGATCGCTTGCAAAATGACATTCACCCCTTTAGGTGCTCCAAACAGAGCTACATGAGGCTTAGGTGCATTGTGCACTTTAGGCCCCGACTTATCGACATTGGGAGAACGCCAACTTTTCTTAGATTTGAAGTCCCTTGGAACTTCCTTTTATTGGAGCCACCAACTTGAAGTGCAAGATCCCTCTTTTCCGTCCTAATTCTTTCCTCCTCCTGAACACACATGGCGATTAAATCACTCATGTTCCACTTTTCTTTCTGAGTGTTATAATTGATCTTAAAAGTTGTATACTCAGAAGGGAGAGAGGTCATAATGAAATGGACTAGGAAACCATCAGAAATCTCCATGTCCATTCCCTTAAGTTTTCCGGCCATATCAGTCATCATCATTATGTGTTCTCTAATCTTCGGATCCATCATATTTAGTTGTCAAGAGCCTCTGAATTAGAGTACTAGCATAAACTTTTGTAGAGCCCTTAAATTTTTCTTCAACTGATGACAGATACTCTTTAGCATTTTCAGAATCGGGGATTGCTCCCCTGATCCCAACTGAAATGGAGGTCTTCATTATCATAAGTGATAGACGGTTGGACCGCTCCATTTCTCAAAGATTAGTTTCATAAATTTTCTTTTGTCATCATAATTTTCTTCACCCTCGGAGGGAATGGGAGCCGCACCCTTAAAGCATAATCGAGATCTAATACCCCAAGGACAACATGGATCCTCTCTTCCGGAGGGAAAATTACTCCCGTAAGTTGTTCAATGTTGTCGATCGTGGCGCCGACATTTGATGCATTTATTGTGAATACCAAATCTGAGGCACAAAATTAGAAATAATCATAAGAATATGTTGCATGCAATTAACCCTACGTTGGTCTGATTAATAACACACAAAAACTATAGTTCTAATTCACATCACCGTTGGGCAGATGATGAGTCGGTGTAGCAGCCGGGAGGTGTAGAGAGGTCGGAGTAGGTGCGTCGGCGTTCGTAGAGGTGGCCGTGGACGAGAACGACGGTGTTCGGTGACGACGGGGCTTGGGTCTTCGTCCACCTTTAGCGCAGGTCACAGATCGGGTTTGTACGGGGTGTGTATCCGGCAGTCAAGAACAACCTCGTCTCGTGCCTGCCGAACCCCCTGAGTTCTTATTGCGCTAGGTGACCGGGACCCGAACCAAAGTGGTTGGCCGCGCCTTCCGATCATGGCGCGAGGGAGACGTGGTCTCCCGGTAATTTCGGGAAACTGTTAGCTTAGCCGAAGATCAACCCAACACCAAACTGATGCAGCGACGGCGTACACCCAGTGCCCCACCCCGTCCTCGCTGTGGATGGAGCCGGAGCCCGTAGCCTCGTACGCACTCACACGCAGAGGCGGTGCGGCACGGAGGCTGCCTCATCCCGTCGTTGCCTCGGACGCGCGCGGATAGCGCGCGCGCGAATGCGGGGACAATGGAATGGAGGTGTCGCAGTCATCCCGTCTCTCATCTTCTCCGGCAGGCTGGCTCAAAGGCAACGACAATAGTGGAGTATGGCCGCGGCAGTGGCTATGACGCGAAGGTGTCGATTTGGCCAACCACGTGTGGCACGGAAGCGGCACACGGCACACCTCGCCCGATGGCGAGGTCTTCGCCCCATGGAGCCTGATGGCGAGCGTGTAGGCGAGCAACGACAAGCCCGATCCTGGTCGATGGTGCGGCGCAGAGGCGACAATCTGGTTGGGATGGCAAGATTGATCCGACATCATCACGTCATGGAGACAGCGCCTGAAGCTCGGTTCGCAGCTGTGGTGTGCACGCAGAGACATGATGTCGTTGCCTAGATGGTGGTTGCTAGCGGCGTGTGCGCGGAGGCGCACGGTCAGACGGCCCATGGACGGCTATTGGTGAAGGTACGCGATGCATACCCGAACCAATCGTGGTGGAGTCAACACTCGGTCGGCGGCAGCGACGGCGCGTTAGCGCATAGGACGGGATTAGTGGCAATGAATAGTATAATAAAAACTAATTTACTAAAAAGAACAATACCGTTAGAAATGAAAGCTTTGATCAAAGCAACGTACCAGAAAGCCATAGCTTAGAGGTTATCGTGCTAATAACGTGTTGTATAATCGAGGTCGCGTTGTTGATGAACGAAGCTCTCAACTCCTAAGTAATAAACAATAGACAAGAAAACAAGGATATAGTCCCAGCCTTCTCTCTTTATTGATCTCTTTGCCCGTAGGTTTGTGTGTACAATGAGAGCCCTTGGTCCCTTTTATATAGGAGGAGGTTTTTCTTTATGCATGAATTAGTAATATGAGATTAAACTAACTAATGGTCTTTGTGGGCCGACTGCCCTTAATAGGTCTTTGTTCAGGTAAAGTGTTCACACATACTCAGATCTTGAAAACAGGCCTATATACAACAAAAAAAAAACACTGAACATTTGAACCATGCATCATTCTATGTAATGGATCAAGACGACAGCAGGCTCAACGGCGAGGAAATCCAAGCGTCGTCCACCGTAAGCTAAGCTCGCCATGGCGGTCCTCAAGGTGTTTGTAGCTATGGAGCTACGGTGCTGCCTTTGCCGTGCTCGAGACGGCGTAGTATGGTGTGGCCGTGTCCTGCAGCCGTGGTGACAACACTGTTGTAGCGCGCCCAAGTCCAATGACCCGGTGGCTGGGATGAGATAGCGCGATCAGCACCGGCGACCACTAAGGAATAGTGTCCAGCCATCATCTTCCTCGCTGGCATCAATTGTTCTTGAGCGACACCGCCGCCAAAGTGTCTAGCACCACCATAATCAAGAGGGTCGTTGAGCCTCCTTTTTTTGCTTCTTCCTCGACGCCGCAGACCACCACTGAACCGCTGCTTCTTCCTATCCTCGACACTTTGTTATGCGGAGACCTTGGAAAATCGGACCGGTATCAAATACCGGACACGGATACGGCGTCGATATGCCCAGATACGCATAGGAGGCGTATCGGTGATTTCGTCTCTTTTTAAAAAATAAAATAATTCATGATACTTCTTAGATACTTTTCTAGATACCTCTTAAAACTAATCCCTTCATCATTCCACACGTTACGATGCGGTGAGTTCGTTCCATATATGAAGGAAAACGGATAGGTTACCTTAGCGCAGATTAGAAATTTCTACCACGTAAATCAGAAAGCTGTGTGAGTAAAAGATCATAGATTGTTACTACTAGATACGCAATGCAACGGAAGTAGAGTTGAAGTGGCCGGTTCAACGTAGCACACGACGGTGTGGTAGAAGTATTCTACGAATAAGTCACATACTTGTTGATCAATACGAAAAGTATTTATTTAAAGAACAAAATAATATATTATTCAAAATAATCATAAACATAAGAGTAACACAATCATCTTTATAGTCTCGCCCCCCTATTCCTCTAGCCCCAAACGCTGCTTCCCTGCTCCCGTGCCCTGCACACGCCGATAGCCTTATAATAGTTTAATGAGAAATAAGTTCAATACTTTCCTTGCATAAGGTTATCGGTAAGGAGGGAGAACCGGAGAGGACAGCACTTGGCTGCATCATTGCCATTTCCTTATAATAATTTATTAAATTATGTCCTTTAATATTTTGATTTTTATAATATTCCGGGCCGATGGCGGCCCATCTAAACGAGCCCTTACGGGACTTCAATCGAACCATTCTTGTGAGCAAACATTCTAGACTCATCTTCATTATCTAGATTCATTGTTGGTATTCTTAAATCTATCCTACATACAAGCCATTCTTAAACGATTCTTGTGACTTGTGAGGGAATCTATTCTACGTACAAGCCACAACCTCCAAATGGATGAATTTTTATCTAAATCGGAAACTAACCAATAAGAGAAGGAACCTGCACAGCTGCACTTGCAAACATCGGAAACTACTGCAGCTTTTTACAGAAGAGATCGATGCAACCTAATAAATTCACACCATCCTTGCAATCAGAGGGTCCTCCCAAAAAAAAATCCCAGAAAGGATACTGATCAATCAGAATTAACATGGCTTTTATATAGAAGAGATCGATGCAGCCAAAAAAAAAAATCCGCATTTTCAACAGAGAGATGAAACCAATTGTTCATATTGGTATTGGCAGTTCTTGCCAATCAAGCAGCAGGAAGAACATGCATGTCAAAAACTAATGTGCGCTCGCCAAATTGGTGAACAATCCAATTCCCCCCAAAATCCAATCAAATCTACTGGAAATTTCCCACGGTTGGTACGCATCGGAGAAGCTAATCCAGGTGTCGTGCGCCAGGCTGCCTTTGCATGCTCGAGACGGCGCAGCATGACGCGGCCGTGGACTGCTGCGGCTGGGATGGGATAGCGCGGTCAGCACCGGCGACCACGAAGGAATAGTGTACAGGTCATCGTCTTCCTCACTGGCACCGCTGCTGCTCTAGACTACTTTACATGGATACTTCGGAAAATTGGCATACCGGTATCGGAAACTACGGCCCCGACGTACCCATATACGTATCGGAGGTGTATAGGCGATTTTCATGTTTTCCCAAAAAAAAATTATGCTACTTCTCGGTAGTGTTCTGAATTTCGCCGAAAATCAACAATTTCGGATTTGCCGGTGGAGCCAGCGGGAATACAAAACGGTCTCGAAAAAATGGGTTTGGATGAATTTTGTTCAAAAGAAATCAAATTTGCTTGAATTTTATTCAAATTTGATTTTTTATTTAGAATCCAAAAAAAATCAAAAATAAAAAATTGACAAAAAAATGATTTTCAGCCAAATGGTCTTTTCGGGCGAAAACCATGTTTCTCGAATACTTCCCCATACTTTTCCTACGTATGATAATTGACGTCACCCCATCATCCAGCGCCAATGGCACGTGGCTAGAGCAACACCGTCATCGAAGACCTCGTCGCGCACCTGGCTAGCATTTGTTAAGAAATTGGGCTTAGGACCGAGAGTCCTGGTTCAAGTTGAGCTCCTCATTCCAAACTCTAGCAGAGTCGTAGCCTATAAATAGGGGTACTAGTCATTGTAAAGGTTGATTGATCGATGAAAGAATAAAAAGAAGCAAGAAGTCCCCCTACATCTCTGTGTTCAATCTATTACTCGGTTCTTCTGTTCTTGCATTGTTCTTACGATTCTACACTTGTCTATAAGGTAATACTGAACTCGTCAGCGACGGTTCCTCAACACATTATCAGCACGATCGACTCTCCTCGCATCGAAAAGGTAACCATCGATGAACGATACTCGTAGATTAAATCGTTTTTTCTAGATCGCTTTCAATTATGCAATTGTTGCTTTCTAGATTATTTTTTACAGTGCAAATTCACTCTGATCTACTGCGAGCCGAGTTGATGTCGCCAACCAAGCTGATTGGTAGATCGCATGAAAGAGAGAATGTTGATTGCACTGTAAATCGTTTCATGAATAATGAACACGGCATCGCATCGTATGAACAGTAAAAAAGAAAAAAAATCGGCCAACGCAGCCCTGTACGGCCGCACTCCGCATGCATGCCGCCCCCGCATGGGCTCTGTACCTGCCCGAAGCCGGCTGCCCACTCCGCGCCCCCGCATGGGTCCTCGACGCCGCTTGAAAGGGCTCCCGGCTAGAATCTTGTACAGCCGCCATGAGCCCTCATATAATCTCACGTGATGATTAGAAGATGCATTGCATGCAGTCAAATTCTCACGTGATGACTAGAAGATGCAATTACGTGATGACTAAAAGATGTATTGCATGCACTCAAATTCTCACGTGATGCCTATAACTAGAAGATGTATTGCATGCACTCAGATTGTGTACAGCCGAGAGAAGGTGGTATGCTGGCCCGAGATTAGTGAGGAATGATCTCGGGACATGGGTTGAGCCCAGCGCGTGCACGTCGGCATAATGGATGGCAATATGGCACCGGCCGTGTATGACTAATATGACTACGCGAGTTAGCCCAATCCAGCTGCGCTCCGTGCGCAGCTATGCATCCTAGCACCGGGCCAACTGCAGCGCGCGGCCGCCGCCTCACTCACCGGCTCGCCCCGAAGTGCCGCCGCCTCACCCGCCGACTCGCATGCGAAGCCGCCGGCCGCGCGCAACATTGGCGCGCCGCCACACCGCCGACTTCGACGCTGCCGCTGGCGCGCGCAACATTGGCGCCGCCGCCACACCCGCCGACCGCGCCGCTGGCCGCCGGCGTGCGCAACATTGGCGCCGCCCCGCACCCGCCTGCATCGTGCTCGAAGGGCCGCCGCCATGGCCCCACACCGCTGCCTTGAAGTGGCGCCACTGCATGCCGGGAGCCCACACCGCCGTGACTCGCCGCCGCGACGCAGCGCCACCAAGCCGGGCGCATGAAGACACCGAGCTCTCGCCATGGCGCCTCCGCACGAGGTCAGCGCGCGCCGCGCTGGAGCCACGCCCACTCGTTGGCCCGGACGGCCATGCTCACCCGCCGACCAGCACGCCGGAGCAGCCCGCACGGTCGCGCCCACTCGCCGGCCCGCAAGCCGGAGCAGCCCCCGCACGATCGCGCCCACTCGCCGCCCGCACGCCGGGCAACAGCCGCCGAGCGACCGCCGCCACCGCACGCCTTTGGAGCCGCCGCCTCGGGCATTTTTTTTGGAGCCGCCGCCGCCTCTGTAAGAAAAAGGGAGGGGAAACCCTACTGCAGCAAAAAAAGGGCCTAGTGGGCCTTAAAGGCCATGGCATGTAAAGAGCATGGCACGTGACTTGCATGCGCTAATTAAAGAAGGCCTAAAGAAAGATATAAAAGCGCCGGCCGAGTGGACCAACCGAAAAAAAAGGAAAATCACGTGAAAAAAAGGGAAGCGGTGAAAAACCCAAAAATTTGCAAATAGGGCTTTCGTAATTCGAAAATTACGAGAATTTTTTATGACATGAAATTTTATGAAAAAACCCTGAAATTAAAAATTAAACACAATTTTTTTCTCTGCACTGAAATTTTGCATGTTAACCCTTGGAAGTTGCAGAATTCGTCGAAAATATTTTTTTCAGTAGAAAAGAGCCTCGGGAATTCGATTTTTGAATCAGTTTTTGCATTCTAAGCATGTTTAACTTTGTTATTATTATTTCTATGCAATTTATTTATTGTATTTACTATTTTAATTATCTGTGATTGTTTATATTGTTTTTAATCACTGAAAATAGCAGTAAATCATGAAAAATATATAGAAAAATACGGGATCACGAACCAGAAGTTCGAAGAGCATTATGAGAATTTTGCAACCATTTTATGTAAATTACTAGCAGTAATCTTTTGAACTCTTTGCATGAATATGGAAATGACTGGCATCCCGAACTAGGAGTTCGAAGAACTGGCCCAACATGGCCAGCATTTGTATAGAATTTGTATCAGTCTTCAATTCTGTGGTAATGTGTAACAGCCCTAACGTAGGGTTTGTATTTCAAGTGTAAAATTTTGAGGAGAAATAAAAACTTTTGTTGTCTCTTCAAATCATTTGGAAGTTTTCCAAATTTTCCCTAGCAATTTCCAATTTTCTAGAAGATAATTCTTGTGATTTGAAGTGGTTGTCATCAAATTATTAGCCTTCAAACTTGTGATCATTATCTGCAAATATTTTTCCTAGCATCTTGGTCATCTTATCTACCTCCCTGAATTATTTCACAATTTTTAGATTTTATTTGCTATTTCAAATGGCCAAGTCAAACTAGTTGGAAATCTGGTCAAACCCTAGGTCAGCATGCTTGTGAATTTTCTGCAGAGCTTCTAAGTGCATAAAAAGTTCTGGAAAATTTATTACATGTTGCTCTCTGTCTCAAGTAGCTACCATAAAAATTTCGGAATTTTGGAGCTCGGAGCTATCTCTAAAAATTCCTAAAACTCTCTCGCCTTTTAAAACTCAAAATCGAAATCATTGTTTGTCGCTCGAACCCGAGCCCGACTCAAACTGAACCGCACCACTTGACTCGGTCGCACCGCCTAGCTGCACCGCGCGAGTCCAATCGATCGTGACCGTCCGATGCAAATCGAACGATCCACGTTGCGTCTTTCAACCGACTGTCGAATGCATACACCAATCTCGGTCGTCCATTTGGATCCAACGGTCGGTTGTGTTCGATCAAATCAAACCACCGGTTCGCACCGCTTCGTCGATCGCCGGCGGTGGACCCCACTGTCGCCTTCGCCCTCGTCTTCTCCGCGTCTCCGGAGTTTCGGCCGGCCGTCGCGCATGTTTGCCACGTCT
This sequence comes from Ampelocalamus luodianensis, assembly GCA_036346255.1. Taxonomy (NCBI): domain Eukaryota; kingdom Viridiplantae; phylum Streptophyta; class Magnoliopsida; order Poales; family Poaceae; genus Ampelocalamus; species Ampelocalamus luodianensis. Next base: position 55,744,854 of record CM070617.1, on the reverse strand, counting down.
CTCGTCGCTGCCACATTTACGCCCTCGTGTCGGTCAGAAGCATCGGCGGGTCTCATCTACCCACCGAACTCATTCATTCCTTCTCTACCCCATTCTCGTGCTTTCTCCGCCCGTTTCTTTGTCTCGGCCGGAGTTGAACCCAAGAGCAGCGCCACCGTGTCAGTGCCTCTCTCAAGCCCGCGACCGTACCATCGTGATCCACTCTCCTCGCCGCCTCCATTTTGCCCATCCCGGATCATCGGCATCCATTGGATCGCTCGAGCAACTTCATCGTCTTAACCCGCGACCTCGGCCCGCGAGCTTGCTAGCGTTACGTGAGTCTCAAGCCTCGGCGTTTGGTTCCACTTGATCGCAATGCTCCGCGATGCTCACGGTGGGTTCGTTTCGTCTTTGGTGCATCGTGGAAGCCGTGCGACCGATTCTTCTCCGAGCTCGGTGTTTGCGCCCGTGGTGATTCGGCGATCTCGGACCTCCTTCGTCGCCATCATCTTGTGCTTATTGCTCCACAGGATCAAGGCGGGTGGCGCATCTTCGGGTCTTCGAAGCCCGTAGCGTCTTCTCGCGAGCACGCACCTTCTTCTCCGCCTCGGTCGGCGTGAGCTCAACTCCGTGACCATCGGACTCGCGTCGCCGTCATCGTTCGCGAAGTCTCGTGAACCCGAAGGTATCACTCACTCGTCTTGAAGCCCATTGGCGAGATCCACTGCGCGGCGCGCGCGTTCCGTCGCGCGGCGAGCGCGCTGTCATCTCATCGCTTAATCTTGTTTAGTGTAGTCAGCGACTTGTGGACCTTCTTTGTTAATCATGTTTAGAAATCATTTAATCCAACCGTTTTATTTCACCTTGAGTTTCGTCATGTGGGCCGGGATGTCGGTTAGGGTGCATGTAGTTTCCTTAATCGCTTTCTCGATGGGAAGCGTATTTCTGTGAGGGTATGTTAGGTTTGCACTTTAGTAAGCAAGACGTATTCTCGAATACGCCGACGTCACCTTAAGCCGTGGCGAGTCGGTGACTCGATCGCGCCGCTTCTGCGGCCCGCATGTCGATGGCGAGGGGCTAGCTAGGCGTGAGTGCGAAATGAAATGCGTGCATTATAGATTTGGAAATGATTTAGTATTTACGGTTTATGTTTTTGTTGAACTGTTAATTCATTAAACTTGTAAAATGCATAACTAATTCAACTTTTATCCAAATTGCATGAATCCAAAGGTCTTGTTTATTTTCATTTCAAATGTATTATTTACTAAAATTAGTTTCATCCATGTCTCTGTAGCAAAAATCTGTTAATTAATAAAATGATGTCTTATGTATCTTCTAGATTAGAAAATGCATATCTCTTTCAATATTTGTCCATATCGATAAAACCAATTTTGTAATTTGTCATTTTAATGTACTAATTATTAGGATAGGTTTTATACTAATTTCTGCTCATGAAAATTTGTTAAGTAATTAACTAGTGTTTTGATGTGTTTTTAGCTTAGGAAATTCATAGAAAATTCTTAATAACTTAAAGTGAATTCGTTCTCTGTTTAAATTTTTTATATCATGCTTAGGCTCTGTGAAAAGTTTAGTGTGTTTTGTTGTTGTTGTATTGTTTGAGTTTGGTCGGTGTTATTCGTTCTTATTATTTGTTTTGTTCAATCGTTAGGATTCGATATTTGCGGCAACCACGAAACGATCCTCCTTAACATATTGAGCAAAGCAGCAGACAGTGCAAGCGATTTGATCATGTTTAATCCCAGTATTTTAAAGATTAATATTTTGTTTCAATTTGTATGTATGCATTGCTTAATTTGTGTTAAATTGATTAGTTAAATCGTGTTTCGCATATCCCGTAGACAAAATATTGATCTCTACTACCGAGCTTAGGTTATTTCTTTGTGATTAGAGATCGTTGGATGATCTCTTGTCACTTAGTAGATCGGGTCAACTTGCTTAGACATGCTTAGCTATCGGTAGAAGCGGGCGGTTATCGACTTTAGTCGGTAGCCTTGATCACACAAAATCTACTATAACTTTACGTTTGACTTTTGCTATGTTTATCCGCAAAACTAAAAATGAAAACAAAAATGATTTAGACTTGGGCACAATGGTAAGACGGTGTGATCTGTGGGTGTGACTGAAAGGTGCCCGAGTCGATTAAGGACCGAGTTACTTGCGCCACCGTCTTGAGCATTTTGCGTGCTAACCACACTAGAGTATATGGGGCCTCTCTTGACCTAGTACTTTGGCGTGTATTGGCTCAGGTCGCAGGAGGGATGGAGGTGGGAGCATGGTAGTTGTCCAAAGCTTTATCCTCGAGTGGGTAGTTGTCTTTTCGGCTTTACCATGTAGCGTATGGATTTCTATCCATACGAGCGGCTCGTAGTTAATACACAATATTGGAAAAAGTCTCGTAGGACTTAGCGTGTACAAGATACCTTGGAAGTGTGTTTTGGCTTAAAGGCGATGCGAAGTGTGGGTACATTGGTACACCTGCGCAGGTTAAAACTATTCGAATAGCCTCGTCTAGGTTATGGACACGCTCGGATACGCCAGTAAGAACTAGACTACAACATTTAAATTAAAATTTGATGGGTGGTACGAATGGGATTCGTGCTATTGTTAATGGTGACTATTGGGTTAGTCACTTCTAGGTTGTTTATCTTTCGCTTTTGTTATTAATATCCGTCTTTGTTATTTAAATCTTAAAAATGAATTGCAAACTTGCCTTCAAACCGTATTACATTATTGCAAATAAAGTTGGCTTTATGCAAATAAAACATATGGCCTCCACTAAACAAGCTCGCATGTAGCATATGAATAGGTCATTAGTTCACACGTCGGTCTTGCGGGTACAAAGACAATCTTTGTACTCGGTGCTTTGCTTAATGTTTTTGTTGCGAGGAAGAAGGTGAGCGGGGCCTCACTTCGTGAGCAGTGTTGCCGTTTCGTGGGCGACTAGACTTGGCGGTCGGTCGGATGCCTTGTGGGTTGGAGGCACACCGATTGGCTTTGTTTATAGCCATCTTATGGCACTTTGCTTCATTGTCGTTCTTGTTTATTTGTGTATCTTGGCACGTCGGCCTTTGTGCGTAATAACTCTTCTATTTGTTTATCTTCCATTTGGTAGTGTTGTGTTTGGACTCTATGTGTGGAATGGAGTTGATGTCTAATTTTGTACCGAGGTGTGTATCTTTGCTAGAAGTATACATATCTCGAGATCGATTTATTTGATTTGTGATGCTAGGACCGGGTGGTTGGTTAAGCATTACAAACCAAATAAATTGGGTCCTCACAAAGTTGGTATCGAGCCATTCGACCGTAGTAACAAGCATAGTCGTCCTTAGGATATTTTGAAAGTCTTATTTTCAAATCATAAAAGGTTTATGAAAACCTAGGCGATTCTCGATTTTATTCCTTACCTATCTTAGCTTTCTACTCTCATCTTACTCTAATTTAAGTTTTGAAACTTGGTTTCTCTCTTCACCTTTCAAAAGATAGTTACTACTGGTGGAATTAGTTTGGGAGAACCATGAAGTTTAATCCAACTAAAACTTGTGGGGATAATAGGGTAAGATGTAAAGGGAGTAGTTATGTGTCCGATTTTCTTTGGTGAACTTTATCCCGCCTTGTGTTGTTTCTGGACTGCTTTCATGAATTTTGGGCTTTCTTGCTCTTAAATTTGTTGCTAACTTGTCTTAGTAAAACAGATGGCGGGAGAGCAGCGTGGCGATCGGCCGGTGGTCATGATGAGGAGCTTCCCCTCCTCAGACCATGGTGAGTGCTCGCTCGGTCAGCGAAACCGCATGGACGACGCGCATCTTGGAGGTTATTGCTAGGAATACCTCCACTCCTGCTGGTGGTGGCGGCCACCGACTCGCGAGGACTTGCGAGTTCCTCGTCGCGACCGCCGACTTACTCCGCTCGAGGACCCTCGATGCGGATGATTGGCTGCGCATGGTTGAGCGGAAGCTCAACATAGCTCGATGCCATCGCGCAGATAAGGCGCTCTTCCCCACCGGCTTGAGGCGCGGCACTCTCATGGTGGGAGAACTATCTCGCCATGCAGCCCGGGCCATGTGGTCGCGTGGGAGGAGTTCAGTCGACTTTCGTCGGGCCCACATCCCGGACACGATGATGAAGAAGAAGAAGGAGTTCCTCGCGCTCAAGCAAGGGCGCAAATGCGTGATGGAGTACTTGTGCGAGTTCAATCATCCGGCTCGTTATGCTCCGGAGAGGTGGCCTCGGATGAGGCTAAGCGGGAGAAGTTTATGGATGGCTTGTCCGAGGAGCTGCGGGACAAGCTATCTATTGTGGACTTCTCGACTTTCGGGCCTTGGTAGATAAGGCCATTGTTGCTGAGCATAAGGCAAAGGCGGGCGAGTCCCGCAGCGCAAATGGGAGGCACATCGGTCTACTCACGCCACCTCGTTAGTCCTCGGTGGGCGGCACCAGATGGCCGTTCTTTTGCTCCACCGCGCCGAGGCCATCGCACACACTCCTCGCCCACCGCAGGCGTGTTTGACCACGTGCGCTGCGATCGGCAGCGGCGGCCTCCGCAATCCGGCGCCGAGGTTACTTGTTTTTTGCCACAACAAGGGCCATTATGCGAATGCACGCCCTAAGAGTGTTCAGCGACCTCGTCCTAATGGAGGACGGGCGGGAGTGGTCATCCACGACGAAAGATGATCGAAGCGAGTGCGGCGGCGGTCGAGTCAACCACCTTTCGGCGAGGAGGCTCGGGAGGCGCGGATGTCGTGATGGGTACACTTCTTGTTAATTCTCGTCCTGCTGCGGTATTATTTGATTACGAGCATCGCATTCTTTATTTCAAGATCATTTGCTGCTGCTAGTGGTCTTCGCCGTGTTCCTTTAGGCGTTCCTTTGCTCATCCGCTCTCGGGTCGGAAATGAGAGGCGTTCTCTGATGTCGTGATGTTCCTATCATAGTCAAGGAGTGGGGTTTTGGCAAACCTTATTCTTTCGATTCGTAGTGCGATGTGATTCTTGGCATGGATTGGTTGTCCCAACACTTGGGGCGATCGATTGCGTCGGGAAGATTGTCTATCTCACCGACCCTTGAAAGCGGCGGTCGGATTTTCGCGCGGCCTGGGGCCACATCTATGTGTATTAGAGGCGGCTTGACCTTGCAGTCGGGATGTTCCCATAGTATCGACTTTGGGGATGTCTTTCAAGATTTGCCCGGATGCCTCGATTCGAGACCTTGAGTTTGTCATTGAGTTGCTGCCCTGCATCAGCTCCGATTTGAAGCGCCGATCGAATGCCTCCCAATGAGCTAGAAGAATTAAAGAAGCGACTTGGTGAGCTCCAAGCAAAGGGTTTCATCCGTCCCAGTTCATCTCCTTGGGGTTGTCCTGGTGATCTTTGTGAAGAAGAAGGACAAGACTTTGCGCATGTGTTGATTACCGTCCTCTCAATGAGGTGGCGGTGAAGAACAAATATCCTTTGCCCGCATCGATGATCTGTTCGATCGGTGGCTGGAGCCAGTGTTCTCAAAGATTGATTTGAGAATGGGGTATCATCGAGTCAAGATCAGATCGAGGATATTCGAAGCGGCTTTCACTACTCGTTATGGAACATGCAGTACACTTGTCATGTCCTTTGGCTTAACAATGCTCGACTTTGTTCATGAACTTAATGAATTCGTATTCATGGAGTTTTTGGACAGATTTGTGGTGGTCTTCATTGATGATATTCTTATTTATTCCAAGATCAAGAAGATCATCTTGAGCATCCAAGATTGTTTTGGGCAAATTATGGGAACACCGACTATACGCGAAGTTCGACAAATCGAGTTACGTTGAGGGAAGTGGCATTCTTGGGCCATGTTCTTTCAGTGGAGGCATAGCTGTGGATCGATGGGTCAGCGATGTTCTATCTTGGGGCAGCCCAAATCGAGTCACCGATGTGCGAGTTTTCTCGGTTTAGCGGGCTACTACCGCGCTTTATCGAAATTTCTCCAAGATCGCGGCCGATGATTTGAATTGCTCAAGAAGGACAAGAAGTTTGTGTGGTCCTCGCTTGTGATGAGAGCTTTGGGAGCTCAAGCGGCGATTGACTTCACCCAGTCCTTACTCTTCCCGATATCCACAAGAGCTTCGATATTTATTGCGATGCCTCTCGTCGTGGACTTGGGTGTGTCCTTATGCGGAAGGCAAGCGGTTGCCTATGCATCCAGCGATTAAGACCTCACGAGCTCAATTATCCCACCCATGATTTAGAGTTGGCTGGCGTGGTGCATGCACTCAAGATTTGGCGGCATTATTTGATCGAAACCGTTGTGGTGTATTCGATCACAAGAGCTTGAAATACTTGTTCACCCAGCCAGATCTGAACCTCAGGCAGAGGAGGTGGTTGGAATTGATCAAAGATTATGACATGGGTATTCAGTATCATCCTGGCAAGGCCAATGTAGTTGCTGATGCACTTAGCCGAAAGGTGTATTGCAATACTCTGATGATCCAAGAGCAGCAACCTGCACTTCTTGCGAGTTTCAGCGTCTCAACTTGGGTTTGGTTGAGCACGGTTCCCTTGCTGCCTTGGTTGTGCAACCAACCTTGGTGGATCAAATCAAGGCAGCACAGCAATCAGATGATGGGGTGGGTAAAATCAAGCAGAATATCAAGGATGGATCAGCCAAGTGTTTCACAGAAGATGAGCACGGTGTTGTATGGTTTGGGCGTCTTGTGGTCCCAAAGGTCCCGAGTTGCGGGATTTGATTCTTGAGAGGCCCATGATTCGCCTTTGTCCATCCATCCGGGGCCACTAAAATGTACCAAGATCGTGTCGAGAGATTACGGTGGACTCGCATGAAGCGCGAGATTGACGTGTTCGTTGCCGATCGGCGTATGTTGTCGCGTGAAGGCGAACATCGGCGTCCAGCGAGTCTTCTTGACCCTTGCCTATACGAGAATGGAAGTGGGATTACGTAGGCATGGATTTTATCACCGGTTCGCCCGTACTCTGCGGGAAGGATGCATTATGGGTTATCATTGATCGATTGACGAAGGTGGCCCATTTCCTTCGGTCGCGATCGAAAATTGATGTGAATCGGCTAGCGGATCTTTACATATCCGCATTGTGAGTCGCATGGTGTGCCACGAACGATAGTGTCGGATCGTGGTTCTCTTTTCACTTCGATTTTGGCACACCGCAGGAGGCCATGGGTACCGTCTTTCGTTCACTCGACCTATCATCCTCGGGATCGATGGTCGACGGGCGCGTCAATCGGTGCTTGAAGATATGCTCCGTGCTTGTGTTCTTTCCTATGGAAAGAATTGGGAGAAGTGCTACCGCTGCCGAAGTTCTCCTACAACAACGACTTCGAGCTAGTCTCGGCATGGCACCATTTGAGGCCTTGTATGGGCGGCTGCGAACACCATTGAGCCGGTGGCGGTGAAAGCGGTTCTTTGGCGGATTCGATCAATGAGGTGAAAGTCAAGTGCGATTGATTCGTGAGCACTTGCGTGTGGCTCGATCGAGCGAAAGAGCTATGCGGTCGGCGTCGCCGTGAGTTGAGTTTCGACCCAATGACTTTGTGTATCTCAAAGTCTCACCTCCGAAAGGTCATCGTCGTTTGTCGAGGCAAGTGGCTCCTCGGTATGCCGGACCCTACCGCGTCATCGATAGAGTGGAGTCGTTGCTTACAAGTTAGACTTGCCAGCTACACTTGAGGGGTGCATGATGTTTTCCATGTGTCGCAATTGAAGAAGTGCCTCCGTGTTCGGTTGAGGAAACACCATTGGAAAATATCGATGTGCGGGAAGATCGTCTTATCGTGGCGTCCCGTTCGTATCCTCGAAGAAGTGAGCGCAGAACAAGGAAGCGTGTGATTAAGTTCCTTAAAGTTCGGTGGTCGAACCACTCGAGGATGAAGCCACTTGGGAGCGGCAAGATCGGGTCTCGGCGATTACCCATCATTCTTCTCCTGATGATCGAATCTCTGGCGAGATTCTGTAAGGGGGAGATTTATACAGACCCTAACGTAGGGTTTGTATTTCAAGTGTAAAATTTTGAGGAGAAATAAAACTTTTGTTGTCTCTTCAAATCATTTGGAAGTTTTCCAAATTTTCCTAGCAATTTCAATTTTCTAGAAGATAATTCTTGTGATTTGAAGTGGTTGTCATCAAATTATTAGCCTTCAAACTTGTGATCATTATCTGCAAATATTTTTCCTAGCATCTTGGTCATCTTATCTACCTCCCTGAATTATTTCACAATTTTTAGATTTTATTTGCTATTTCAAATGACCAAGTCAAACTAGTTGGAAATCTGGTCAAACCCTAGGTCAGCATGCTTGTGAATTTTCTGCAGAGCTTCTAATTGCATAAAAAGTTCTGGAAAATTTATTACATGTTGCTCTCTGTCTCAAGTAGCTACCATAAAAATTTCGGAATTTTTGGAGCTCGGGAGCTATCTCTAAAAATTCCCTAAAACTCTCTCAGCTTTTAAAACTCAAAATCAGAAATCACTGTTTGTCGGGCTCGAACCCGAGCCCGACTCAAACCAGACCGCACCACTTGACTCGGTGCGCACCGCCTCAGCTGCACCGCCAGCCGAGTCAATCGATCGTGACCGTCCGATGCAAATCGAGCGATCCACGTTGCGTCTTAACCGACTGTCCGAATGCATACACCAATCTCGGTAGTCCATTTGAGATCCAACGGTCGGTGTGTTGTCGATCAAATCAAACCACCGGTTCGCACCGCTGGTCGATCGCCGGCGGTGGACCCCACCATCGCCTTCGCCTCGCCTTCTCGCGCGTCACCGAGTCTCGCCGTCGCGCATGCTTGCCACGTCTCGTCATTGCCACATTTACGTCCTCGTGTCGGTCAGAAGCATCGCGGGGTCTCATCTACCCACCGAACTCATTCATTCCTTCTCTACCCCATTCTCGTGCTTTCTCGCCCGTTTCTTTGTCTCGGCGGAGTTGAACCCAAGCGGCGCCGTCGTGTCGATGCCTCTCTCAAGCCCGGCCGCACCATCGTGATCCACTCTCCTCGCCGCCTCCATTTTGCCCATCCGGATCATCCGGCATCCATTGGATCGCTGGAGCAACTTCATCGTCTTCGCTCCTACGGCCTCGACCCGCGAGCTTGCTAGCGTTACGGTGAGTCTCAAGCCTCGGCGTTTGGTTCCACTTGATCGCAATGCTCCACCGATGCTCACGGTGGGTTCGTTTGTCTTTGGTGCATCGTGGAAGCCGTGCGACCGATTCTTCTCCGAGCTCGATGTTTCGCGCGTGGTGATTCCGCCGTCTCGGACCTCCTTCGTCGCCATCATCTTGTGCTTATTGCTCACGGATCAAGGCGAGCCGAGGCGCATCTTCCGGTCTTCTCGAAGCCCGTAGCGTCTTCTCGCGAGCACCGCACCTTCTTCTCCGCCCGGCCGGCGTGAGCTCAACTCCGGTGACCATCGGACTCCGCGTCGCCGTCATCGAGTTCGCGAAGTCTCTGTGAACCGAAGGTATCACTCACTCGTCTTGAAGCCCACCGTTAGCGAGATCCACTGCGCGCGCGCGCGCCCTTCCGTCTTGTGGCCGAGCGCCGGTGTCATCTCATCGCGCTAATCTTGTTTAGTGTAGTCACCGACTTGTGGGCCTTTGCTTTGTTAATCATGTTTAGAAATCATTTAATCCAACCGTTTGATTTCACCTTGAGTTTCATCATGTGGGCACAGGATGTCGCTTAGGGTCATGTAGTTTCCTGTCGCTTTCTCGATGGGAAGCGTATTTCTCTGAGGGTATGTTAGGTTTGCACTTTAGTAAGCGAAGGCGTATTCTCGAGTCGCCGACGCGTCACCTTAGCCGTGGCGAGTCGGGGCGACTCGATCGGCGCCCTCGCGCGAGCCCGCATGTCGATGGCGAGGGCTAGCTAGGCGTGGGTGCGAAATGAAATCGTGCATTATAGATTTGAAATGATTTAGTATTTACGGTTTATGTTTTACTGTTGAATCTGTTAATTCGCTTAAACTTGTAAAATGCATAACTAATTCAACTTTTATCCAAATTGCATGAATCCGGTCTTTGTTTATTTTCATTTCAAATGTATTATTTACTAAAATTAGTTTCATCCATGTCTCTCGTAGCAAAAATCATTAATTAATAAAATGATGTCTTATGTATCTTCTAGATTAGAAAATGCATATCTCTTTCAATATTTGTCCATATCCAAGAAACCAATTTTGTAATTTGTCATTTTTAATGTACTAATTATTAGGATAGGTTTTATACATCGTTTCGTTCATGAAAATTTGTTAAGTAATTAACTAGTGTTTTGATGTGTTTTTAGCTTAGAAATTCATAGAAAATTCTTAATAACTTAAAGTGAATTCGTTCTCTGTTTACAAATTTTGTTATATCATGCTTAGGTCTTGTGAAAAGTTTAGTGTGTTTTGTTGTTGTTGTATTGTTTGAGTTTGGTCGGTGTTATTCGTTCTTATTATTTGTTTTGTTCAATCGTTAGGATTCGATATTTGCGGCAACCACGAGAACGATCCTCCGCAACATATTGAGCAAGCGGCAGAATGTGCAAGCGCTTTGATCATGTTTAATCCCAAGATTTTAAAGATTAATATTTTGTTTCAATTGTATGTATGCATTGCTTAATTTGTGTTAAATTGATTAGTTAAACTCGTAGTGCATATCCTGTAGACAAAATATTGATCTCTACTACTGAGCTTAGGTTATTTCTCGTGATTAGAGATCGTTGGATGATCTCTTGTCACTTAGTAGATCCGGTCAACTTGCTTAGACATGCTTAGCTATCGGTAGAATCGGGCGGTTATCGACTTTAGTCGATAGCCTTGATCACACAAAATCTACTATAACTTTACGTTTGACTTTTGCTATGTTTATCATAAAACTAAAAATGAAAACAAAATGATTTAGACTTGGGCACAATGGTAAGACTGGTGTGATCATTGGGTGTGACCGAAAGGTGCCCGAGTCGCTTAAGGACCGAAAGTTACTTGCGCCACCGCATGAGCATTTTGCGTGCTAACCACACTAGAGTATATGGGGCCTCTCTTGACCTAGTACTTTGGCGTGTATTGGCTCCGGTCGCAGGAGGGATGGAGGTGGGAGCATGGTAGTTGTCCAAAAGCTTTATCCCGAGTGGGTAGTTGTCTTTTCGGCTTTACCATGTAGCGTATGGATTTCTATCCATACGAGCGCTCGTAGTTAATACACAATATTGGAAAAAGTCTCGTAGGACTTAGCCGTACAAAGATACCTTCTAAGTGTGTTTTGGCTTAAAGGCGATGCAAGTGTGGGTACATTGGTACACCCGCAGGTTAAAACTATTCGAATAGCCTCGTCCTAGGTTATGGACACGCTCGGATACGCCCGTAAGAACTAGACTACAACATTTAAATTAAAATTTGATGGGTGGCAATGCGAATGGGATTAGTGCTATTGTTGTGGTGACTATTGGGTTAGTCACTTCTAGGTTGTTTTATCTTTCGCTTTTGTTATTAATATCCGCATCTTGTTATTTAAATCTTAAAAATGAATTGCAAACTTGCCTTCAAACCGTATTACATTATTGCAAATAAAGTTGGCTTTATGCAAATAAAACATATGGCCTCCACTAAACAAGCTTTGCATGTAGCATATGAATAGGTCTGTTAGTTCACACGTCGATCTTGCGGGTACAAAGACAATCTTTGTACTCGGTGCTTTGCTTAATGTTTTTGTTGCGAGAGGAAGAAGGTGAGCCCTGGGCCTCACTTACGTGAGTCGTGTTGCCGCTTTCGTGGGCGACTAGACTTGGCGGTCGGTCGATGCCTTGTGGGTTGGAGGCACACCGATTGGCTTTGTTTATAGCCATCTTATGGCACTTTGCTTCACTGTCGTTCTTGTTTATTTGTGTATCTTGGCACAGCCGGCCTTTGTCCGTAATAACTCTTCTATTTGTTTATCTTCCGCTTGGTAGTGTTGTGTTTGGACTCTATGTGTGGAATGGAGTTGATGTCTAATTTTGTACCGAGGTGTATACCGTCAGGAAGTATACATATCTCGAGATCGCTTATTTGATTTGTGATGCTAGGACCAGGTGGTTGGTTAAGCATTACAAACCAAATAAATTGGGGTCCTCACATAATGTAACCACGGATGAGCAGAAGATTGAGAAGACTCTCTCTACTTTTCACCTGAATGTAGTGCAATCCGCACGCAACTATCGTCAAGACGGCTACATGGAGTATGCCGAATTAATTGATATTATGCAAGTTGCGGAAGCTCAAGATGATGTTCTAAGAAAGAACTACATCTCACAGCCACCTAGTAGAAATGTTGGCCATGGAGTCACTACTAGCAGCTACAAAGTGATGAAGCCTCACACGAATGAGAGGGGCAAGAAGAGTAAGGTCGTGGGTCGTATATTATTGATGCTTTTCAGTCTAAGAAAAATGGTAAATGATAGCATGAGACACACCTCACCATTGCAGGCATAGAGGGTCCATAACAATTAGTCGCACTCATGGATGTAGATAGCTCATAACAGCCCCCATCATCCCTCCTTTGGATATTGCAACGGTCGCAACCATAGTTTTCCAAGAGGAGAAGATTGCCATGAAGCAGATTGAAACATAAGTTTTTTAATACTTCGCTGATTTGATCTAGTGCACGCATTGCATTTGGATTTTTTATAGTAACTTGCAGTTTGTAATTGAAGCAGAACTTTGAATTATTGAATAATGGTTGTAAGCTCTAGGAGAGCAAAGTATTAAATTTTTATTATGAGTCCTGCAGGCTTATTTTTCCGTCTTTATAATAGCAAGTTATGTTCTGATATCTGAAGTATTTTATTTATGTATTGCTTGCTTTCTGCTACATATTAATAAAGTATATTATATTAGAACATATGGCGCCCTATGGAGGAAGTGTACTTAGCAGGTAGCAGCACAACGAATACCATCCTGAGAGAAACGGAATTTTTTTTCCAGTCGATCAGCAAGATTGCTGGCAGTCTTACGATAATCGCACGCAGCGATACTTGCATATTAGGCTCAGAAATGGTCGCAATTATACTTCCAATAGGCACAACATTGGTCATTGAAGAAGACTTGTTGTACCCAAAATCGACTAGAACTCTCAAGGATATTCGCGCTAACGGTTTGCACGTAGAGACTGAAGAAGAGTATGGTAAGGAATATCCGCTCATTGAAAAGCGTGAAAAAGTGGAACAATGGCATTAGAATGTCTTCCTTCATATGAAACTGAGCTATACTACACTAATATTGAGGCACCTGTAGCCTATTGACGAGGATCTATTAATCCTCATTTTATTATTCCATAATCATGTAATATGATGTCACATAGCATACCCCTTAATATTATAAGTGTTGGTGTTTTAGAACCGATCTTACGTAAAGATTGTTTGATTCGGGGGGTCTCCACAATTGATCACACAGACGAAGAAGACACGAGGATTTTTATACAGGTTCGGGCCTTCTCCGGTGAGAATAACAACCCTACCCCTGTGTATCTTGTATTTGCTCTTTGGATTACAATCGAATAAGTATGCTCTGTTTCTTCTTTTCCCCAAAAAAGGCCTCTCCTCTCTATCTCTAACAGATAACTATTTATACTAAGCAATAGTGGACGTTGTCCTTCCAGGCTAATTAGTCGCTCATTATTATGTAATAATGAGAGTAATTACCGGAGTAGTAACCTCCCATGATGTCAATCGCCACGATGAGATAGTGGGAATTATCTACGCTATGTCGAGATAATCACGTATTTTGACCGCTTAGATTCTCACCGCTTAATGGGCCGTCAAGCGGGTGGGTCCATGAAGTCGTGAGGAACCCGTAGCGGCACCGATCGTGAAAAACTTACGACCAGGACATACCGTAACGATCATACCATAGTCGTAGAAGAGCTTACGACTAGGTAGTAGTCGTAACGATTATACCATGGTCGTAGAAGAGCTTACGACCGTGGGTAGTCGTGGGATTATCCCGTGGTCGTAGAAGAGCTTACGACCGGGGTAGTCGTGAGGATTATCCCGTGGTCGTAGAAGAGCTTACGACCGGGGGTAGTCGAGGGTGGTCTACCACTTCGACTAGTTCTTCCTTTGATATTCTAAGGGGTATGTCTTATGACGCCATATTTCTTGATTATGGAGTAAATAAATGAGGATTGTTTAGATCCTCGCCATCTAGCCCCCACTTCAAGTGAAAATAACTTACTTGAGTGAAGGGTCGAGGCGATCCTTTGACCACTAAGGGTCGTTAGGAAAACGTTGAAGGAAAAACTCTTCAACCCTTGTTTCTCTCGACCAGGAATATGCTTGATCGAGGTAATTGGTTTAAGGTTGTCACGACTAAGAGATCGAAGCCGTCGTAGCCTTAAAACCGGAAATAAGGTTTTCCCGGTTGGTCTTTCACTTGACCCGGGGGTCAAAATGGTAATTTCACTTGAGGTGTGAAAAGGTGTCTTGGGACTTTCCATAGGGCAGGTAAAAAAGCCTGTCCGTTGAAACGATTCCCGAAGCGGTGGCGACTGTTGGGATTACGCGACGTTTCATCTCACCTGTGCGGTTATAAAACGGGCCGCAGGGGAAGAACTTAGGGTTCTTACCTTTTTACCCAACAGTCTATTGCTTTCTTGTTTCTTCCGCCGCCGGTGACTCCATATATTTTCTTGAAGCTTTCCCAACTTTAAATCTTCTCGTTCTTGAGAGAAAAAATGGTCAGGATTGTCTCTGAATGGGCCGAGTCGAAGATGGACGATGCAAAAATGATCGCGATGCCACAGAAGATCCCCGAGGGTCTTCTCGTGACTTGGATTGCGCGAATGGGCGACGTTGGCCTTCGGAGAGGTAGGCCAAATTCCGCCTTCCAGCTTATTGTGAGTGTGGCCTTCGATTGCTCGCTCACCTTTCCTCACGCTCGACTGAAAGACTTCAGGTGGAATTAGTGAACCTTGGTCCTAATTCCATCACGATGTTAAGTGTATTCGTGTACTTGTGTGAGGCCTACCTAGGATTCCGGACCTCGAGCTGCTCGGTATTATTATGGAATGGCTCGCAAGCGGATCGCCGGTAGTCGTGGTCCAAGCTCCATGACAACAAGTCGAAGGAGTATATTCAGATGTTTACCCTGGCCGCCTTGGCCGGTTGGAAGAAGAGGTGGTTCTCTCGGGAGGTTACCCAGAAGATAGCCTCTCGCTTGTTGGACAGCCGAGCGATCTTCCTCCGGGACTCGACTCGGCATCTCTCGACCGGATAGCCCCTATATTCAAGCTATCAAAGACTTGAAGTCGGAGGGCTCACCGGTTACACGTGGTGAAGGACTTCATCACGCGCCGAATTAGTCCTTTGAAGACAAGGGTCCTCCCATGTGGAGGTACTCGAGAAAGGATCGACCCAACCGGGGACTACAAGGACGGTGAGTAGAGAGACTTACTCTTTTGGTTTTATCCTTGGTTAACCCCGATTTAGTCTGCTTAATCGTATTGTCCATATTCCCGCATCTTTCGCAGCGGAGGTTGACGACGTGTCCGCTCATCTGCGAAGCATCCGCGAATATGGCGGCCTCAAATCCTCGCGTTTTGACCACAGAGGAGAAAGAAAGGCGCCTAAAGGTAATCAAACGACTTTGCCTTTAGGTGTTTTATTGTCGAGAATAGTATACGACTAGCTGATTTGTCGCAAAAACTTACGATCGGTGCGATCAGAGAAAACTTACGACCGGATGTAATCGTAGAATAACTTACGATTAGACAATGTCGAGGAATGCTTACGACTTTAACGTAATCGAGAATGACTTACGATTAGATAATGTCGTAGAAATACTTACGACTTAACGTAATCGTAGAATGACTTACGATTAGATAATGTCGTAGAAATACTTATAATTTTTGAGCTGATCATACAGACCACTTTTCTCCTTCTTCAACAGAAAGTTGGCATGGAGAACCGCCGAGACGACGAGGAAGTCGAGCTGGTGGTTGTAGGGGCGACTACGCAAACGGAGTCAGCGAAGTCCCCTCCATCTAAGAAGCGCCGACTGGTGAAAGTCGGCGACAAGGGGGGTTCGAGTTCTGCTCCTCCTGCTCCTTTTGCTAAGTTTGCCGCAGATCTAGCCGCGGCAAGAAAGAGAGCAGAAGAAGAGGCTCTTGCCCTTAAGCGCAAGGTCCCCAAAGATAAGGTACCTTTCTACTACGATGACAAGTCCTTCGCAGCTTACGCTTCTCGCGCTTTGTAAGACGGCTAGAAAAGAAGAACCGAAGGAGTTCATGTCTTTGTGAAGGAAACCGCTGCTCGGTGGAATCGAAGCCGAGGAGCGAAGCAAGATTCTCGAGGCGGTCGAGACTGGTCTCGCCCACCCGGAAGTCGGGAGGAGATGACTCTGTTGCCGAGTGCATCTCAACCAATGGTGGTTGAGAAGAAATCAAGAAATCTTCCGTTGGGAAGGTTGCTCCCAAATTTCGGTTAGGTCCAAAGAGACAGAGGTATGTAAAATAAAACACATAAGTGTAATGACTACTTACTTGTTTACTTGTTGACTTATTGTTGCGCTTTGCGATTCTCACCGGCTGCCTTCAATTCCAGGGAACTCTCATAGAGGATCTCGTTATCACCCCTTCAACCGAAGAGAGTGCGACAACGACAAGAGCGAAGATCTAGCCACCGCCCTCGCCGCAGAAGAGGCCGCAGCTGTGAAGTCGCCACGAAGGCCAATGATGTTGAAGTCGCACGACATCCGGAGTTGTCGAGAGACCGTGATGGAGGCCACACAAGCCTCGAGGAGGCACCGAGACAGACGGCGGCGAGCGCCACCACCGTCGGCAAGGAGGTCGTTGAGGATGTTCCTCCGGCCTCCGTGGAGTTCACGCCACGCAGTCGAGAAGAGGAGTATTTCAACTTTGCTCGACTTTTTGGCCCCGACTCCATCGAGGATCTTCCGCCTACCGCCTCCGCGATCGAGTTCCCATCGCAGAGCATTGTCAATTGCGAGACGATTTGACAATGAACGACTTGAAGAGGTATGGTGGAAACGAGTCGAGGAGATGGATGGGTCAAGGATCCATCACGAATAGTCTCCATGTTTGCTTGGTCAAACATGAACGTAAGTATTTATCGATACTCACTTAGGGTTTTATCTCTTTATCTTATCGCTTCTCTCTTTTTGAGAGAGCGCTGAGCAAGTTGCTACGATTTGTGAGTACAATCGCAACTTGTCAAGCTTCGACAAGAAAGACAACACTCTGCGAACAAGCGAGAGAGGTGGTGAGTGACACTCGTAACCAGCTTGTCGAGAAAAGCTACGACTTATACTAGTCGTAGAAAAACTTACGACTAGGGGTGGTCGAGAATAACTTACGACTACCCATTGGTCATAGAAATGCTTATGACCACTTGTTTTCATGTCCGCTTTTTTATCTTTGTAGGTTTAAGAGCGACGAAAAGACCTTGGTGGATTCGCCGACTTTGAAAAAGCCGAGTCAAAGAAGCCGAGGACAAAACATCGACCTCTGAAGAAGCTTCAGAGGCTAACTCGCAGCCTAAACAATGCAGGAAAAATTAAATAGTGCGACATTACGATCGCTTCGATCTTGGTTTCTCGCATCCCTTTGCTTTTTGACCTCTTATTCTTTTGTAGAAAAAGAAGTCTAAAATAAGACCCTTCACCCAATATGGGGCTCTCCTGACCGAGGTTAATGAGAAGACCTCCGTTGTCATGAAATCTCCCTGATCGCGAAGGAGAAAGACCAAGAGATTGAGAACTTGGGTTCTCAATTGGTAGTAAGTAGAACTTTACCGCTATTTATTCATTCTATCTTCTCATAGAATCATTTTTCTTATTCAATCCTCGCCTTATCGCATCGATTGATCAAATAAAGCGACTCCATGAGGCTTCGACTTATTCCCAAGAGGAGACAAAATCAATGAAGATCAATCTTCAAGATAATATCTCACTTAGAACAATGTACTCGATGGGCTTCGTGTCGGGAGGGTTGTTCCTCGTGATTTGACACGATGGCCGCCATACGAGTGCCATTGGGGAACAAGTCGGCACTCGAACGAGATGATACCTACTCAAGGCCAATCGAACGATTCAATAAGGGAAGTGGTCAGGAGGAGCTGTGAGTTTTGTTTTAGCAAAACTCAAGGCCCGCGATCCTAACCTTAATCTTCATTCTGTGAAGCCGACTTCGATCGCACCGAATGGCCGAGAGAAGTCGATCGAAGAGATGCGATCGGTTGGCGAGAAGGTCGCAGAGGAGATGCGATAGAATCTCCTAGGCAGAGTAGTCTTGTAATATATTCTTGTATAAACAAGTCTTTTTTGGTGGTGACGCCTAAATATATGATCATTTTTCCTGCAAATTATCTTGTAGAGTAAATAGTAACTCGTAAGATAAAAGAAGAAATAGTTAGACCAGATATGAGCGATTCCTCCTTCCTTCCGTATGTTTCCTGCGAATCATCTCATAGAGTAGTTAGTAACTCGTAGGATGATATCTTTAGAAAAAATTAGACTAAGAAATGAAGTCATGTTTATAACTTTATCCTAACCCCCGGCTACTTACTTAGTTTATTTTTAATAAACTAGGTAAGTAGTAAAGAAAGGGTTCTAAAAAAATAGAGAAGTTTGTTCGTCTTAGAGTTGTCAAATATCGACTTGTTTGCACTAGTCGAAAGAGTAGAAACAAATCGACGCTAGGAAGTTCCTCTAGTGGGCGGGACCACGTGCAGAGAAAAAGGCTTCGACTAGGTGATGTTACCATCTCCACCAGATTAATTAACTCGATAATGACGACTAGAGCGAAACAATCTTCTCGAGTACCTTAAGGATTCATTCGCCACATTCATCTTTCCGACTTAGTTGTTCGCGGCAAAAGTAGGAAACCGAACGACATTAGGAAGTTCCGCCTAGTGGGCGTAACCACGTGCGCATGTGAGAGGCTTCGACTAAGTGTGTTTCTTCCTTCGACCAAGAAACTAATCAAGTTATTTGAAAAGGTAGCCAATGCATCTCAAAGAAAAGGTTACTCTTCTCGCTTTATTTTTCAAATAAGCTAAGGTGATATGAATTACTTAACAACTTTCGACCATTTTTCTCGAGCTCAATAAGCTTTGTATCGATTGTTTAAGAACGGCGATATTAGGAAGCTCCTTCCAATGGGCATAACCACATGCAGAGAGGAGAGACTTCGACTAAATGTATCGCCCTTTGCTAACCATTGTACAGAAGGATGAGGAAAAATGGTCGAAAGAATAAAAGCGAAATTCAAAATAGACAAAAAGATAGGGAGAACTGTTGCTTTATTGCCGTTGAAGTTTGTTACACATAAAATTTGCGTGAATCGGTCAATGTTCCAAGAATTTGAGAGAACACGCCATCTTCCATTGCAAGTCGCATCGATCCCGACGCTACATTTCGACCACGTGTAAGGACCTTCCCACTTGGGGAAAGTTTGTTCCGATTAGACCGGGATTGGATAAGTCTCAATACCAAATCACCGCAATGAGGTCGCGAGGTTGACCTTACGATCATAGTATTCAAGCAGGCTTGTTGGTAGACCGCGAACGGAATAAAGCTTTGTTCCTCTGTTCTTCGAGCGAGTTGATGTCGTCGCTCAAGATGTTCTTGAGACGAGTCGTGAAACTTGTCGACTCTTTCGACTGATCTTAATTTACGGAGGAAGCATGGCTTCAGCACCAAAACTAGAAAGAAAGGTGTTTCTCCCGTAGCTCGCTAGTCGTCGCATTTAATTGCCCATAATACGAAGGTAATTCCTGTACCCAAGCCCCGAGCGCTTTACCACCGATCAAAGACTCGGTCTTGATTCCTCGCATTATCCGCCATTCACTCTCTCGATCGCTCCGTTGCTTTGGGGTGTGCGACGGAGGCGTAACACAAACGAGTTCCCAACTCGTCGCAAAATTCCTGAAATTTTACGCTTGTAAATTGTTTACCGTTATCTCGTGATAATTCGACTTGGTACTCGAATCGAGTGATCACGCATCTCATCATGAACCGCTTTGTCGCTCGCTGTTATCCCAAATACAGTTCGGCTTCTATCCATTTTGTGAACGTATCAATATCCACAAACAGGAACTCGAAACCTCCTGGAGCTTTGGGTAACGGTCCTAGGATATCGAGACCCCAAGTTGCAAAAGGCCATGACAGAGGAATTGTTTGCAACGCCTAAGCTAGTTGGTGTATTTGCCGGCTATGAAACCGACATCGCATACATCTTTTAACCATCTCCTTGGCATCGTGAGGGTCATGGCCAATAAAAACCTTGTCAAAAGCTTTACCAACCGTGTGTTGTAGGAAGCATGAGTTCCACGCATCCTCCGTGTATGTCGTGAAGGAGTTTTAATCATTCGCTGCGGAATACATCACATGAGCACCCTTGGGTTCCTCTTTATAAAGAACACCTTCACCAAAGTATACATTTTGGCTTTTCGATAATCGATCCGATTCTAGATCGCCATCTGTAAGGAACCTTCTTGAAGATACTCATAAATGGGCGCCATCCATGTATCTTCGCACTCTAGAGAGGTCGTTTATAGAAGGTGTCTCCGGTTAAATCGACTATGGACGGTTCAAGTCGCTCGAAACACCCCTTTCTGTACTACGGATCGGAGGAAGCTAGACGAGCCGCTTGGTGCATGAGGAAATTATCCTTTCGGGATAAATTGTACCTCAAAGCCCAAAAGTGCTTTTCTAACTTTCGCATTCGATAGGTACGGACATGGTCGAATTGGAGCACCGTACTTCTTTCCGACTTGATTCACGACTAGCGAGAGTCTCCTCTTACGAGCAATCGTCGAATCGAGAGTGCTTTAACTCGTATGCCGCCTAGCAAACCTCGTGATCGCCACGCTATTAGTGGCCCGAAAGTTTAATTGTATGGCATACTTTAAGGTTTCTCCAGAGGAGATTCCAGACCACCTCACTTCGAGCCACTTATCGTAGTGACCGTCAGTACATCATCCACCGATCGTGGGAATCGATCGGGATCCCGAACGTGTTCAAGATTTGTCCATTCGCGACAAAGTCCGCCAAGATCCGATTTAACGCCGTCGGGACACGAAATGGATGTCTAACGCCCCAAGTTCGACCGACCATTTTGCCACGTGTCCCGCGGTTTCCTATTCTAGAGGATCGCCCCCAGAAACTCGACGGCATAGCTAGTTTGTGCGCTCAAAATAATGCCGCAGCTTCCTCGAAGACATGAGGAGGGCATAAAGAAGTTTTTGAACTCGAGGGTAACGCCCTTAGGTCCGCAAAACCTCACCACGTAGTATACCGGTCGTTGTATGTTCTCACGCCTACGACCAAAGATCGCGCTATCGCTGTGGCGTGGCAAAGGTAAATTAAGAGCGCTCTCTAGCTTCTGGAAACTAGAACTGGAGCACTCGTAAGATACCTCTTGACTTCCTCGAAGGCTGTTAGCCTCTTCTCACCATTCGAAACCTTCATGTTTCCTTAGAAGTTTGAAGAAAGACATCCTTTTTCTCCCAATGTGCTATGAAACGACTTAAAGCACCCATGCACCCGTAAGTTTTGGACTTCTTTTTCGTGGTCGGGGCGATCTCGAGTGATGGCTTTGATCTTTTCGATTTGCTTCGATTCCCGCTCGTAAACCAGAATCCAAGCAATTTTCTGAAGAGACCCCAACACACACTTCTCTGGATTTAGTTTCAATTGGTGTTTTCGAGGTTGTCGAAAGTCTCCCGCAAGTCCGTGATATGTTCGAGTCGCTTGGTGCTTTTACGACTAGGTCATCAACATAGGCTTCCAAATTTCGCCTAGTTGAGGAGCGAAAGTCGTTTGCATCAAACGCTGAAAAGAAGCTCCATTTTTAGGCGAATGGCATTTTGACATAGCAAAATACTCCAAACGAGGTAATAAATGCGTCTTTTCTTCATCTTCTCGATGCATACCGATATGATGATAACCGAGTATGCATCTAGAAAACTCAACATTTCACATCCCGCGCAGAGTCAACCAAATGATCGATGCGAGGTAAAGGGAAATCATTTTTGGACAAGCTTTATTAAGATCAAGAAAGTCTCGCACATACGCCATTTGCCGTTAGACTTTCTAACCATTAAAGGTTGGCCAACCACTGGTGGTTGACTTCTCTTATAAAGCCCTTTAAGCAACTTGTCCAGTCACCTAATAGCATCTCGTCAATCAGGGGCAAATCTCCGTAACTTTTGTTTTACTGTAGTTTATCGTGCCGTAAGGCTAGCCTGTGCTCGATCACATTCCTTGGGACTCGGGCATGTCGGATGCTTGCCACGCAAAGACATCGCTTTGTTCGGAGGAAGGTGATGAGGGCGCCTTCCTATTTAGGTCGGAAGAATCCCCAATGCGAGCAGTCTTGAGGGCTCCTCTGCGTCCAGAGGAACCTCTTTGACCTGTCGCTCGCTTAGGTGCGCTTTGAGGCTTCGACTTGCTAGTCGAAGGTCGACTTTCGCCTCGAGTTGGTAGTTGTCCAACCATCTCAAGGGAACGACGGTCGCAGGAATGCGCCATCTTCTTGTCACAATATATTGTGATCACTCCTTTGGGACCTGGCATCTTAAGACATTGGTACCCATAGTGAGTAGCTATCAAAAAATTTGCCAGAGTAGGTCGTCCGAGTATGGCGTTATATGCCGTATCGAAATCGACTACATCAAAGCAGACTTTCCCTGTCCTGAAATTGCTTGGTGATCCAAACGTTAAAGGAAGAGAAACTTGACCAATGGGTTTGGCCGAAGACCCCGGTACGATTCCATGAAATGAATATCGTACCGGTCTTACCTTTGTCCTGGGTACTTGCATCTCGTCCAGGGTACTCGTAAACAGTATATTTAACGAGCTTCCACCATCAACTAAAACTCGATTGACTCGACAATTGTTGATGGTGGGTTCGACTACTATCGGAAATCGACCTGGTCTAGTCGAAGGTATCGGACAATCACCTTTCTCGAAAGCAAGGGTGATTTCTGACCACTTCGGTAATTTATTGACAAGAGGAGAGTCGATTGTGTTTACCTCACGTTCGATCGCTTTCGTGTGTGTTCGTGATTCGTATGTCAAGACCCCATAGATGTGATCAATGGTGTGTCGCGGGTCCCGAACGCATCTCCTCATCGTCCGACTCCTTTTGTCCACCGGTTTGGCCCACTGCTCAAGAATAGGAAGTGGCCCTTTGCCAAAATAATAGTCCTCGAGTTTCCGTAAGAAAACTCGGCAATTACGAAGGTCATGCCCTTCTTTTTTATGAAAAGGACACCACCTGGGTTTGTCGTTTCTCCGATCTTGGCGTTTACCTTTACTTCGATCGGGATTTTGCTTGGGGTTGTGTGGCTCCTTATCGCTTACGGCTAGGACCTCCTTAGAACTGGCATCTGGAGATTTTTGACTTTTCGCTTTGTTCTTAGATTTCCTAGCCTTTTATCCTTTTTCTTACCACTTTCGCCGCTTCCCGGGATGCCATCTTTGAGATCGATGGTATCGTTCCATTCGACCGCTTCAAAGAAGATCGCATATCTATCGACCATCTCAAAGAGCTCAATGACGGTGGCGGTGGATGTAAGGCGATGTCCTCTGTTATTCTTCTCGCTCGGACTCCTGCTTGAAAGCCCGATCACGATGAGTCGAAACTTCCGAATAGAGTTTCAACCCGATCAAGCGCTGATGAATTGTCGAGCGCCATGGTTGTTCTATCTTATCCGTGCAGTCATCCTCCTTTCTGGCGATTGTAAGTTCCTCGAAATTAGCCAAAGAGATCACGCAGGTGTTGCCACAGTAGATCGACTCAAATGGTTGGTTTAGAAGCCATGATCGCGCCGATCCTTCGAGCACGATCGGAAGGTAATTCGCCATGACATGCTCTCTCCTCCTGCGGCTTTCTGGATAGTCGTAGTGTAGATTTGGAGGAACTCGATGGGGTTTTGAGTTCCATCGAATTTCTCCATATTCGTCGGTCAAAATCGAGGCGGACAACGAACCGCTCGAAGGTTAGGCGAGAACGCCCGAGATAACCTCTTGTCTTCTTTTTTGCAGAAACGAAGGGTTAATGTCGCCGGGCGATCGAACTCGTCGATACCCAGCCATGGGGGGACTAGGCCTATAATAGACCTCACCTTACGGAAATACTCCTCGTACCCGCTTGCCGCCGTGCGTCTCGTCGGCGTGGTGAAAGATCACCCTCCCGCTGGCTTGTGGCATTTTTCTCATATCGAGAACGACATGAGGGAGAGTCGCCGCCTTCCATGCGGCGAGTTTGTTTGACGGCTGGTAGAAGAAGTAGCCGCACTATTACGACTTCGTGGTTGTGGTCGACCTGCGCCGCCGAGTTTGGCCATCATGTCACGAAGTCTTTGCGCGATCTCCTCGGCAAAAGATCATAACCGGTGCTCGAGCGAGTTCTTGGGTGGGTTCTCCAAAGAAATCATTGATGTGCCGGAGTTCTTGAGCTTCCTTCGATCGAAATAAGCGCGCTCAGGGAGGTTCTTCGAGCCACTATTTTCTTCCGTCGAATTGCCTCGTAATGGTCTATTTCGCACTTTGAACTTGTTTTAATGGAGCGCGAATGTTGAGGATGTCCCGCACGCTCATCAAAGTGTTCGCTTGCTCGCCACCGTGGTGTCCTTGCCATTACGACAAGGTGGTGTAGAGTATGCTCGGCGGAAAGCATGTCCAATCCTTCTTCCGGGAGAACGATCCCGATCGAGGGAAGGATGAAGACTTCCGTGGATGACTTCCACTTGCGCCGAGATCTCTCACCGAGGAGTGGTCGAGCGACACCATCTGCGACTTGGAGTAAACCCTCCGTAGGGGAACTCGGGTTATAACCGCCTCTCGATGCAGTAGGTGGCTCTGCGTCGGGGCGGTTGAATTTGGATGAACAAAGATGTTCGATCCTCTTCCTCGGAAATGCTCGGAGAGAGGACCATCGATGTCGATGGAGCTCCGGATAATGGCTTCGAACTTGTCTTGCCAACTCGAATTGTCTTGGGGACTCAATACTTAGAGGAAAAGCTCTGCGTCGTGTTGCGAGTTTGCCCCGAGACGTGGTCGTTCTTTGTCGAGTTGACCCTTACCTCCCGAGGAAATTGATCCTCATTTGGCGTCTCGCCGTGGGGATAAGGATCCTCCTCGACTCGTGGTAATGCGCTCCGAGATCGATAGAAGATCTCCAAAGGCGCAATACCGCCGTAAGATTCGATACTCGGTTCGTATTCGAGACCGCATCCATGTCGATGTCTCAGAGATCGCCAAGTCGAACCGCTTCTCCTCATTCCATTCTCCGGCATGGTAGCATAAAAGAGAAAAGGAAGAATGCTGACAAGGAATTACCGTAGGATTCCCACGGTCGGCGCCAACCGCGGTGTTTTAGAACCGATCTTACGTAAAGATTGTTTGATTCGGGGTCTCCACAATTGATCACACAGCAGAAGAAGAAGACACGGGATTTTTATATAGGTTCGGGCCTTCTCAGTGAGAATAACAACCCTACTCTGTGTATCTTGTATTTGCTCTTTGGATTACAATCGAATAAGTATGCTCTGTTTCTTCTTTTCCCAAAAAAAAAAGCCTCTCCTCTCTATCTCTAACAGATACCTATTTATACTAAGCAATAGTGGACGTTGTCCTTCCAGGCTAATTAGTCGCTCATTATTATGTAATAATGAGAGTAATTACCAGAGTAGTAACCTCCCATGTTTGTCAATCGCCACATCAGAGATAGTGGAATTATCTACGCTATGTTAGAGATAATCTGCGTATTTTGACCGCTTAGATTCTCACTGTTTAATGGGCCACAAAGCGGGTGGGTCCAATGAAGTCGTGAGGAACCATGTAGCAGGCCCCGATCGTAGAAAAACTTACGACCGGACATACTCGTAACGATCATACCATAGTCGTACAAGAGCTTTGTAACAACCCCAAATTAGGGTTTGTATTTCAAATGTATAAAAGTATGAAAATTTTAAAACTTTTGGTTGTATCTCTTGATCATGCTCATGGTTTCCAAAATCTTGTGCATAATTTTAAAATTTTGAAGATTGTATTAAAGTTTGTGTTGAAATTCCAAACTTTTAAACTTAAATTCCATTTCTATTTGAATTCAAGGAAAGTGTGCGAATGAAAGTTTCCAAAAATAATTTATTAAAATACTAGATTATTTATCTTGAATTATTATTATTTTTACCAAATTTTTAGAAATCATTTTGCCATCACCAAAATTCAAACGAAATCACTAATGCAGATTTGAATATGATTTAATTCTAACAAAATTTAATATAGAAAGTGTTTGAAATTATTTTTCCTAAGTCCCTTGTGAACCTCAGAGTGTCCACACAAAATTTCATAATTTTTCAAATTTTATTTCTAGTTCAAAC
This sequence comes from Ampelocalamus luodianensis, assembly GCA_036346255.1. Lineage (NCBI taxonomy): Eukaryota > Viridiplantae > Streptophyta > Magnoliopsida > Poales > Poaceae > Ampelocalamus > Ampelocalamus luodianensis. The sequence continues at coordinate 55,718,486 of CM070617.1, read as the reverse complement.
GGCTAGGTCAAACTTGTATTTGTTTCGGTCAACACTAAAACACAAATTCTAATCCGGCTCGTGCCTTTGTTCCTCAGACCCAAGTCCGAAGTCGACCGAACCAGCTCGCGAGCCATCCTCTTCTTTCACCGACGACCCGACCCCACTCGCCAGATCTTCCCCTCCACCTCAACGCCCACGCGCCGCTACGCGCCGCTTGCCAGCCGCTCTGCGCTTGATGCCTCGGCCAGCCGCATGCGCGCCACGCACCAAAGATCGCCGCCACGCCGATGCTTTGCTTCCTCCGCCCGCTACCTTCAAAAGGCATCATCAAGCCACCGAAGCCCCTCGCTAGCCAACTCCTCTTTCCCTTCGCCACCGAGTGAAACAAAGGAGAGCGCCGACGGCTCCGTCTTCCTCGCACCCGGCGACCGCCACCGCCCACCGCCACGACCGTCCACGGCTCGCCCTCCACCTCAAGGAGCAACCATCCCTCGTCAATTTGGGTCTTGAGCCACGGAGCACCTCGCGCCGCCCTTCTTCCCCGTTTCCGGCCGAGCCGCCGCTACCGTCGCCATCGTCGCTCCGGAGCTTCCGCCTCCAATTCCTCGGAGCTGGAGCACCGCCCCGACGCCCTGATGCTTCCCCAACCGCCGGCCGAGCCCCCCCGCCGCCCTAGGCCGCCACCACCGCGAGCGTCCCCGCGCCGCCCCTCGCTCCCGTCGCCGGCCCACTCCGGTGCTCCCCCGCCTCCACCGACCGCATGGTGAGCTTCCTACCACCTCCCTCAAGCCCATGCTCACCTTCCCTTCTCCTCTCCTCCCTCCGCGCCGCCGCCTCGCAAGGCCGCGCACCGCCGCTCCGACGCCGCCGCCCATTGTCACGCCGCCACACCGCTCTCGCCTCTCCAAGACCACCTCTAGCTTCACTAGCCCCCTGTCAACCCATTTTCGTAGCCTCCCCCGCCACGCCGCAGCTCCATCACCGGCGACATGAGCCACTCTGAGCAGCTCGAGCCTTCCTCTGTACTGTCCTCTTTATACTCCCTCAGTTTGTTCTTTCTCTGTACAATAGGAGCTTTTGTCTGATAGTAGTGAGATAGGAGGTTAGGTGATAACTGATAAGTGCACTAAGTAATTAACTTGAGATTGGAAGGCAAATTAGAGTTTGATTAGGGGGAGGGGTATCCTAAGATGATTGGATAGAATGTTGAGTTTCAGACAATAGAGCTCCAGGGAAAACTGACAACAGTCTGATTATGTTTCTCAACCAAAACATACTCTGACTAACAAGCTATACTAGTTAAAACAGAATTAACATCAGCTTTGCCTAACATATTTGCAATAACCTGTTAACATTATCAGCTAAATCAAGTAGCTAAAAGAAGTCATTGATTTAAGTAGCCTTGTTGAAATAGATTCAATAAGTGAAAAGTTTAGTTAACATCGCTCCTCAGAACAACTTCGTCTCCTTGCCCAAAGTATCCGAACATGAGCAGTAGGAAGATTGAGGAGAATTAAAAGTGACAAAAAAACTGAATGACATGGTTAATACGAATAGTTTGAAATCCTGTTAATTCAAATAGCCTTTTGGACATTTCTCTAGCAGAAGGTCCAACCTAATCAAGTGATTAGCTCTTGATGCCTAGCAAGATAGGGGTCAACAGACTTGCAGTTAGCAATCTTCCTTCTCAAATTGTGAAGTCAAATAACAGTGTTAACTGCTAGTCTGTTAAATGAGCTGATAAGCAGAGAAGGTTCTAAGAAGATAGAATACTATTGTCAGTTAAACTCACTTGTAAGACCAGCCATCTAACACTACCTGATCATACTGATCATGGAACCACTCAATTGAATCAACCGAATTGAAATCTGAGTTTTTAAAAGGAGTTAGTGAGAAACACTTCATTTCAGCAATACTATGTATTGTCTGTCGATTTAACAGTAAAGGTAAGTTGATGATGAGCAGACTTGTCAATGAACTAATGACCTTGCTAATCCAGTGGTTAGTGTTGGTCTCAGATTATTTTAGCTAGTTGGGCAACTAGTTTTCAGTAGCATCTAAGTCTGAAAGTTGTTTTTATAGGAGGTTAGCTAGCATCACCTCTGCTCTAGAGTTGTTCTCTTGTTAAATAGTTGCACATTTGAGATAAGGCGATCAATTTGGCGAGTAGTTTTGTAATTTTGAGACTGGTTGGTTTATAGGATGCAGTAGCAGTCGGGGGGAAAATCAATTGATTAAAGTGATAATTAAGTGAATGGTTAGACTAGAATAGTTAAATAGGTATCTAGAACCCACCATGATCATAGATGTGCACACAATCACCATCAAAGTCCATTAAAGAGGAAAATATATAAGAGGATTGATTTTGACTGTATGATTATCATGGAAATTGTGAATTTAGAAAGATCAGTAATAAGAAATCCTATCTAATTTAAATAATTTCCGTATCATCTAATTTGTTGTTCCTAAATTCATATTCTATCTTCTGTGTGTTTGATTTTTTTGATTACTGTTGGCGTTCTGGTGTTTATTCGTTGTTTTCACTTTGGCAGTTTTTGTCGTTAGATGGCGTTGTTTTCGAGAGCGATCCTCTGCAGCAAGTCGAATATCTCAAACAAAGCAAAGGCAAGCAGTTTGATCATATCCACTCAATCCCATTACTTTTAAAATCTAATACTTTGTTTTACTCGTACGTATGCATGCTTTTGTGTCAATAATTAATTTTGTCGATTAGAGGTAGTTAATCCCATTGCATCTGTTGTTCTGAAATTGTTCACCCTGCCACTACCTTAGGAATATTATCCTCATCGTGAATTAGAGCCCGTGAATGATTTAGGGCCTTTTATTTGTCTTTGCGATATGATGCTTAGCAAGTGCTTAGATACCGTAGATTTGGGCTGTTATCGACTTAGTCGGTAACCTTGATCACATAAAAATTATGATATCTTTATATTTCACCTCATGCTATGATTACTTGTGAAAACTAAAAACTAAAAACAAAATGATTTCGACTTGGGCACAATGGTAAGATGGTGTGCTTTGGGTATGACTGGAAAGGTGCCCGAGTCAACAAGGACCGAACATCTTGTTACACTAAACCAAGCATTTTGCGTGCTAACCACACTAGAGGGTATGGGACCTCTCTTGATTTAGTACTTTGGCGTGTATTGGCTCCGGGTCGCAGGAGGTCGCAGGAGGGATGGTGTTGGGAGCATGGTAGTTGTCCGAAAAGCTTTATCCTGAGTGGGTAGTTGTCTTTTCGGCTTTACCATGTAAGCGTATGGATTTCTATCCATACGAGCGGCTCGTAGTTAATACACAATATTGGAAATGTCTTGTTAGACTTAGCCGTGCCTGCATACCAATGGAAGTGTGCTAACCGTGGCTGGTGGAAAGGCGGTCTAAAGTGTGGGTACAGTGGTAGACCCCTGCAGGGTTAAAACTATTAGAATAGCCTCGTCCTAGGTTATGGACACGCTTGGGGAGGTCTTCCAAGAGTTAGACTACAACCTTTTAATTAAAACTTGATGGGTTGGTATGAACGGTGTTCATACTATTGTTGTGATGGCCTTTGGGTTGGTCATCTCGGGATGTCTTTTTGTTACTACTTATCAGATCATTTGTTATTTCGCAAATAAAATTTGAATTGTTAAACCGCTTCAAACTATTACATTATTGCAAAAGAAAACTTGCTTTCTGCTAAAAGTAAGTCCAGAGCCCTCCACTCAAATAAAGCTTGCATGTAGTTAAAATATAGTTCTCATACCCTTACACGTCGCCTTGCGAGTACAAAAACAATTTTTGTACTCGTGTGCTTTGCTTAATGTTTTTGTTGCAGAGGAAGAAGGTGAGCCCCAAGGGCTTTCCTTTTGTAAGATGTGCCATGGTTTGACGACTAGCTTAGCGGCCGGCTTGGTTGCCTTGTGGGTAAAGGCACACTAATTGGCTCTTTTATTTATCGCCATCTTATGGCTTTTGCTTCCGCTGTGTAGTTTGTTATCTATCTTGTAATTTCAATCTGTTGTATAATTGTAGTTTTGTTATTGTAACCTCTCTTGTATGGATTTGATGCATGATTTTGTAACGGGGTGTGTATACTGCATTTCTGGGAAGTATACATATCCTGAGGCTTGGTTTATTTGAATTGTGATGCTAGGGTCAATGGAAGGCTAAGCATTATAAGTCGAATAAACTAGGGTCCTCACAAAGTTGGTATCAGAGCTGTACTGACCGTAGAAACCCCTAGCTTGGTCGTCTTTAGGATATTTTGAAAATTTTATTTTCAAAATGTCAAATGGTTTATGAAAACTTAAGTAAGTTCTCAGATTTTACTCCTCATCTATCTTAGCTTGCTCATCTTGCCTTATTCATGTTGAGTTTTCAAAAAGGTTGTTCCTCTCTCTTCTCCTTTCAAAGTTAGTTGATTATCGGTTAAATTCGGGTTGGGGAATAATGAGAATTGAAAATATAAAGTGTTAGTTGTTATTTAGTGAAGATTTGAAGCACTCGGAGTTGAAGCACTCATCTCGGAGCTCGGATACAAAATCTGGACAGCAAGCACGAGTTTCGGACTGCAAGCACGTAGTTCATCGTTAGGGTTAAAAATAAGATGGTAAATCAACTAAAAAAACTCATGGGATTAAAAGGGTAAGATGTGATATTAGATGGCTAGTGCCTAATGCACCCTTATATGGTTTTTGCCATGCCTTTTAGATGCGTTAGAACTTGAGTTGCGTTCTAAAATGTTATCATCCCAAACGATTGCTCGTTCATTCAATACGAGTTAGTCGTACCGGGAAGCAAATCTTTTGCTTTGTGGTTTTGCGCTGGTCTTATGCTTTCATACAAATATTTGGAGTTCATTTCTTGCTTATTATGTATGTTTGCAACTAGGTTAGGGTAATGTCTATTTCCCCTAGACGATGCCTTATTGTGATATTAGGGTTAAATTAGGGTTTACTCTTAGAGTATGCACGCCCTAATGATATTACTTAGCTTGTAGACGCTAGATTTTGTAACCACTTACTCCCTTTGTTCCAAATAGTTCCACATCGCCCACGGACGGCATGTATAGCAACTATGTCGGAACCTTTTGGAGTAGTTAGTACATGTTAGAATTAAAATGCATACACAAAGGTCTGCTCCTCACCTTGTGTTCATTCTTTCCTTCCTCATCCTTTATGCATCAAACATATTTAAGGGGGGTAGCAGATACCTCAAAATACCTGTTGGACATCTTGATTCCTATACTTTGATCATGCATATAGTTGCTAAATTAATTTAAGCATGTCATGTTACTCAAGTTACATAAAACAAGAAGCATGTAAGCATGCATGTAAGCATTTGCACTCTCATTAACCAAAAATTTAAAATTTGCCTTAGGACTAATTTGCACACATGCATCCCCTCGTGCATTCATCCTGTGCATTTCCTTTCCCAGCCAAGCCAATAGAACCAGATAAGTGAGGTTAGACAGGACCACCTTAAACCTTGCTTGCTTTCTCTTTTCTACGCTGAGTCCTGGTGTTGATACTAGGTTACCATCTAACCAGTCCTTCTGTTCTATCGATCGATGCCCCTTTTCGGTCGACCAAGTGGAGCCGAGTCTTTCGTACTACCAGAAGACGACGTGAAGCATGATGTCAAAGTACCTTCAAATCAAGAAAGGAAATATTAAACAAAGCGATGGAAAGGAAAATGTGGCAGCAACGTCAGGATACTACATCATGATCTTCCATCACTATCTTTGAAGGAAATCAAGACAACAGATGGTGCATTTCATTTAGAGTTGAAAAGAACCACTTAGAAAACACTTAAACCGAAGGACATTAGAAATCCTTCAACAAAGCTTCTGTAACATCCCAAAGTGCTGTTACCAAAATAAAAATAAATAAAGTTATTCTTTTATTGGATTTTCTCAGTTTCAATAGTGTTTTCTTGGTTTTCTTGAATTTCTAAGATTTTAAAAGGCAAAAATAAAATTTATTTAGTTTTATGAGTTTTTATTAGATCTAAAGTGAAAAATAAAATTTTACGTAATTTCTGGAATTTTAAAAACTTTTTACTATTTATTTTAAAATAAAAATAATTACTGTTCAAAAATAAAGGAAAACTTTAAGTTGGAATTATTTTTATTAAATCAAAAATAATTCAAGGTATTTTTGTGAATTTTTCTAGAATTTTTGGACACTATTTGCTATTTTCTAAAAATCTATTTGATTTATTGATTTATTTAAAATCCGAAAATCATGTAATCATTCGGACCGTCCGCACCTCATGAACAGTATACTTGCACAGTACACTATGAACAGTAATTTCGGAAAAAAAATAATAATTTAAATAAAAAAAAAATGGGTTCCCATTCGGTCACCCATCTTTGCACTGCCCAAGCAAGCCCATGCACGCTTAACCCCCAAAGCCCCATGCATGCACTACCACCTTGCCAAGTTTGCTTTCAATCAATACATACATTCCTTTCTGCCCTTTTATTCCTTTCTTTCTCTACCATCTTCTCCACCAAATTGCTTTGTCCAGAGAGCTCAAACAAAGAAATGACCACCATTAAAGAACCTTCCAAAAGCTTCTCAAACCCACAAATCTCTCCACCATTCTTCACGAAAATTATGGCATTCAAACCCACACATCATGCCTCCCCATTACCGACCATTAAACCTTTCCTTAAGCACCTCAATTTCGCTAATCACGCCATCGTCCGCCATTAATCTCGCTTCCGTTCTCCTTCCTGGTTCATCTCCTAGCCCTATAAATAGCAGCCCAGGTGCTCCTCCTCTCCTCATCCAACCCCGAAGACTTCCCTCCTCCCTCCCTTCCTCCACAGCGATCGAGATTTTTCTATCGCCGGCCGAACGCCGTTCTTCCACCTCTAGCGCCGCCCACGGTGAAGCTCGCCACCATCGACCACACCATCGGCATCGCGATGTCGTAATCTACACGGTGCACTCTCCTCTTCGCCGCCGCCGCGAGCACCGCCGCCTGCACCACCGCGCTTCGCGCCGCCGTCGCCGATCACCGTTCGTCGCACCGTCACCTCCTACGCCTCGCCGCAAGGTGAACAATCCATTTATGCCCTTCGCGATCACCTCTCCCTTCCTTTGGCGGCGCCATTTTTCCTTTCTTCCTTGTTCTCTGTCAGAATTTGAAGACAACATGAACAGTGCGACTAGATAATCCATGCCATGAACTTTGTACATAGAAATTTTAATCTTTCAAAATCCATTATCTCTCATACAAGCTTCAAATCCGTTGATTCTTCCTCCTAAATTCATCTAAATTCTCTACTATTTTTAGTATTTATTTCGTAATTTTTAGATTTTATTTATTTTCTGTCATTTATTTTGGTCCATTATTAATATCTCCTCCGTTCTCTCTCTCGGTTACTCATTTCCCGAGCCGACGGTGTCGCGCGTGTGCCCTCGACGCCCTCTTCATATCCCTAGAATTCGCCTCTATCTCCGCCGCAAGTAAAGTTTTGCACGAGCGATCAACAACCTTCTATCGTCATTTCCGGTGCGTTTTTGATTCCCTGCGATATCGCCCACACCGTTGGCTTCGCTCGCAACGTTCTACGCGATGCTCCTTCCGTTACTCCAAAATACCCGGCTCATCGGTGCTACTATTCATCCGACATCGCTTTGCACGCCGCCGCCACACCGGACCTTCGCCGACGACGCGACCACCATCGATGGGTCCGTCTTGCTCCCGGATTCCATTTTTGTGGTTCACCGCCATCTATCCTTTCCTCTCGCCCCAGATCGCCATTTCTTCATGTCACATGCAAATGCTACAGTGTCATGCACATGAGCTACAGTACCATGCATGAATAGTGCTTATGCATGCATGTCATTTTCTATAATTTTGTTCTCCCTCATACGAACTCCGATTCCGCCGATTCAAATTCCTATATTCATATAAAATCAATACCTTCCTCCCAGTATTTATTTTGGATTTTATTTGGATTTTATTTGAGTGTTATTTGAATTTAGCTCGTTTTCACGTATAGATTTCGACGACTTCGGACGACCGGATTTCGACGCCATTTAAGAGCAACGAGTAAACAAGCAAGGCAAGTTATACCCTTGATCATGTTGATCCCATTATTTCAAATTATTTATATTCTGTTTTAAATTATTACTGCATGCTTATTTATATCAGTAATTTAAAGTCATGTTTTAAATGTATAGTTATGCCTAAACTCCTTTGTATAGCCAATTTTGATAATTGAAGCAAACATATTGTCACCATAGGTAAAACCTGGTTGATACGATAGTATGAACTAGAACATTTTGAGAAAAATCAGCTTAGCCATGCTTATAGACCAAACATGTTTATTTTGGGAAATTTCACCATAAATCAATTGTTGTTCAATTGTATCCATGACATCGGTATGTTATGGAAGTTTATGACTTTGAAAATGAAATAAATAAAAATAGTTTGGACTTGGGCATAATGGATGTTCGGTGGGTGCAAGTTTATGCACGGCTCAATCGGGATGGTTGAGGCCCATGGGTTTTGTTGGAAAGTTGCCCAAGCCGCTAAGGACCGGTCTTGAGCGCATGATGCTACGCTAACCGCACCACCACATGTCCCGTGTGGGCGGGACTTGGCTAAATAATTTGTGATGTCTTAGTGTCATTGGTGCTATGTTGTTGGTATGGGTGTTGGTCGACAAGAGACCCATCCGCGCAGAAGGGGCTTCCGAGGATGGCCACCCAATGGTAGCGAAACCTTAGCGGGCACAAATACATTAAGACAGAACATTGTAAAGGCCTCGACACGTTTCTAGACCGCTACCAAAGGTAGTGAGCGGTGGCATAGATATATGCCGGACAAACTAGAGAAGTCTTGTCATGTGGGTAAAGCTGTACAACCTCTGCAGAGTGTAAAACCATTCGAATAGCCGTGTCCACGGTCATGGACATGCTAGCAGAACTACTCAAAGTTAGACTTTGGTTTTGTTTGAAAATGACTCCTTCAAAACTGGTTATCCAAATGGGAATTGGGCAGGAAGCCATGTGATAGGAGGGTATCCTTCACCATTCATGTGTGAATGTTATCTGACTATAAAATTGAGAATTTATAAAATGATTTTTAGTTATAGAATAAATGCTTTGGAACTTAGTACAAGTATTGAAAGAAAATGTTGCTTTATGCAAATCAACCCTTAAACCATCCTTTGTTACATCCATATATGCTTGTCATTCTGTTATTTGACGGGTGTAACTTGCGAGCACGGAAGTTGTGCTCATTCTTGCTTATGCAAACAAAATTTCAGAGAAGAAGGACTTTGCTACCGATGTGGATCTCGACGACTAGGCCGCTTCCCCAGTCGATTGCCTGTGGCAGATTAACTGGACCCTACTACTTCTTCGTCTTCCACTGTGTTTATTTTATTATGGGCCTGTAAGCCTCCTTTGTAATAAACTCTGTTGATTATTAATAAAGTTGTGATATGAATTTGTTACCATAATTGTTTACTGTGTGAACTAGCGACTGATCATGGGACTAGTTCAGTTATGCACAGAGGATCTGGGAGTATTAATTCCCGGGTTCTGACAGCTTCCCACTTTAGCACCTAAAACTTCTGAAGAACCTCTCTGGTTTCGGATTTGAGTTCGGTTAGCACCGGAATCCGAAAAGTAACCCCGTGACCAAACCCACCTAGGTTACCACAGCTTTTCGTTCCGACTTCCGAACTACCGGAATCTCGGGACGAGATTCTGTTTAAGGGGGGTAGATTTGTAACAACCCCAAATTAGGGTTTGTATTTCAAATGTATAAAAGTATGAAAATTTTAAAACTTTTGGTTGTATCTCTTGATCATGCTCATGGTTTCCAAAATCTTGTGCATAATTTTAAAATTTTGAAGATTGTATTAAAGTTTGTGTTGAAATTCCAAACTTTTAAACTTAAATTCCATTTCTATTTGAATTGTGATGCTAGGGTCAATGGAAGGCTAAGCATTACAAGTCGAATAAACTGGGGTCCTCACAAGCTTACGACTAGGTAGTAGTCGTAACGATTATACCATGGTCGTAGAAGAGCTTACGACCAGGGGGTAGTCATAGGGATTATCCCGTGGTCGTAGAAGAGCTTACGACCAGGGGGGTAGTCGTAGGGATTATCCCGTGGTCGTAGAAGAGCTTACGACCAGGGGGTAGTCGTAGGGTGGTCTACGACTTCCTGACTAGTTCTTCCCTTTTGATATTCTAAGGGGTATGTCTTCTGACGTCATATTTCTTGATTATGGAGTAAATAAATGAGGATTGTTTAGATCCTCGTCAATAAGGGATGAGTAAGTCAGGTAGTTGTAAGTTCTTCTACGACTACCCCCTAGTCGTAAGCACTTCTACGACTATAGTGTAATCGTAAGTCCTGCTACGATTACGTCCAGTCGTAAGTCTTTCTACGATCAGTACCCAGTCGTAAGCCTTTCTGCGACTACCCCCCTAGTCGTAAGTTCTGCTACGACTAGCTCTGCTACGACTTCCTCATGACTAACTGGGTCCACTCGTTAGAAGGCCCATTTAATGGTGAGAATCCTAGCAGTCAAAATACGTAGTTATGCCCGACATAACTACAGATAATTCTCCACTATCTCTGACTGATAACCATTTGACAGCATGGGGAGGTTACTACTCCAGCAATTACTCTCATTATTACACAATAATGGGCGACTAATTAGCCTGTAACAACAATAGCCACCACTGCGTAGTATAAATAAGGTGTCTTTTAGAGATAGGAAGGAGAGGCTTTTTGGGAGAAAGAAGAGTTCAATCAGTAGGAGCATGATAGCAAGACCCTCTACTGATTGTAATCCATATACCCAATACAAGATACATAGGAGTAGGGTTGTAATTCTCCTCTGAGAAGGCCCGAACTTGTATAAAAATCCCCGTGTCTCTTCCGTCTGCGTGATCAATTGTGGAGACCCCCCGAATCAAACAATCTTTACGTAAGATCGGTTCTAAAACACCGACAGTTGGCGCCGACCGTGAGGATCTTCTGGTAATTCCTTGTCAACAATTCTTTCTTTTCTCTTTGATGCTACCATGGCAGGAGAATGGAACGAGGAGAATTGGTTCGACTTGGCCGATTACGCAGACGTCGACATGGATGCCAGTTTCGACTAGGAACCGAGTATCGAATCTTCTGACGGTATTGCGCCTCGGAGATCTTCTATCGATCTCGAGATCAGATCACTACCGGAGTCGAGGAGGGATACTTATCCCCCACGACAGTACGCCCAGTCGAGGAACCAACTTCCTCGGGGGGCAAGGGTCAACATGACCAACGGCAGGACTGCATTGGGGCAAATTCGCAACACGACGAGAGTTTTTCCTCCAAGTGTTCGAGCCACCCCATGGCAGTACGACTTAGCAAGACAGGTTCTGGAAGCCATCATTCTGGAACTCCATCGGCATCTGATGGTCCTCTCTCTCCGAGTACTTCCGCAGGGAAGAGGATCGAACACGCTGTTCATCCAAATCCAACCGTCCCGACGCAGGACCCACATGCAGACGGAGACGGTTATAACCCAGAGTTCCCCTACTTGGAGGGGTTTACTCCAAGTTACCAGATGGTGTCGCTCGACTACTCCTCAAGCGAGGAGGCCTCGAGCGCAAGTGGAGGTCATCGAAGGGAGGTCTTTGTCCTTCCCTCTGATAAGGATCGTTCTCCCAGAAGAAGGATTGACGATGCTTCCCGACGGGCATACTCTACACCACCTCGTCGCAATGGCAAGGACACCACCGCTGGCAAACGAGACGAACACTTTAATGAACGTGCGGGACATCCTCAACATTCTTGCACTCCATTAAAACCAATTCAGGGGTCTGAAATAGACCATTCTGAGACGACCCGACGGAGGAAAATAGAGGCTCAGAAAAATCTTCCTGAGCGTGCTTATTTCTAGTCGGAGGAGGCTCAATGTGAGGACCCGGAATATTTAACTAGTAACACTTAACCTCCAATTGGTTCTAGCGTTACTAATTAAACATTCTAAGCCTCGATGGACATATGCTTCCCAGAATTGCAGCATATGTACATCATCACAAAATTACACATCAATTCCATACACATACATTACTAAGCTCAACAACGACATAAAGTAAAGTTATTATAAAAGAGAGCCGACTGCCAAATAGATCAATATACAAGAATGACAATGAAGCAAAAGCGCCATAAGATGGCTAGAACAAAGTCGACCTGTTAGCCACACACCCACAAGGCAACCGACCGGCCGCAAGCTAGTCGCCCATAAGCTACCACAACACACTCACAAAGTGAGGCCCTTCTGCTCACCTTCTTCCTCTGCAACAAAACAATTAAGCATAGCATCCGAGTACAAAGATTGTCTTTGTACCGCAAGATCGACGTGTGGAATAGCGGACCTATTCATAACTACATGCAAGCTTATTTAGGTGGAGGTTGTATGTCTTATTTTGCATGAAGCCAACTTTATTTGCAATAATGTAATATTTTTCAAAAGCAAGTTTGCAAATCTGTTTTGTTATCAAAGTAACATAGTAAGTAAAGATACATACAAGTAACCACTGGAAGTGACTATCCCAATAGTCACCACAACATAGCACTAATCCCGATCCGTACTCACCCATCAAGTTTTAATTTAAAAGGTTGTAGTCTAACTCTTGAAAGACCTCCCCAGCGTGTCCATAACCTAGGGCGAGGCTATTCGAATAGTTTTAACCCTGCAGGGTGTACCAATGTACCCACACTTGCATCGCTTTAAGCCAAAAGCACACTCAGTAGGTATGCCGCACGGCTAAGTCCTACGAGACGCTTTCCAATATTGTGTATTAGCTACGAGCCGCTCGTATGGGTAGAAACACCATACGCTACATTGCAAGTCGAAAGACAACAAATCCCATCCCGTGAAGTCTTTCTGACACTACAATGCTCCCAACACCATCCCTCCCGCGACCTCCTGCGACCGGAGCCAATACACGCCAAAGTACTAAGTCAAGAGAGGTCCCATACCCTCTAGTGTGGTTAGCACGCTAAAATGCTTGGTTTAGTGTAACAAGATGTTCGGTCCTTGTTGACTTAGGCACCATTCCATCACACCCAAAATCACACCATCATACCATTGTGCCCAAGTCTAAATCATTTTGTTTTCAGTTTTAGCTTTCATAAGTAGACATGGCACAAGATGGAAATCATAATACATAATAAGTTTGTGTGATCAAGGTTATCGACAAGTCGATAACCGCCCATTTCTACCGGCTAAGCATGGCTAAGCAATTAATTCGCAACTACTAAGTGACAAGAGCCCATCCACGAACTCTAAATCACAGCAAGTAACCTAGGCTCATGGTAGTAGAGGATAATCATTTGCTAAGGAAATGCATCTACTAGGCCAACTATTAAAACAAAATAGCAATGCATACATAGAATTTGTAATCAACATAAATACTTAAAATACTGGGATTAACATGATCAAACCGCTTGCCTTCTTGCCGTTGCTCAATTGGTTGCGGAGGATCGTTCTCGGGATTACCGCAAATGTCTAATCCTAAGCGAAAGGCAAAAGAACCAAGAACAACCAATAAGACGAGCCACAAATAAACAAAAGAGCAAGCAAAACTTAACCAATGCGATTTAAATTTACACATCGTAGAATACGAATATACCTAGACATAGAAACTGGAAAACCTAATTTGGATTTGTGGTGCAAAAGATATTACCTAAAAACCCATTTTCTACCATAATTAGCACTGTAGCAAAAATATTTTCTAGAGAGATTTTGAAGCTGGAATTTTTATGGTAGCTACCTACTGGTATAGAGGTAACCCATATAAAATTTCAGGTCATTTGGAGTTAAATGATTTAGTTATGGTTTTTCTAAGATGCAAAACTAGCATAATGCACTTTCTGAAATATAAACATGTGCAAAACCTATTTCACATTATAGTATGATAACAGAGGGATTTCCTAACATCAAATTTCTATTTTTAGGATTTACAGGAATTACCGGTGTCTATTACATCATTAAATGAATTTTTAATTGCTACTAATAAGGTTAAATCTACTAACATATTTTTCTCAGTCTGATATAGACCTTCCACCATTTTTAGATTAAAGTTTAGTTAATGACAAATTTATCAAAGTTAAATTCATTCAATTAGCAGATATACCAAAAAGATATGCATTTTCCAAGTTTTAATACAATTGAATATATAAAAATAGCGTAAAACCAACTATTAAAGATTACGAATTTTCTACTACTGTACATAGCTAAAAGCATTTTTATATTAAGCTATAGTGGAATACAAATCTATTGCACTGGTTTCATGTAAAAGGATTTATTTAGAATTAATTATGAATTTCTAAAGTTTTTAGATCATTTACAGTTGATAAACAATTGCTTACCGAAATACAGAACAATCCAATAAAGAGGAAATGACGTGGACAACCCCACAACCCTTGATCTAACATCCTACGGCTTCGCGCGAAAATAGCGCACGCCGCAAAACCCAATGAAACCCACCGTTGGATCAAGATCCAACGGCTCACGAGTGTATGCAACCGGACGATGCGGTTGCTTGGGCCAATCCCACCGCAGACGGCGGATGGACGGCCCGTAACGCACCAACAACCGGATTGTCCGATTGCACACACGATCTCGACCATTGATCGCAAGATCGACGCCCGTATGCGGCGAGGGAACCTGATGGTCCGAATGCATGCAAGATCCGGGCCGCGGATCACAAAATGGACGGCGGCTATAGATCGAAGTTCAAAAGAGGTACTGACGAGTGGGACCGCATGTCGCGACTCACGAGTCACGCATCGCAACGATTTAACCCACGCGTACACGCGCATCGGGCCCACAAGTCGGCGACCGCAGAAGGTTTCCGACAGGGTTAAGTCGCCGACATTTTTATTAATCAATGATTAAGCATTAATGATGCTCGGAATCGCGAGATTGAACCAGAGTGATTAACGGATGTTGGGCCCATCGGTCGCTGGCTCAATAATAATGATTAAGACACAATTAATAACTAATGATTGGTAATTAATGTGTCCTAATGATCTGACGAAAACGGGAGCTTCTCGACCGGCAAAACCCGAGTGGCTTTGACGGCTTGTCGCCGGCGACTCCGCGTGTGCGGCGCCACAAACTATCAAAATGGGTTCGCAATAGTGTTGCGGACCCAGTGGTGGTGACCTCGCCGGCGGTGGAGGTCTGGAACGCCACGAGCCGGAAAACAAAGATGAAGGCCGACACGGCAAAACACGAAAATGGCAAATGCTCTCGCTGCGGTCAAGGAAGCGAGTGCCATGACTTCTAGGGACTATATAGGAGCTACCTTAACCGAGAGGAGCTTCAAAGATGGCCTGGGAAGACTTGAACACGATGAAGTCCACCTGAGCCAAGAAGATGAATTGGAAGATGAGGTTCGAGCAAAATGAGTGGAACCAAATCATCACCACAGCTTCATTATAGCTCAAAGAGGTTCCAAAAGCAAGTAATTGCAAAAGAATCACTTACGGAGTCGGAGAAGAAAGGGGTGAAACCAACTGAAAATCTCCAAACTTAAAATTGAGTGATTCTGTGAATGCAACCCAAAATCAAGTTAGGGGAAATATAAAGGAGGTTGAGGAGTTCAAAAGGGTGCAAGAAATGCTGAAAATGAACCACTGGACACCAAGGCCGCCATTAGAGCTCTACGGCCAACAATGGTGTTTTGAGGGTGAGAGGTGTTCTTGAGCTCAAACACAGAGAAGAGCAAAGTGTGGTGCAAAGGAACACCAGGAGGACCTAGAGGGGCAATTATATAGGGGAAGGATTAGGGTTTCGATCAAGGACATGAGCCCATGGTGAGCTCGGTTCATGCTCCGGTTGTAGACCAAGAAAAGATGGGAGCAAGTGAGACTCGGGACAATGGAGGAGAAAGCCTGAGCGCATTAAATGCATTGCAGAGAGACGTTGGCAAAAGCAACGTGGAGGTGACACATCAAGCCCCCCATGCTCTCTCTTTCTCTCTGCCATGAACGCCCGCGCGCCCGGAGCAGAGGAGGAAGAAGAACAGCGAAAACAAACCACGACCGTCGGATTAAAAATGGACGGTCACGATTTAGCGAGTTCGCGGACGGTCCGATTGCCTACGGAATCGGGGCGGTCGGATTGAAATCCAACGGTCCCTATTGGCCAATGCAACCGAGGGTCCGAATGCTTACCCAACATGGGCGCGCGATCCAATCAACGGTGAGATTGCACGCTGCTTTAAACCGCGCTCGGTGCGCTTAGGTGGTTCAACCGAAGTCAAGTGGCTCGGACTCGAGTCCCACTCAACCCAATGAATAGTGAATATGGTTTTTAGGTTTTAATTAAGTCGAGACTTTGAGGATTTATTCGGTAGCAAAATAACTCCAAAATTTCTGAAATTTTTACAGAGCTTGCTTGACTGAGACATTGACCTTGTGAAAATTTCTCAGAGAGTTTGATGCTGCGAATAAATCTCCAAAATTCTGCAAGGCTCTGTTTTAATGTTTGACTGCCTCTAAAAATATTCAAACAATTTCTAAAAATTGTGAAATTTTTCAGAGGGGTCACATACCACCACAGAGACTTAGGAAAAATATATCCAGAGGATGATCATAAGATTTGACAAGATTGTTTTTGGAAGAGCAAGATTTGGATCAAAAGACTTGTGACTTTGTACTTCCATAATCTTTGGTACAATACTTGTTCAGTACACAAAGGAAATACATGATGTAAGAAAAAGTTTTAATTTCTACTCATTTTCTTACATTTGAAACACAAGCCCAAAATTGGGATGTTACACTCAAGAACTCCAGTGCATCAACGACTTGCTGGAAAACCCGACTCAAGAACTCGCTCGAGCGCCAGGATATGATCTCTTTGCAGAAGAGATCACACAAAGGCTTCGCAACACGATGGCCAAGCTCGAGTGTCTTCGTCGACCACAACCAGAAGTCGAATAAGATGACTCGTCTTACGCGACTGCTCGATAACTCGTTGCATGGAAGTCGACATGACCTTCATTCACGTCGTTCTACCGACGTAAGGAAGACGCAACAAGCCCCCCCAGGAGAGGTGATCTTTCACCACTTCGGCGACGGGAAACACGGCGGCAAACCGAGTACGAGGAGTATTTCCCTCGTAAAGCTGAGACCTATCATAGGTCCAGCCCTCCTGTGGCTGGGTATCGACGAGTACGATCACCCGACGAAATTAAACCTTCTTTTCTGCAAAGAAGGAGGCAAGAGGTTATCTCAGGATGTCGGGCGTTTTCACCCAACCTTCGAGCAGTTCGCTGGCCGCTTCGTTTTTGACCAGCGAATATGGAGAAATTCGATGGAACTCATAATCCGATCGAGTTCCTCCAGATTTATACTACAGCTATCCGAGCTGCAGGAGGAGGAGAGCATGTTATGGCAAATTACCTTCCGACTGTGCTCAAAGGATCGGCACGATCATGGCTTTTAAACTAGCCATTCGAATCGATCTACTCGTGGCAACACCTCTGCGATCTTTTGCTGGCAAATTTCCAAGACACTTACAATCACCCTGGAAAGGAGGATGACCTGCACCGGATAAGGCAGAACGACTATGAAACGTTACGCCAATTCATCGACGCTTGACCAGTTCAAATTTATTTCGAAGTTTCTGACTCATCTGTGATCAAGGCTTTCAAGTATGGGGTCCGTAGCAGAAGAATAACAGAGGATATCGCTTTACATCCACCTGCCACCGTCGCCGAACTCTTTAAGATGGCTGATAGATATGTGACTGCTGCTGAAGCAGTCGAGTGGAACAATACTATCGATCGTGAAGACAACATCCCACAGGAGGCAGGCGAAAGTGGCAAGAAAAAGGATAAAAAGGCTAGGAAATCTAAGAACAAGGCAAAGAGACACAAATCTCCAGTTGTCGGTTCTAAGGAGGTCCTGGCTGTAAGCGACAAGGAGCCACGCAACCCCAAACAAAATCCCGATCGAGACAAAGGTAAGCGCCAAGATCGGAGAAACGACAAACCCAGGTGGTGTCCCTTTCATAAAAAAGAAGGGCATGATCTTCGAATCGCCGAGTTTTCTTACTGAAGCTCGAAGACTATTACTCTGGCAAGGGGCCACTTTCTACTCTTGAACAGGTAGGCCAAACAGGTGGACAGAAGGAGTCGGATGATGAGGAGATGTCGTTTTAGGATCCGCAGCACACCATTGATCACATCTATGGGGGATCTTCGGCATACGAATCGCGAGACAACGAAAGTCATTGAACGTGAGGTAAACACACTCGACTCCCCTCTTGTCAATAAATTACCGAAGTGGTCGGAAGTCACCATTACTTTTGATAAAGGTGATTACCCGATCCCTTCGACTAGACCAGGTCGATTTCCAATTGTGGTCGAACCCACCATCAACAATTGTCGAGTCAATCGAGTTTTAGTTGATGGTGGAAGCTCGCTAAACATACTGTTTATGAGTACCTTGGATGAGATGCAGGTACCCAGGACAAAGGTAAGGCCGGTATGATATTCATTGTAGGGATACGGGTAGGCTACGCTAGCCACAAATCAAAATTTCTACCATGTAAACCAGATGCCAAGCAAGATATATGATCACGCATCATTACCACTAGGCGCGCAGCAAATGGAAGTAGAGTCGAGTAGCCTAGTCCGACGATGAACGCGCCGATGTAGTGGTCGAGATAATCGCCCAACGCTCTCGTAGTCGATCGTCTCCTCCAAAGCAGCCTTCCACGGTTCCTTGTGAAGATCACGGATTGTCCTCGCCGCAACAATGATCGCAGAGCGCCTCTCACGGTATCCACACGCCCGTAAAGGAACAACCAGACGCCGTGTGCTAGCACCAAGTCGCACGGAAGGCTCTCTCAAGAAGATGGCGGTTAGGGTTTTGGTGGAAACAACTCACGTGTCTCTCGTCACCCCAAAACTAGCCTCAAGCATCTCCTTATATAGTGCCCCGTGCCGGATCCTATCCAACACTTTTAACGAATCGTATTCGTTACGGTTTGTTCCATACCATTAAGTGTGTGACCCGTTAGGTTTATGTGTAATCGTTTGTGACTCGGAAAACCTTCCGATCACGAGTCGTAGCGGTCCCTAGCGGGACATAACGATTCCGAATACACACAAATTATATCGGACGAACCTTAATGCAATATGATCTATGACTAGGTCCTCATCACTTACGACTGGTCTTATCTTTATACGACCAGTTCAGTACTTGGTCACGACCAGTTCAGTAAACCCTCACGACTGTGTTTCACCACTCTTTGATTTCGTTCGATGAGTCTACGACTTGCTCGTATCACCATACGACTTGTCCGGATCTGATCGAACTAAGCGACTTACTCGGTATTCTCCTTTACCTCACGATATCCGGTTTGAACTCCGGTGAGATAGTGTGTCATCCATGGACTGTTCAATACTTTCTCGATCGAGTTGTCGGATAACCTTACGTGGTCGAACTCTTGACCACTAGTGGCACGACCATGCACTTTCTTTATCCGACTACTTGAGGGCCCCAGACATCTCTCCGTTATGTTAGGAGGGGTAAATCCCATATCCACCAGTCACATCCTCCGCATGTTTCATAGCATACCCGAAAGCTACCTTTATAACTACCCGATTTAGTAGCGTTTGGCAACCCCTAAGAGTGCTATTACACATGTAGGGAACCATGTCGATCTCAGTGTCTAAGGATTATACATCATCATTGCTTGAGACCAACTAATGACACATAGAATCATAACAATCTCTATAGTGTCTCAAGGTGGGTCTTTCCAACCCCATGTTCTCTAACATGTGTTTACATTATTGATTTGATATCCCCATATCCATGACCGTGAAACATGATCATCAATCAATACATGTATCGTCAGAGTCACTGGTGTTCCGATCAATGACATTCGACCAGGGATACTTTTAGAATGACATCATATAAGTCGAAGTGTTTCACCAACAAGTCACATACTCGTTGATCTTCAGAACTAATGATTCATTCAAGGAACAGAATAACATTTATTCAAGAACTCATAAACATAGACGTGATACAATCATCTCCATGATTGCCTCTAGGGCATATCACCAACAATCTCCCACTTGCACTAGAGTCAATCGTATAGGTATCGAATACCCATAGCTCTTGTGTGCGCCTCAGGCTTAGGTTGTGGGAGAGGCTTTGTCAACGGATCAGCAATATTCAAATCCGTGTGCACTTTGCATATTTTCACATCACCTCTCTCAACGATCTCACGAATAATGTGGTATCGCCGAAGTATGTGCTTGGACTTTTGATGCGATCTAGGCTCCTTAGCTTGTGCAATGGCTCCACTATTATCACAATAGGGATCCATTGGACAGGAAGCACTCGAAACCACACCCAGCTCACTAATGAACTTTTTAATCCATACGACCTCTTTCACAGCTTCCGAAGCCGCAATGTATTCAGCCTCTGTCGTGGAATCAGCAACCGTTCCCTGCTTGGAACTTTTCCAGCTTATTGCTCCTCCATTTAAACAAAACACAAACCCTGATTGCGATCTGAAATCATCCTTGTCGGTTTGGAAACTAGCATCGGTGTAACCATTTACGACCAGCTCTTCCTCACCACCATATACAAGGAATGCATCCTTAGTCCTTCTTAAATACTTAAGGATATTCTTGATCGCTATCCATGACATTCACCGGATCGATGATATCCGCTCGTAACACTTAGAGCATACGACACATCCGGTCGTGTGCACGATGGCATACATGATAGATCCGATAGCCGAAGCATATGGAATTCTACTCATTTTGTCTTGCTCATCAGTGGTCGAAGGGCACTGAGTCTTGCTAAGATTAATACCATGTGACATGGGCAAGAAACCCCTTTTGGAATCTTGCAAGTTGAACCGTTTCAACACCTTGTCAATGTACATGTCTTGGCTTAATCCAATTAGCCTCTTAGATCTATCTCTATAGATTCTTATACCAAGAATATATGCTGCATCTCCTAAATCTTTCATTGAGAAACTATTTCTTAATGAAGTTTTTCCTAAACCAGTAGTATGTCATCCACATACAAGATCAGAAACACAAGCTTGCTCCCACTAACCTTCTTGTAAACACAAGGTTCTTCTTCATTCTTGACGAAGTCAAACCCTTTGACCACCTCATCAAAACGAATGTTCCAACTCCGAGATGCTTGCTTTAATCCATATATGGACTTCTTAAGTTTGCATACCTTTCTAGCTTCCTTTGGATCGACAAAACCCTCAGGCTGTGTCATGTACACATCCTCACTTAGGTTTCCATTTAGGAAAGCCGTTTTGACATCCATCCGCCATATCTCATAATCGAAATATGCGAAAGAATAGCTAGAATGATCCTGGATAGACTTAAGCATAGCGACAGAGAGAAGGTTTCATCATAATCAACACCTTGAATTTGTTTGAAACCCTTCGCAACCATCGTGCCTTATGAATGTGAACCTTTCCATCCATATCTATCTTTTCTTAAAAATCCACTTGCACTCAATGGTTTTAACATCATCAGTGCATCAACCAAGTTCCAAACTTGATTGTCATGCATGGACTTTATTTCGGATCTCATGGCCTCAAGCCATGACTCGTAGTCCGGTCTACCATCGCCCGAATAAGTATTAGGCTCATCATTATTCATTAATAAAACGTCATGCCCATACCTTATAGGCAATTGACGTGGCCTTTAGATCTACGTGGTCGATGCTTCATCTACGTGTTTAACAACATTTTGTTCATCCCAGAGACTCGATAGGAGTTGAAACATTTTCGGATGTTTCGAATTTCTTCGAGTTGCACCTTACTCCCACTCGACTCCTTTGGAAAGAAACTCTTTCTCCAAGAAGACACCATTACGCAACAAACACTTTGTTTTCTTCCCCTTGTAAAAGTAATATCCTTTAGTTTCCTTAGATACCCACAAAGAAGCACTTATCGGACTTGGGTGTGAGTTTGTCGACGTCAAACGTTTGACATACGCCTCACAACCCCATACCTTGAGAAAGACAAGCCGACACTTCCGGTCCATATCTCATATGGTGTCTTCTCTACTGCTTTTTGATGGAACCCTATTTAATGTGAAAGCTGCGGTTTCTAGAGCGTATCCCAACTGCAATGGAAGATCAGATTGGCTCATCATTGACCTAACCATGTCCAACAATGTTCTGTTCCGCTGCTCGACACCCCATTCCATTGAGGCGCTCCGCGGAGTGAGTTGTGGAACAATTCCACATTTCTTTAGATGATCACCAAACTCATGGCTCAAATATTCACCTCCACGATCTGATCGTAGACATTTGATTGTCTTGCCAAGTTGATTTTGTACCTCATTTTGAAATTCCTTGAACATTTCAAAGGATTCCGACTTATGTCTCATCAAGTAGACATAGCCATATCTACTGAAATCATCGATAAAAGTTATGAATCATCAAAACCACCTCTGGCCGAAGTGCTCATAGGTCCACATGCATCCGAATGTACAAGGGCCAACAAGTCACTCGCCCTTTCACCTCTGGTCGTGAAAGGTGCCTTTGTCATCTTGCCAAGTAAACAAGATTCACATGTTTCAAATGATTCAAAATCAAATGAGGTTAGAAGACCATCTTTATGGAGCTTCATCATGCGCTCGATTTATATGACCAAGTCGACAATGCGGATAAAAGTGAGATTCATTTCATTGGGTCAAGTCTCTTAGCATTAACGTTATAGATAGGCATATCCTCAAGATTCAAAACATACAATCCATTCATCAATGGAGCATGGCCATAAAGCATATCTTCAAAATAGATTGAACAATAATTGTTCTTTATTCTGAATTCATAACCTTCTCGCTCCTAAACATGAAGCGTAAATAATGTTTTTAGCTTAAGGTTTGGAACATAATAACAATTATTTAGTTCCATAACTAATCCTGAAGGTAAAGCTAATGGTAAAGTTCCAATAGCTAATGCAGCAACTCTTGCTCCATTGCCTACGCGAAGATCAACATCTCCTCTTATCAAAATTCTACTCCTTATTAGTCCCTACATCGAATTGCAAATATGAGCAACCGATCCGGTATCAAATACCCAAGAACTGGTCGGAGAAGTGGCAAGATTAATTTGTATAACATTTATACCTGAACTGGAAGTCATACTTCCTTTGTTCTTTCTCGCCAAGTACTTCTTGCAATTTCTCTTCCAATGCCCGCCTCATGACAATGGTAACATTCTGCGGTCGCTTAGGACCCGCTTAAGCTTCTTAAGCTTAGCCTTGAGACTCTCGATCTCATCTTTAGTCTTTCCTTTGCCTTTTCCCTTTCCCGACTTACCCTTCTTCTTGAAGGTCAGTAGTCTTTTGAACCATCATCACATGATTGGAACTTTTCTTGATGCTCTCCTCAAGACTCTTAAGCATACCATGTAACTCGGTCATTGATTTCTCCATGCCATTCATATGAAAATTCAAGATGACAGCTTAAAGCTCGCAGGAGCGATTGGAGAATCACATCGAGCCAACTCTTGACTAAGGGAAAACCAAGCTTTTCGTGCTCTCAATGAGACCAATCATTTTGATCACATGAGGACCGACCGGTTACCTTCCGATAGCTTTGCAAGAAAACAATGCCTTAGAGGTGTTGAACCTCTCGCCCTTGCTTGATCCTCAAACATACCCTTCGCACTCACAATCATATTGTAAGCATCCGTGGTCTCATATTGCTTCAAGCTCGAGTTCATGGTTGCAAGCATTAGACAAGGTACATCGATCAGTCGTTGCAATGCTTCTCATAAGCATTCTTTTCATTCGAGTAGCATCAAACTTTCGGTTCCTCGTGATAGGATTCTCTAGAACATATTCCTTCTTTTCTTGTTTGAGAACAATTCTCGACATTAAACCAATCAATAAAATTTGAACCATTCAACTTTTCCTTTTCAAGAATAGATCGCAAATTAAAGGTAGGTGCGAGAAGAAGTAGTAGGTGCCATGATCTACAACGAAAATATATGCAAAGATTCAGCACTATGTTTATGAAAGATCTTCTATTAATCATATATGTCGATGGTTATGTTCGACCAGCCGACGACCGCCAGTATCACCATACGACATGTCCGGACTGGTCAGATCACCATACGACCAAATGGTCGAATTTTTAACTTAACAATAGATAATGTAAGATACTCCCACTATAAACCATGTTTCCCTCAAACAACATATAGTGAGTCCAAGATCCATAAGTCATTAAGTTCTAGTGAGCTTTGGCATCACTGCTAGAAACCTAGTGATTTATGGTAGGCAACCTCTTGCCAATCATATCATATATGACTCTTGTTTGTTGGATGGCATCATGATGCCCCGCTTCCAACACCATGCCTCAAGGCCCAAAACTATTTTGATAGCCTTGTCAAGTCAAACCAACACTATGCATGTGGGTGTCCACACCCACCCCATCTTATTAAGATAGTTAATGACACCCTACTTTGGTAGACTCACCAATTAACGATCAAAATCGTGATAGGTGCAAAGAATTGGGAAGGCATCAATTTTACTTAATTTTCTCGAGGAGACTATTCTATCATGTCAAAAACATCTAATGATAAAATAGCATAACAGGAATAAACATAAATATTCACAGATAATCAAATTAAAGCGTGAAATAGTATGGCCCTTAACATGTCGATCTCCATCATCATGCTCCTCGTTCTCGACCACCATGCTTGAAGTTTCCGATCGCATTCATCTACTAAGCATTTACTCCTAAAAACTAGTAAAGAATTACATAGGAAAATTTCAAGCATCACAAGTCGATGCGCAGCCGTTATACAATAATATGATGGCTATCTCAAAGCATGACACGCAGCCATGAAAATCCATTCATGCATCACATACACAATGGGCCATACTATTCACATCAAACCCTGCAAAACAAGTTATGCAAAGAATCCAATTCTATCGGGCGACATGAACACATACTATCTATAACGCACGGCATTTAAAAAACAAGACGGCGGTCCCGCTAGCCGATTAGCGGTGGGCTCGAAGGCGGCGCCGCTGGTCGTCGAGGCAGCACTCTCGGAAAAATTTCCGAGACATGAATCTCATTCATATATCCGAGCCTTGGAAATCATCGGATTAATCATATTAACCTCTCCCGTACTAATCGATCCCCGCTTTGATACGACAACACACCGCGACGTACTCGATGGCGGAACTCCGACCGTAGGAGTATCACGCAAGATAGTCGAAAAACAAGTCGAGCGAATCATATGGTGCTCTTAATATGTGCCTCCTCGAAAAACCCATCTTCTATCGCCGAACAACGATCGATCCTATCGACCAGTGCCTAGATCGTTTCATACATATGAACCAATCTAGGTTATCGACCAAACCGAATAGATCCAATCTACTCGCCACATATACAGTATATGTGACCGATCTAGATCAAAAACTATGCAAGATGGCTCTGATACCACTGTAGGGATACGGGTAGGCTACGCTAGCCACAAATCAAAATTTCTACCACGTAAACCAGGATGCCAAGCAAGATATATGATCACGCATCATTACCACTAGCGCGTAGTGCGTGAGTAGAGTCGGAGTAGCCTAGTCCGACGATGAGCGCGCGATGTAGTGGTCGAGATAATCGTCCAACGCTCGTAGTCGATCGTCTCCTCCAGCTTCCACGGTTCCTTGTGAAGATCACGGATCGTCCTCAGCGCAACAGCGACCGCAGTAGCGCCTCTACGGTATCCACACGTCCAGAAAAGGAACAACCGTACGCCGGTGTGCTAGCACCAAGTCGCACGGGAAGGCTCTCTCAAGAAGATGGCGGTTAGGGTTTTGGTGGAAACAACTCACGTGTCTCTCTCGTCACCCCAAAACTAGCCTCAAGCATCTCCTTATATAATGCCCTGTGTCGGATCCTATCCGAACACTTTTAACGAATTGTATTCGTTCTGGTTTGTTCCATCCCATTAAGTGTGTGACCCGTTAGGTTTATGTGTAATCGGTTGACTCGGAAAACCTTCCGATCACGAGTCGAGTGTCCCTAGCAGGACATAACGATTCCCGAATACACACAAATTATATCGGACGAACCTTAATGCAATATGATCTATGACTAGGTCCTCATCACTTACGACCAGGTCTTATCTTTATACGACCAGTTCGTACTCGGTCACGACCAGTTCGTAAACCCTTACGACCAGGTTTCGACCACTCTGTGATTTCGTTCGATGAGTCTACGACTTGCTCGTATCACCATACGACTTGTCTGGATCTGATCGAACTAAGCGACTTACTCCAGTATTCTCCTTTTACCTCACGATATCTGGTTTGAACTCCAGGTGAGATAGTGTGTCATCCATGGACTGTTCAATACTTTCTCGATCGAGTTGTCGGATAACCTTACGTGGTCGAACTCTTCGACCACTAGTGGCACGGCCATGCACTTTCTTTATCCGACTACTTCGAGGGGCCCAGAGACATCTCTCCCGTTATGTTAGGAGGGGTAAATCCCATATCCGACCAGTCACATCCCTCCGCATGTTTCATAGCATACCCGAAAGCTACCTTTATAACTACCCGATTCGAGTAGCGTTTGGCAACCCCTACGAGTGCTATTACACATGTAGGGAACCATGCCGATCTCGTGTCTAAGGATTATACATCATCATTGCTTGAGACCAACTAATGACACATAGAATCATAACAATCTCTATAGTGTCTCAAGGTGGGTCATTCCAACCCCATGTTCTCTAACATGTGTTTACATTATTGATTTGATATCCCCATATCCATGACCGTGAAACATGATCATCAATCAATACATGTCTTTGTCGTAGAGTCACCGGTGTTCCGATCAATGACATTCGACCGGGGATACTTTTAGAACGACATCATATAAGTCGAAGTGTTTCACCAACAAGTCACATACTCGTTGATCTTCAGAACTAATGATTCATTCAAGGAACAGAATAACATTTATTCAAGAACTCATAAACATAGACGTGATACAATCATCTCCATGATTGCCTCTAGGGCATATCACCAACATTCATTTCATGGAATCGTACCGGGGTCTTCGGCCAAACCAATTGGCCAAGTTTCTCTTCCTTTAACGTTTGGATCACCAAGCAATTTTAGGATAGAGAAGGTCTCCTTTGATGTGGTCGACTTCGATACGGCATATAATGCCATACTCGGACGACCTACTTTGGCAAAATTCTTGATAGCTACTCACTATGGGTATCAATTTCTTAAGATGCCAGGTCCCAAAGGAGTGATCACGATATACTGTGACAAGAAGATGGCGCACTCCTGCGACCGTCGCTCCCTCGAGATGGTTGGACAACTACCAACTCGAGATGAAAGTCAGCCTTCGACTAGCAAGTCGAAGCCTAAAGCTGCACCTAAGCCGAACAACCAGGTCAAAGAGGTTCCTCTGGACGCGGAGGAGCCCTCGAAGACTATTCGCATTGGGGATTCTTCCGACCCCAAATAGGAAGACGCCCTCATGACTTTCCTCCAGGCTAACACTGATGTCTTCACGTGGCAAACATCCGACATGCCCGGAGTCCCCAGGGAAGTGATCGAGCACAGGCTAGCTTTACGGCCTAATAAACTACCCATAAAACAAAAGTTACGGAGATTTGCCCCTAATTGACGAGATGCTATTAGGTCAGAATTGGACAAGTTGCTTAAAGCAGGCTTCATAAGAGAAGTCAACCACCCCGAGTGGTTGGCCAACCCTGTAATGGTTAGAAAGTCGAACGACAAATGGCGTATGTGCGTAGACTTTACTGATCTTACTAAAGCTTGTCCAAAAGATGATATCCCTTTACCTCGTATCGATTAGCTAGCTGACTCTACTTCAGGATGTGAGATGTTGAGTTTTCTAGATGCATACTTTGGTTACCACGAGATTAGTATGTGTCGAGAAGATGAGGAGAATACCGCATTTATTACATCGTTTGGGATATTTTGCTATGTCAAAATGCCATTCGGCTTAAAAAATGCTGGAGCTTCTTTTCAGCATTTGATGCAAACCACTTTTGCTCCTCAACTAAGCCGAAACCTGGAAGCCTATATTGATGATCTAGTCGTAAAAAGCAACAAACGGCTCAGCCATATCACAGAGTTATAGGAGACTTTCGACAACCCCAGAAAACACCACTTGAAACTTAATCCCGAGAAGTGTGTGTTCGGGTCTTTAGAAAATTACTTGATTCTGGTCTGCACGAGGAATCGAAGAAAATCCTGAAAAGATAAAAGCCATCACTCAGATGCGCCCCCCCGACCACGAAAAAAGAAGTCCAGAAACTCACAGGATGCATGGCGGCGTTAAGTCGTTTCATAGCACGTCTGGGAGAAAAAGGACTGCCTTTCTTCAAACTTCTAAGGAAACTTGAGGGCTTCAAGTGGTGGAAGAGGCTAACCTAGCCTTCGAGGAAGTCAAGAGGTATCTTATGAGTGCTCCTATTCGTTTCCCAAACCAGAGAGACGCCTTAATTTACCTAGCTGCCACGCCACAGCAAGGCGAGGCAGCGATCGGGTCGTAGAACGTGAGAACATTCAACGACCGGTCTACTACGTCGATGAGGTTTTACACGACCTAAGGAGCGTTACCCTCGTGTTCAAAACTTCTATATGCCCTCCTCATGTCTTCGAGGAAATCATGGTATTATTTTCAAAGCACAAACTAGTTGTGCTGCCTGAGTTTCCTTGGGAGCAATCCTCCGTAATAGGGAAACGATGGGACGCATGGCAAATGGTCGATTGAACTTGGGGCGTTCGACATCCATTTCGTGTCCCGAACGGCCGTAAATCGAGATCTTGGCGCACTTTGTCACCGAATGGACAAATCATGAACCTGCTCAGATCCTCGACGATTTCCACGACCGGTGGGCGATGTACTGACGGTCGCTACGATAAGTGGCTCGGGGTTGGGGTGGTCTGGAATCTCCTCACGAGAAACCTTAAAGTATGCCATACAATTAAACTTCCGTGCCACTAATAACGTGGCGAGTATGAAGGTTGGCTAGTCGGTATACGAGCCGCAAAAGCGCTCGATTCGATGACTACTCGTAAGAGAGACTCTCGACTAGTCGTGAATCAAGTCGAAAAAGTACTGCTCTAATCCACCATGTTCGGTACTTATTGAAATTCGAAAGTTAAAAAGCACTTTTTGGGCTTTGAGGTACAATTTATCCTCGAAGGATAATTTCTCGCACCAACCGCTCGCCTAGCTTCTTCTCGATCTTTGGTACCGAAAGGGGTGTTTCTGGAACAGCTTCAAAAGCCGTCTATAGTCGAAGAACTAGAGACACCTCCTATAGAAACAACCTCTCTACAGTACGAAGATACATGGATAACACCCATCTACGAGTACCTTCAGACGGGTTTCCTACCCAATGATGATCTAGAAGCAGATCGATTATCCCGAAAGGTCAAAATGTACACTTTGGTCGAAGGTGTCCTTTATAAAAGAGGAACCCAAGGGGTACTCATGCGATGTATTCCGCAGAGCGAAGGATTAAAACTCCTTCACGATATACACGGGGGGGATCTGTGGAACTCATGCTTCCTACAGAACGTTGGTCGGAAAAGCCTTTCGACAAGGTTTTTATTGGCCAACAGCCCTCCACGATGCCAAAGAGCTGGTTAAAGGTGTGTGCAAGGCGGTTCATAGCCGGCAAATACACCAACCAGCTCAGGCATTGCAAACAATTCCTTTGTCTTGGCCTTTTGCGACCTGGGGTCTTGATATCCTAGGACCGTTACCCAGAGCTCCAGGAGGTTTCGAGTTCCTTTTTGTGGCTATCGACACGTTCACAAAATGGATAGAAGCTGAACTTGTAACTGGGATAACAACGGAAGCAACAAAACAGTTCATGATGAGATGCGTGATCACTCGATTTGGAGTACCAAGTCGAATTATTACAGACAATGGCAAACAGTTTACAAACGTAAAATTTCAGGAATTTTGCGACGAGTTGGGAACTCATTTGTGTTACGCTTCTGTCGCCCACCCCCAAAGCAATGGGGCAGTCGAAAGAGCGAATGGCCAGATAATGAAGGGTATCAAAACTCGAGTCTTCGATCAGCTAGTCAAGCGCTCGGGGGCTTGGGTACAAGAATTACCTTCAGTATTATGGGCAAGTTAAGACGACTGACTAGCCGAGCATCGGAGAAACACCTTCCTTTCTAGTTTTTGGTGCCGAAGCCATGCTTCCGCCAGAACTAAAGATCAGGTTAGCACGGGTCGACAAGTTTAACGACTCCATTCAAGAACAACTTCGAGCGGACGACATTAACCTGCTCGAGGAAAAGAGAGACCAGGCTTTATTCCGTTCCGCAGTCTACCAACAAGCCCTGCGCAGATACTACGATCGTAAGGTCTAACCTCGCAGTCTCACTGTAGGTGACTTGGTATTGCGGCTCATCCAATCCCAGTCTAATCGGAACAAACTTTCCCCCAAGTGGGAAGGTCCTTACACTGTGGTCGAAGTAACGCGTACATGATCGGTACGACTTGCAATGGAGGACGGCTGTGTTCTCTCAAACTCTTGGAACATTGACCAGTTACGTAAGTTTTATGTGTAACAAGCTTCTACGACAATAAAGTATCAGGTTCTCCCTATCTTTTTTGTCTCTTCTTTGAATTTCGCTTTTATTTTTGACCATTTTTTATATGCCCATTCCTCCTGTACACTGGTCGAAAAGGACAACACATCTAGTCGAAGTCTCTCCTCTCTGCATGTGGTCCCGCCCGCTGGAAGGAGCTTCCTAATGTCACTCTGTTCTTTACTATAACAACCAGTACAATGTGTATTGGGCTCAGAAACATGGTCGAAAATTGTTAAGCAAATTCGTGTCACCTTAGCTTATTTTGAAAAAATAATCTAAGAGGAGTGCACCTTTTGAGATGCGTTCGACTACTTTTCAATTAACTTGATTGGTTTTTACTGGCCGAAGGAAGAAACACACCTAGTCGAAGCTTTTCCTTTCTGCACGTGGTCCTGCCCACTAGTAGGAACTTCCTAGTGTCGTTCCGTTTCCTACTTTTCTTTGCGCAGACAAATTAAGTCGGAAAACGCAACATCGGATGAATCCTTAAGGTCCTCTAGATGTTTGTTTTGCTCAGGTTGTCGTTATTGATTTGATTAATCTGGTCGGAGATGGTAACATCACCTAGTCGAAGCCTTTTTTTCTCTGCACGTGGTCCTGCCCACTAGAGGGAACTTCCTACCGTCGATCTGTTTCCACTCTTTCGACTAGTGCAAGATAGTCGATACTCGAAACTATAAGTCGAACAAACCTCTCTGCTTTGTAAACCCTTTCTTTACTACTTTCTTAGTTTATTCTAATAAACTAAGTAAGTAGTCGGGGGCTAGGATAAAGTTATAAACATGACTTCATTTCTTAGTCTTAGTTTTTCCGAGTTATCATCTTACGAGTTACTAACTACTCTACGAGATGATTCGCAGGGAAAATGAAGGAGAAAGGAGGAATCACTCATATCTGGTCTGATTATTTCTTCCTTTTTCATTATCTTACGAGTTACTAACTACTCTACGAGATAATTTGCAGGAAAAAAAGAAAGGATCATATATTTATGCATCACTACCAAAAAGACTTGTCTTTACAAGAATGTATTACAAGACTACTCTGTTAAAGGAGATTCTATTTGCATCTCCTCTGCGACCTTCTCGCCAACCGACTGCATCTCTTCGATCGCTTCTGCGCTTGATTGGTGCGATCGAAGTCGGCTTCAACAGAATGAGGATTAAGGTTAGGATCACGGGCCTTGAGTTTTGCCAAACAAAGCTCACGGCTCCTTTGACCGCTTCCTTATCGAATCATTCGGTTGGTCTTCGAGTAGACTCCAACTCTTGCAGTACCGACTGTTTCCCATGGCACTCGTATGAGCAACCATCGTGGTCGTCGCAGGAGCAACCCTCCCGCATGAAGCCCATCGAGTACATTGTTCGAAGTGAGATGTTATCTTGAAGATTAATCTTCACCGATTTCGCCTCCTCCGGGAATAAGTCGAAGCCTCGTGGAGTTGTTTTATTTCAATCGATCGATCCGAAAGAGTAAGGATTGATTAAATGAAACAATTCTATGAGAAGATAAATCAAATCAATAGCGGGTAAATGTTCTACTTACCAGCTAATTGAGAACCCAACTTCTCAATTTCTTGATCTTTCTCCTTCGCAATGCGGGAGGTCTCGCGGACAACTAAGGACTTCTCCTGGACCCCAACCCGGAGAGAGCCCACCTCGGCCTGAAGGGCCTTATTTTCGACTTCTTTTTCTGCAAAAGAATGAGAAGTTAAGAAGATGGAGATCAAGATCAAGAGCAGTCGTAGCCACACATACTGTTTATTTTTTCCTGCAACCGCTTAGTTGTAGAGTTAGCCTCCTGAAGTTTCTTCAGGAGGTCAGTGGCTTTATCCCTTAGCTTTTTCAACTCGGCTTTTTCAAAGTCGAGTGAATCAGCCAAGGCCTTTTCGTCACTCTTAAACCTGAAAGGGTAAAGGGAAGACATGAACACACTTAAACAAGCGGTCGTAAGTATTTCTATGGCCCATGAGTGGTCGTAAGTTATTCTACGACTACTCCCTAGTCGTAAGTTTTTCTACGACTAGTACCAAGTCGTAAGTTTTCTACGATAACCTCCTACGAGTCCCGAATAAGTAATCAGAACGATTACAAGAATCGGAGTTACTCACCATCTCTCTGCTTGCTCGCAGAGTATGGCCTTCTCTTGTCGAAGTTTGACAAGTTGCCGATTGTATTCGCAAATCGTAGCGACTTGCTCCACGGCTCTCTACAAGGGAGAAAAACGAAAAACCATAAGTGAGTATCGATGAATACTTACGTTCATGTTTGACCAAGCAAACATGAAAACTATTCGTGATGGATCCTTCAGCCCATCCATCTCCTCGACTCGTTTCCACCAGACCCCCTCGAGTCGTTCACTGTCGAAAACATCCCCACAATTGGGAATGCTGCTGGGGTGTGGAACTCGGTCGCGAGATCGGTAGGCGTA
This sequence comes from Ampelocalamus luodianensis, assembly GCA_036346255.1. Classification (NCBI taxonomy): domain Eukaryota; kingdom Viridiplantae; phylum Streptophyta; class Magnoliopsida; order Poales; family Poaceae; genus Ampelocalamus; species Ampelocalamus luodianensis. The sequence continues at coordinate 55,685,416 of CM070617.1, read as the reverse complement.
AGATCTCGCGATAGAGTCGTACAAAGAAATCGAGCAAAGTTGAAATACTCTTCCTCCTCTGACTCGGTGACGGGAACACCACCTGGAGGGCCGGAAGGAACGTCCTCGACAACCTCCTTATCGACACGACGGTCGGCACTCTCGCTGCCACTGACCTCTGGTATCTCCCATGAGGCCTCTGCCGCCTCCTCTTCAGTCTCTACGACAACCGAGATTGTCGTAGCGACTTCGACATCCTCAGCAGTCGTAGCGACCTCAGCAGCCGCAACTTCTTCCGCCGCGGGAATGGTAGCCGGATTTTCAGCTACTACCGTAGTCACACCCTCGCCAGCTGAAGGGGTGACAGCGGGATTCTCCATGGGAGCATCCCTGGGGGCTGAAGACGTCGGGCTAAAATCACAAAACACAGAAGTAAGTCAACTCGTAAAAAACAAAGAGTAAGTAGTTATTACACTTATGTTTTTTACATACCTCTGTGCGCTGGACCTTACTCGAAACTTGGGAGTAACCTTCCCGACGGAAGATTTCTTCGACTTCTTCTCAACCACCGTTGGTCGAGATGCACTCAGGACAATAGGAGTCGCCTCCTCCCGACTTCCCGGGTGGTCAAGATCAGTCTCGACCACCCTAAGAGCGCTGCTCCCCTCAGCCTTAGATCCCACTGGAGCAGCTGTTTCCTTCACAAAATATAGGAAGTTCTTTTAGTTCTCCTTTTCTAGCTGTTTTATGAGGCTACGAGAAGCTGAAACTGCGAATGACTTGTTGTCGTAATAGAAGGGTACCTTAACCTTGGGGACCTTGCGCTTAAGGGCAAGGTCCTCTTCTTCTGCTTTCTTCTTCGCCGCAGCCATGTCCGCGACAAATTTAGCAAAAGGAGCAGGAGGAGCCGAACTCGAACCCCCTTGTTACCGACTTTTACCAGTCGACGTTTCTTGGTTGGAGGGGACTTCGCCGACTCCGCTTGCGCAGTCGCCCCAACAACCACCAAATTGACTTCCTCGTCGTCTTGGCGGTTCTCCATGCCTACTTTATGTTAAGGAACAGAAAAAGAAAAGTGGACGTAAGTTCTTCTAAGGTCACTAGCTGGTCGTAAGTACGACCAGCCCAAAAGTCGTAAGTGTTTCTATGACATTGAGTAATCGTAATCCTGTTACGATTACGTCCGGTCGTAAGTTTTTCTACGATCAGTAACTAGTCGTAAGATTTTCTACGACAAACTTGTTATTCATATCTCGACGTACGATAACAAACGCCTAAAGGCAAGATTATTTTTTCAATTACCTTTAGGCGCTCCTCTTTCTCTTCTGCAGTTAAAACCGCGAGGATTTGAGGTGCAGTTATGTTGGCCGGGCTCTTCTCGCAGACGAGCCTGACGCGAGCATCAACCTCCCCCTGAGGAAGATCTGAATGCATGAACAGAACGATGAGCAGACTAAATGGGGATTAATCAAGGATAAAGCCAAAAGAGTAAGTTTTTCTACTCACCATCCTTGTAGTCCCTGGTCGGGTCGTCCTTTCCTGAGTACCTCCACATGGGAGGAACTCGTGCCTTCAAAGGGCTAATTCGGCGCATGATGAAGTCCTTCACCACGTGCCAACCGGTGAGCCCCTCCGACTTCAAGTCTTTGACAGCTTGAATATAGGGGGCTATCCGATCGAGATTACTGGGAGTCGAGTCCCAGGAAGAAGACCGCTCGGCGGCCTTTCCGGCGAATAAGAGGCTATCTTCCTTGGTAACCTCCTAGTAAAACCACTTCTTCTTCCACCACGGCCATGACGACCGGGTAAGCATCTGAATGTACTCCTTCGACTTACCGTCATAGAGCTTCAGACCGCAGCTACCGGCAATCCCAGCTTAATGAGCCATTCCGTAGTAATACTGTAATACCCCGAAAGTGAGATAAGCGAATCGCCGGGAGAGATTTAATTAATCGGGAGAGAACTAAATAGATTTACAGGAAGAACCAATTGAAAAATGCTAAATTCTTTAGTTAGAGAGGGGGGAAAACGTCATTTGTATCCAACTTGGGCTTGGGCCCTGGCCCATGAGGAGCAAAGGGGTGGCCGGCCAAAGGGGCGCCACTCCCAAACCCTAGCCGCACCCCACCTCCTCACCTCTCCCCATTGAGCCGCCACCCTTCCTCTCCACCTCTCCACCTCCCTCCACCCTCCCTTGCCCCCTCTCCACCTCCCCACCACCACCATTGCTGCTGGTCAAGAAGAGGAGGAGCTCCATTGCAGCCGGCCAAGGAGGAAAAGAAAGGGAAAAGGAGAGAAGAAGGAAGAAGAAGAGGAGAGGAGAAAGAAGAGAGGAGAAGGAGGATCGTCTTGAGGGCTGATCTCCGTCGCCCGCACGTCGTCAAGGGTAACGAGATGTTCTTGTAGGGTAATTAGTCTTGGAAGAGTTTTGGTTAATCTTTGGTTAGATGGCATTCGGCCTGCTGTTTTTCAGTTTTCGTCCAGTGGCTTGCGGGTAAATTTCATGTGGTTAGAGGATGAATATGGGTTTTGGTCTCCTAGAGAGTTGTAGGTTATTTTCTTAGCTTTCAGTGGCCGCCAAGTTCACCCAAATCCGATTAACGGTTAGAGAGTTATGATTTTTCTAAGACTGCTGTTCCACTGCTCTGTCAGTAATTAGGCAGTTTGTAGAAAACCGACTAAAAGTGATGGTTAAAGTGGAAATCTGAGAACCCCAGTATAACGAAAGTTGTAGATAATCCTTCTAGCTTTCAGGAATACTAAAGATCATGGGATTCGGACGAACGTAGAGAAAGTTATGATAATTTCATTATTTCTGTCCAGAAACCCGACGCGAGAATGGGTACTCTGTTGTTTAGTTTGGTAGGGCTAGTAAAGGGCCGAATCAGAGAACCTCACCAACTAGGTTTAGAAGGGGAATTCATTAACCTTTTCAGATTGTCCAAGATCACTCCATTTGGATTTCTGTACATTTAGTTATGATTTTTCGAAGGGGGCTGTTCTCTGGAAAAGAAATCTGACAGCCAGCATTACCGTTGGGGATTGCGTTTAGTGGACGATGTACTCATTTTGTGTTTATGGTTTTGTTATTAGACCTTTATGGTAGCCTTAGCTTGTCTCAATTGTATGTCCAGGTGGGTTTGGCTCCGGAGCAGTACCTTATTCCCGACATCCACCTTCGCACGGTTGAGGCAAGTGCATTGTTGTTTGAATGATTGGCTATATTGTGTGTTATTTGTTATATGGTTGCATAGCAAGATGGTATACTTGATGAATGCTTAAGTATGGTTATTGCTCAAATGATGCTCATGCTTTACTATGGTTAAGTGTTGTTGTCTTTTGGTAATTTGATGATGATTAAATGATGAGCATGTGCATATTGAAATCATATTGAGGCTTGGTCACGTGGTGACCAAGTGTGTTTCTTTGAGATTCCGTCATGAATATGACGGGCCGAGATCCTCACTCGTGGAGTGTGGGCTTGAGGTCCCCGCATTTATGGAGTAATGGGCAATTGGTCCCCGTGCGTGCGCGCGCACAGCATGGGTATGCGGCGGCGGTCGATACTGCATTACCGTGTAATGCACACGAAAGTTAAAGATAAAGGTTCCTTGAGCATTGCATTTGCATATGAGATGTTTGATGTTGATCTCCTTATATGTATGTTGATGTTTTAGTTTCTTTGCGCATTTGTTGAGTCTGTGGACTCACTCTTGCTTTCATTATTGTTTTAGGTACCCAATTCAAGAACGGCATGCATGGGAGGGAGTAGACTTGATTTGGATTCACTCACTGCCACTCACCTTTAAAGTTGATTAAGTTTTAGTCGTACCTCAATAATTTAGCAAACTGCTTAGGAGTTGTTTATGATTATGATTATGCTTCATGCAATGGATTAAGTGTAATAATGATGAGTAGTGTAATTAAGACTCCTTTGGATATGCTAGTTGGTTAGTATGTTTTGAACGCCTATTGATGATTCTGGATGTTGGATTAATTGTTTATGATTTACCTAAATGTTGGAACCTCCATGTTGTTAACTTGTTAAAGGAGGTTATGTCGAAATTTGGTAGTTTGAACTTGGTTTTGAAGTATTTTATGTTAGTTTAGTAGCATTCCAGGCCCACGTTTTGCTTCCGGTCATAAGGCCACGATTGCTCCAAAGTCGTAAGATATTCTACGACTATCCTGTAATCGTAAATTTTCTTAACAAATTACCTCGATCAAAGCATATTTCTGGTCGAGAGAAACGTATATTGAAGAGTTTTTCCTTCAACGTCCTTCTTACGACCTTTTGATGGTTAAAAGATCATCTACGACCCTTCGGTCAAAGTAAGCTATTTTCACTTGAAGCTGGGGGGCTAGATGACGAGGATCTATTAATCCTCATTTTATTATTCCGTAATCATGTAATATGACGTCACATGGCATACCCCTTAATATTATAAGGAAAGAGCAAGTCAGGTAGTCGTAAGTTCTTCTACGACTGCCCCCTAGTCGTAAGCACTTCTACGACTATAGTGTAATTGTAAGTCCTGCTACGATTACGTCCGGTCGTCAGTCTTTCTACGATCAGTACCCAGTCGTAAGCCTTTCTGCGACTACCCCCTAGTCGTAAGTTCTGCTATGACTAGCTCTGCTACGACTTCCTCACGACTAACTGGGTCCACTCGTTAGAAGGCCCATTTAATGGTGAGAATCCTAGCAGTCAAAATACGTAGTTATGCCCAACATAACTACAGATAATTCTCCACTATCTCTGACTGATAACCATTTGACAGCATGTGGAGGTTACTACTCCAGCAATTACTCTCATTATTACGCAATAATGGGCGACTAATTAGCCTGGAACGACAACATCCACCACTGCGTAGTATAAATAAGGTGTCTTTTAGAGATAGGAAGGAGAGGCTTTTTGGGAGAAAGAAGAGTTCAGTCAGTAGGAGCATGATAGCAAGACCCTCTACTGATTGTAATCCATATACCCAATACAAGATACACAGGAGTAGGGTTGTTATTATCCTCTGAGAAGGCCCGAACCTGTATAAAAATCCCCGTATCTCTTCCGTCTGCGTGATCAATTGTGGAGACCCCCCGAATCAAACAATCTTTACGTAAGATCGGTTCTAAAACACCGACACCTATATTGCCCTAAAAATCTTATTTAGAAGCTCTTCACTTTTCTATCTTTGGCATGATAGATTATGCCGCCTAGGTCTTAGGATGATGAGAAATATAATTAAGAATTCATAGGGACATAATATGAATGTAAAGAATTCCCGAATCAGAAAGATTTTGTGTGCCCTAAATGTGCTACTAGGAAATTAATTACTAGACCTTTTTCTCTGAAAGCGAAGGATGAAGTTCCTGCATTCCTGGACCGTATCCAGGGAGACTTTTTGTGGTCCTATACAGCCCCCGTAAGGACCATTTAGGTACTTTATGGTGATCATCGATGCTTCCTCGAAATGGTCGCACATATGTTTGTTGTCTACGAGAAATCACGCTTTTGCTTAGCTAATCTCTTAGATAATTAAAATTAAAAAATAATTTCCCTGATCATCATGTGAAGTCCACCTGAATGGATAATGCCAGAGAATGTACTTCAAAGGCATTTGATGATTATTGCATGAAAATTGGAATTAAAGTTGAGCATTCCATACCGCATATCCACACCTAGAATGGACTAGCAAATCTTTAAAGAATTGTAGTTTACCAACTTCATGTTGGGGACTCGCAGTCCTGCTCGCAGCACTCTCATCAATTTTAGACTGTCGGCCTATAACATCCATCCACCTATGCAACTACCGCAATGGTTAGCACCGAAAACTTCTCATCTTCGCAGGATTGGTTGCAAGGTTTTTGTACCTATACCACCACCGTAACGAAATGCAATAGGCCTTCCCTGAAAGTTTGGGATATACGTTGGTTATGTGACAACATCCATAATCAAGTATTTGGACCCTATGACTGGAGATTTGCATAATGCCCAATTCGCTGATAGTATATTAGATGAGGTTAATTACCCGTCATTAGGGGAGCAAATCAACCCTTGATGAAAATATCGGGAAATAACGTAGCAAGGCACGGGAAGTCCAGAAGACAATTGAAGTCTAGAAGACAATTGAAGTCCAGAAGACAATTAGAATCCGTGCATATGACCCACACACTAGTGAAGCAAATAGAGAAGTCCAGAAGATAATTGAAGTCGAGAAGATAATTGAATTGAAGTCTAGAAGACAATTGAAGTCCAAAAGATAATTGATTTGCATGTATTAGCAAATCAACTGCCTGACCACTTTAGTTATTTGAAGAGCGTGACCAAGTCGCATGTGCCTGCACGCAATGCACCGGAGAGGGTTGAAATACCGATGAAGGTATTCCTAATCCCATCTAGAGGCCTCAGAAAAGGACGAGAACTCGGGCCTCAAACTGGCAACCGGGATGCCTGGTGAAAAAGGATGAGAGAGACTTGACACAGCCGATCACCGAAGTGCCACAGAACTAGAAGGGGAGCCAGTTGAGACCTAGCACCAGTATGGCACCTTCACAAAAGACATACCAGAATTGACCATCCCCATGAATGGAGACATCAACATGGATGTGTGCACACACATCAGAGCTGAAAAACTAAAGGGACTTGCCCTACAATTGGAAGCAGCGGTGGGCAAGTAGAAGCATTAGAAAAATCGTCCCTTGAAGAAATAGCTAGACTTTGTGACCTCGGGAGAATCTATGAATATGAAAACAACCACTATCGACATCTACTTTGCAAAGAAAATTGCCACAATCATCGATCTTGATCCAGAGCCTGCATCGCTCACTGAATGAAAGGAAAGATCAGATTGAGAAGATTGGAAGAAGGCAATAGAAACTGAATTATTCTCTCCGAATAAAAGAAAGACGTTTGGGCCTGTATGCCGTATGCCTCCCCTTGTGCACCCCGTAGGGCATAAGTGGGTATCTGTTCGAAAGAGAAATGAAAAGAAGCAAGGTTCGTTGTACAAGGTTTCACTGAACGTCCAGGAGATGATTATGAAGAAACCTATTCCCCGGTCATGGGCGGAATTCCCTTTAGATATTTATCTCAATGGCAGTGAACTTGAAGTTAGAAGTGAAATTGATGGATGGGGTACCAGCATACCTTTATGAAATATTAGATTCGGACATTTATATGAAGATACCTGAATGTATCCCTGTCTTGAACCAACACAGAGCAAATAGAAATCTGTACAGCGTGAAACTCAGAAAGTCACTGTATGGAATTAAGCAATCAGGAAAAATGTGGTATAATCGCTTGAAGCGACTTTCTATGCAAGAAAGGCTACACGAACAATAAGAATAAACCATGTGTATTTATACGACGATCCCAGTATGGATTTTGTATGATCTCAGAGTATGAAGATGATCTGAATATCATTGGAACCCTGAAGGATATTAAGAAAGTAAGCTCTTACCTGGAGTCAGAGTTCGAAATGAAAGGTTTGGGTAAAACCAAATATTGCCTAGGCTTGCAGCCTAAACATGCCCCTGAAGGGATATTAGTGCATCAGTTAGCCTACACTCAGAAGGTGTTAGAAAGGTTCGACTTTGAAAAGGTATACCCTTCGAAAGTGTCAATGGTCGGGAGATCTTTGCAGCAAGATAAGGATCTATACAGACCTAGAGAAGAGGGGGAGGAAGTCCGGGGACTGAAATTCCCACACTTAAGTGCAATAGTAGCACTCATGAATTTAGCAAATTGTACTAGATCAGACATTGCATTTGTCGTGAACCTACTAGCAAGGTATAGTGCAAAACCTACCAAAAGGCATTGGCAGGGAATAAAGGACATCTTCCGATACCTCCAAGGAAGCAAAGAACTTGGTTTGTTCTACAGAAAGAACCAAGACCTAACTATGAATGGCAATGCAGATGACGGGTACTTGTTGGACCCGCATACTGCCAAATAGCAAACAAGCTATGTATTCCTATGTGGTGGAACTGCAATTCTATGAAAATCGTCTAAGCAGAGTCTTATATCGACTTCGACGAACCACTCAGAAATAATAGCACTATACGAGGCCTCACAAGAATGTGCTTGGTTTCGGCGGATGATTCACCACATCCAGCAGTCATGTGGATTGAATACCTCACAAACCCCCACTATTATCTATGAAGATAATGCAGCATGTGTTGCACAAGTGCAGATGGGTTATGTGAAGAGTCCCCTCACAAAGCATATCAACCCCAAGTCCTTCTGTGCTCATGAATTGTAAAAGATGGACGAAATTAAAGTACTACATACTAAGTTGTGTGAAAATCTTGCAGATTTATTCACTAAGTCACTTCCTGCGTCTAGCTTTGAAAGATGCATCCGTGGAATTGGAACGATGAGACTTAGAGAAGTGCAGAATTCGGGAGGAGAATCTTCACAAACTCATTACTAAAGCTTGATCATGAAGATCGAGTACCCAAAGAATAAATCCAAGAGATTAAATGAAATTGAATGGATTGTACTCTTTTCCCTTGATGAGTTTTCTGAAGTTTCTTAGTTAAAGTTTTTAATGAGGCAATTGTGCGATGCTGAGAACGCGTTTCATGTACTTTTTCTCCAAATTTTTCCCATTGGGTTTTATGGAGTTTTAACGAGATATGAACATGTTGGATGAGTGCCCAAGGGGGAGTGTTAAGAAACCGGGCCCAGGAGTAGGAGTCCTCGTCCATGTTGGGCTCCTCATCCCAAACCCTAGCAGGGTCATAGCCTATAAATAGGGGGTACTAGTCATTGTAAAGGCTGATCAATTGATGAAGGAATAAAGAGAAGCAAGAAGTCCCCCTACATCTCTGTGTTCAATCTATTATTCGGTTCTTCTGTTCTTGCATTGTTCTTACGATTCTATGCTTGTCTACGAGGTAATCGCTTGTACTGGACTCGCCACCGACGGTTCCTCAATAGCATTGTCGGGTGCACTAGGAAGGGAGCCCAACGACATCCCCTTGTCCACTGGAAGGGCAATTGCCATTTGTGGCAATGGACGGAGCGCGCCGGCATGGCAGTTCCTGCTGACACCTGTTGTAGTGAACTTTCAAGTGAGGGTGCGGCGTTATCACGAGATCGTTCTGGGCTTAAATGGCACTGTTTACCATTGAAATAGCAAATATAGTCTCCTCTGGAGAGAAAAGCCAGTTGTTTTCATTGCAAAATGATGGACCTCCTTCCGTAACTTTCCAATTATGAATGGCACCGCACCTACACCCGCCACGTAGATACCCCCTAGCGTGCCTCCCCCTGCCGTGCACCTAGCCTCTTCTCCCCGGTGAGTTTCTTCGTCGCCGAATTTATTCCTTATTTTATAAAAAGGATCATCCGCCATCGAAGATGATCATCCCCACATATAACTCTACTATATATACTTCTAAGCAGAAATGGCTCCCTCTTCTGTTTCCTTGTTGCCGGCATTATTGGCCTATCATATCACAAACAAAATTGACATATAAATATGTAATTTCTTCATGTCATGTAAATATATACGTGATAATATGCTCAAAACATAGAACTTGAGAACAATCATATCACGGACGGTTCTATTATGAAGCCGTCTGTGATAATTATCTCTAACGGTTCCATAATAGAACCGTTTGTAATATCCCTTTATTAATAGGAGCCCGCTAGGGTTTGTGTCCTAACTCATCACTCCCCAGCGCCCTTACTCTCGTCCGTTCCCCTCTCCACCCGAGTACCCCCGACCTCAACGCCGCCGCCAGAAGCCGACTCCCCGACAGCTGCCCCCAAGTCGCGCCTTCTCCCTGACCCCGTCGCCAACGCCGCCCTTCTTCCCGTCACCACCGGTTGTGACACCACGGTTCACTGCACAAGACACTTTTATCGTAGGAGTCTTGTGTATTATCACCGTTGTGACACAACTACGGTGACGACACCGCCGCCGATCCAATTGACCTCCCCTGGCCAAATCCACCCCCCACCACCAGATCTGCCTTCCCTCTTCGACCTCCCCTGGCTACCTCTCCATTCTCTGTTGCTTCAATTTTTTGGTTTGAGTTTGACTTGTTTACTGATGTGGGTTGTTGTTGCTTATGCATACATGAAGGAGATGGATGTGGTGAGCTACTACCGATGGTTAATTTGCCGGTTGTACTGGGTAACTACTCCCCTTACTCTCTATCCCTTTCCATCCCCTTGCTCTGTGATATGGGTGATGAATGATGTAGGCTATGGTGGGTGTTCTGTGATAGTTGGATGATATGGGTGGGTTCTCTGTGTATGATGTTGGTTCATGAGATGTGGTTCGATGAGGTAAAACATTAGTCTTTACACATACAAATGTTTGTATATATAACTAATCTTATGGTATGTTCCTATATATATGGTATTCTGCTTTTGAAAGCTGCAATTAACTTTTCAGATTTGTAAAGGTTAGGCTAATTTGTAAAGCTATAATTAACATACAAATCTCTAAAATTTTTACTTAGCTTGCGCCTCTGATCATCAATTATTTATTAATTGGTGTGTATTCTATTCCAAAACAAGACCAAATGAGTCAAAAACTACTACAACACCTCTTCACCTATCTCTTGCGATTCATTTCACCTTTGTTTATGTAATCGTGTTCATGCCGGTCAAGTTCTCCTCCCTTACATCCCAAGTACGTCCTACCATTCTATTTCTGATCTCTTCTCTATAAAGTCTCTAAGCAGTGGCTAATTGTGCCTTTAAACTAGCTTCATATATATATATATATATATTTATCTGTAGTCCCCCAACCACTTTTGGAGGATCATGAGGAGGATAAGACAACAGCCACAAGCAACTTCATCGAGCCTGCAAGTTCAAGAATAGCTCGATGAAGTTGCTCGTGGTCTTGTCTCATCCTCCTCACGACCCTCAAAAGTGGTCAGGGGACTACAAATAATATATATATATATATATATATATATATATATATATATATATATATATATATATATATACATGAAGCCAGTTTTAAAGGCACAAACAACCACTGCTTGGAGACTTTATAGAGAATATATATCACAGACAGTTTCATCTACATACCGTCTGTGATACATGAACTATCACAGACGGTTTCATCTACAAACCGTCTGTAATAGTCGGTTCTGAGTTAATAACCGTCTGTGATAGTCTGCATCACAGGCGGTTCGAAAACCATCTGTGATGACCTCATGTCATTACTAACCCATAAACTCAGACAGCTCATGAAACTGTCTGTGATGACATTTTTGAATCGTCTATGAAGAACTTTTTGTAGTAGTAAATAATTACAAGGACAGATAAATGGAGGATGAACTACGGTGGAAAATATGGTAGTGATGGTGTTCTGGACCTGATGGATGGTGTGGCGGTTCTCTCTTCTTGCCTCCTTGTTTATAGTTGCAATCGATCTCCTTTAAATAGCCAATCTTAGGTTTCAAAGACCTTGTGAGCGGTTTGTGTCGCCAAGAAGCCGAATACATCATGAATTGCGATCCATTTGATGTGGCGATCAGGCTAGAGGGTGATACGGTCACCTGATACGGTCACTAGTGATGGTATCATTTGTCGTCTTCTTCTCTAGAGGGTTGATTCGTGGTGATCTAAATTGGGTTTCCTTCGTCTTGATGTCTACTTTCTATTTATGTTCCTAAAGTTGTGTGATTCCCTTCGAATCTTGTAGATAACATCAAACAAAACATATTTTGTAAATTTAACAATTAATTAATAATAATCCGAGTAGTTAACGATGATGTGTCTTTTCAAGCACATCAACCACCGCACTATAAATCCCTTGTTGCATCTTGTATCCTCCCACCTCGCCATCACCAGCGACCCACCGCCTTGTCCTTGTCGACTCGGGTACTGGCGATGACAGCAGCTTCCACCACTAGTTGTCGCATCTACCTCCTAACGCGACCACCAGCACCGCCCCATCTGCCTCCACCACTTTTCTGCCACCGATCCCATCGCCTTCCCCGTCTCCAGCGGCCTCTCCCGCACCACATCCTCTTCTTTTCTGTTGACTTCGGAAAAGGGTGGCGATGACTTCGGTGCATCTTTTCAATATAAGGAAAATAAGGGGGACATTCGGTGGAGCGTGTGTTCGTCAGAGGGACACTCGACGGTAGTGACGGTGAGGTGGCTTCACCGGTGGCGGCCCTCTCATGCGCTCAAAGATAGCTTCACCTAAGATTGCGCTCGTGCACGGCCGACCTCCCCAGAGATGGAGAACAAGGTGGGCTGGTGCACAAATCCTCAAGCATGATCCAAGGTTAGAAATTCGACTAATTTTACAAAAAATTAGTGCTCATGTATAGCAAATCCGTACAAAAATATCACATCATCATCATGGCTGAAGGCTACGATTGTCACGAGGCATTGGAGTAAAACAAAACGAATGCTACATCTACATGCGGGATCCAGCAAGGTGCGAGTGCTATGAGGATCTGGATCCTCTGCTGTAATGAAGAGGACCCCCTGTGTGAATAGTGTTTTTTGGGGACGAACAGCACGCGCGATGTAGACTATAGCAGTCACTATAGAAATAGGAAAATATTTATTGTATCAATTTTACTACAACGGAAAACCATTGTAGCAAAAATATTATAGCGATTGATACGTTCCTTTGAATTTTGATCGGACGATGGAGATCATGAAGGGATACGAGTAGGCTACACTAGCTGACAATTCAAAAATTCTACCACGTAGACCAGGAAGTCATGCAAATAAGAGATCATAAATCATTACCACTAGACGCGTAGTTCAGCGAAAGAAGAGTTGGAGCAGCCTGATCCAATGTAGTGGTCATAGTCGATCATCCAATGTTCTTAGCACCGATCGTCTCTTCCAGCAACCTATCATGTTCCTTGCGTAGGTTTTGGATCGTTCTCGATCAACATAGTAGCAACCACAGCAGTGCCTCTATGGTATCTACACATCGAGGAGTGGAACGCTGTACGCTAGTGTGCTAGCACCAAAGCGCACGGTAGGGCCTTCGGGAAGATGACAACTAGGGTTTCAGTGTAGCAACTTTGATGTGTCCCAACAGTCCTATACATCCCCTTATAAAGAGCCCTTATAAAGGTCATCTACAAGATGAACACCTCTTTACCAATGCATATATTCGTTGGTAAAAATCCAAATAAGTATTGATATGGTCTATACCAACACATTTACTATGCGTTGCCATTGAGGCCGTTGCGAGAGTCTATTACAACAGATAAACAAGCATTGGTAATATATATGAAAAGGCGTTGCCTTGCGAAGCAGCAACTGATGTAGTCAGGTTGTAACTACACTTGTATGCGTTGGTACTTACCATGCATAGATGACCTTTACTATTTTGACAATGGATATAATTATATTGTCACAACACATAGAAGCTTGGTATTTTCCATATAGATGACTTTTGCTATTTTGGCAATGGATATAATTAGATTGCTGCAACGATTATAAGTGTGTAGAAGTCAAAGTAAAAAAATCATTATCAGTCGTAGCATAGTTAAAAAGAACACTCATATATTAAAAATAAATTGTTACATTACATAGAGAACTATCCACATAAGACATGATATAAATATTTTAGTTGAACATCATTTCCTAACAGAATAAAATCTAAACGTAATGAAGATCATCTGCCTATGTCACTATTCTCCACCTTGCATTCAACATGTCATCCATAGCATCATCCATTTATCTTATCAACCTACAATAATAAAAAATTTGAGTCCATTAATACACCATTAGGAAGAAACAAAATCACAATATTAAAGTAACAAAACTAAAAGGAGCACCGTTTAGAACACAGGAATTTGGTAATATTAAAGTAACCATACCGTCCCATTCAGAAAAGGACCCAATGTCGCCATTAAGCTTGGAAAATAGTTTGGATTTTTAAATCCTTCTTAAAAGCCTGTTTGGAACATAGGAATTTCGCATGAATTTTGCAGGAAACTGCTCAATTCTTGTAGAAATTGAAAAAAATCCCATGTTCCAAATGGGCCTAAGACAGCTTGGACATATTAGGAAACGGCCTGATGAGTCATGATTTGTTGAATAATTTTACAACATATTTGCTATTTTTCCCTTGATAAGCAAAGCTTTTCGTTTCTTTAAGTCCAAACTCTCATAGGTTTACATCACAATCGAATGTACTTGTCAATTTAACTGTGTGAACAATGGTTTGGCTATCCTTTGTTGTCAAAGGTCAGGTTTGCCTAAATTGTTAAGAGATTCAAATAGTAGTTCAATCAAACATTGTGCGAGTTTTAACTGTTAGATCACCATGAAGGCAAGAACTGAGTAAAAAAACATATTTAATATCATCAATAGTTATTATCAGTTGTGTTCTTGTGATATGTTTTTTGCTAGGCTAGTGACCACTAAATATTACACATGAACAAAGTACAACTGTAAGTGAACATAGCACTTCAATGCATAACACAATTAACTTTACTAATTACAACCACATAATTAAATGTCTGATTGGGCACAAATTGTACTCAACCCTAACTTAGATCTCTAAGGTGAATAGTTCCACGGACAATCACCTTCACTGGAAAATTTATCTTTAGTATCAACTAGAAAGGCTTTCAGTTCTGTAACAAAGATAGACTTATGTTTGTAAAATCAACAGATGGTGATAGTTACAAGATGTGTCTTAGATGCATACTCATAGATTATTCAATGCTTCCCTGACCACTATTCTACTTTTCTTCTCTGTTTGAACTCTTAAGTTTGTATTCTTGCTGTTGGGTGCAAGTTATCTGCAATGCATTAGCTTGGACAACTATTTCTTAAGAAACTGGATTAGGTGCAGCATGTAGAATTGGGCTCATGCACAAGTCAGTAGCTATGTGGTCCAAAACAGCAAGAGTTCCTAGCTATGTAAAGAACCTCAAAACAGTATGTATTCTGGTGGTCCAATACATCAAAAGCTCAACCTACGACCCACAATCTTATACTAAGTAAATAACAAAATATGTATGGCTAGCATCATAAACTCATGGTCCTAAAGAACATTATCTTTACAATGGTTCCATGTGAGAATTGGAATTCAATTAACATCACATGTAACCAAAATATTATGGATGTGATCGTACTTACAGATACATCAGAAGAGTAGCCACCCTTTGACCACCATTCTTGGTGTTGAACTCATCAAAAAATAGTCAAAGTGAGATTCGTACTTCTGCCCAACTTCATAGTGCAAAACTTGGGGTCCCTCTCCATGTTCTGTAGCCAGTATGAACAAATATGATTAAACAAACCAAATAAAGAAGAACGTGTTAAGAGCTACATTGTTGGACCGCATCCGCATGTCACGATCCAATGCCATAATACTTGCATGTTGACAAAACTCTAAGCACCTATGTAGCTATCGATAACTAAGAACTAAGAAGACACATACAACCGTCAGACTACCTTAAGTGTTGTGTGGGTGAAAATTTCTCTGTATAACTTAACTTAGTATATCAACTGAGAGATCACAGTACGCATTTGGTTAGTTCATGAAAAGAATATAGCCAAACACAGGCATTTCAATAATTACATACCTACAGGTATGACGGTGTAATCAGCTATCCTCTTTTCAATGGCCCAAATAACCTTGTCTCGTCCTCTTTGAACAAACATGCCTAAACTAGTGTGAACCCTGCTGTCCTTGCTTTTACCGGTAGTGCTATCAACAATCGTTGATTTCACCATGTGAGGCTTGGCCAATCCAATTAAGTACTCACATTCTTCCTTGGACTAATGAAAGGAGCAAATTATCAGCAATCCGTCATAGTTAAACCACACAGAATATTGGGTGCTGAACTAACAAGCAATAAAACTGTGAAAAAAAAGATATGGCACATAGTTAAACCACACAGAATATTGGATGCTGAACTAACAAGCAATAAAACAGTGAAAAAAATATTTGACGATAAGCACTTATAACTCTAAAGTTTACACAATATACAAACAATTGAACACAATGAACATTTGAGGTAAGACACTACAGAATTGTTCTTGTTGTAAACGGCATGGAATTGCACAAATAAGGTCTACCTAAAAAATGACATTTATTAGAATCGCAGAACATATACTTGCAGGAGAGATTTTCTTATTCCTTAATTTTATTGTGAAGTACAATAGTGTGCAACAGAACCATGAGTTCATAACACAGATGATACATGCCGGTCTTCCATCTGTAGGCAACTCGGTGCCCTACACAAAGCAACCAGTTATTTATACACACCACTGTAAACTGGACAAAAATCTTCCCCTTCATTTATCTTGTTTCCCAATTAGATGCTTTATATGTGTAGGAGACAAACTACACAGTAGTTTATCATTTACATACGCAAAGGACAAAAGAAAACTCAGATGTCGCATAACCATGTGCTGAATGTACACTCATACCCATCCATCCAAACATAAGGTCAACACCATTCCATTCCCAGATCAAAATGCGCCTCACATAGTCAGCAATTCTTAAAGAGCTTATCTTTACAACTCTCGAATCACATAATTTACCAAAACGTTAAGGCAATATGGGATCCATTACAACATTACACCCTCACACTCCATAATTTAGCTAAACAGTAAAGATTCTAGTAAAATTCACATCTTCTTATCCCCAAGGTCCCAACACATCACATTCAATAAAAAGTAGTTGTTGTTGCCTGTTGTGTAGAGCAAAGAACCTTGTTCTTTGTGGATCCCAGAAAAGGGGTAATCTTTACACAGAGCAACATACATGCAGAAACCAATGAATCATAGCAGTAATTCTGAAGTGAAGGTGGGGAGCGCAGCATTTGTTATTAGGAAGTTGTGGTACATGAATGCCCTAGGCTCCCACGAGATCACCTCCGTCCACTGTGTGTCCCGTTCTCCCAACCCCTTGCTGCTTCCAACAGCAGAAACAATCAACGGGATCAGCGCCAGATCAAACCAAATCTGGACAAGTACAACCCTCTCACTCACCTGAGGTCATGGCGGCCACGAGGGCGTGCGGGGCGGGAGTCGGTGGATTTATCCTCGCCGCTGGTGGTAGCGGCGGGGGCGGATACCGGGAGCGAGATGACGCTGAAGGCGATGAGCACGAGGAGTAAGGTGGAAGCGATGAGCAGCGCTCGCGGTGACCACGACGTTGTACGGCGAGGTGCGGCCACCGCGCTTGGGGAAGACATGCGGCGGGCGGTGTAACATCCCAAAGTGTTGTTACCAAAATAAAAATTTATAAAGTTATTCTTTTATTTGATTTTCTGAGTTTCAATAGTGTTTTCTTGGTTTTCTTGAATTTCTAAGATTTTAAAAGTCAAAAATAAAATTTATATAGTTTTATGAGTTTTTATTAGATCTAAAGTGAAAAAATAAAATTTAAGTAATTTCTAAAATTTTCTGGAATTTTAAAAGCTTTTTACTATTTATTTTAAAACAAAAATAATTACTGTTCAAAAAAAGTGCCAACCTTAGGTTGGAATTATTTTTATTAAGTTCAAAATAATTCAAGGTATTTTTGAGAATTTTTCTAGAATTTTTGGACGCTATTTGCTATTTTCTAAAAATCTATTTGATTTATTGATTTTTTTTAAAACCGAAAATCAGAAAAATGGTTCGGACCATCCGAATCTCATGAACAGTAACCTTACATAGTACATGATGAACATGATGAACAATAATTTTGAAAAAAAAATAATTTAAATAATAATAAAAAAATTAGATTCCCGTTGGGTCACCCGTCCATGGGCTGCTCCAAGCTTACATTACACACTTAACCCCCAAAGCCCCAATGCATGCACTGCCAACCATCCTTTCTTCATTCAATTGATTTTATACCCAACTTCATTTCTTTATTCCTTCCTTCCTTTCCTTTTCTTCTACAATTTTCTTCTTGCCTTGTCAGTGAGCACATGCACAGCGCCAACTCCATTAGAAGCCACCACGAAGCTTTTGAAAACCGTGATTTCCTCTCCAAATCTTCGCGCAATCAAGAGCATTAACACCCTCGGCCATCACCTCCTCCATTACCGGCCATTAAACCTTTTCCATAACCACCCCATTTCCCGAATCACCGCTGTCGTGCCGTTCAAAGCTTCTTGCGCCCCACGAAGCCGTCGTCGCCCTCGCCCTATAAATAGCGGCACGAGGTGTCCCTCCTTTCACTCATCCCATCCCCATCACCCTTTTCGCCGGAACCTCGCCGGAGCGCCGCCACCCCGTAACAACACCGTGCGCCTCGTGGCGCCGCCGCCACGCCACCACCACCGCCGTGCGTGCGCCACTTCCTACGACCTTGTTGCAAGGTGAGCAATCTATTTATGCCATTCGCCACCACTTTTCCCTTTCCTTCACCGCGCGCCATTTTCTTCATGAGCAAAAATTTTCCGTGAGCGGCAGACCACCTTCTATCGTTATTTTTGGTGCCATATTTGATCCCCGACGACATCGTCCACACCGCTGGCTTCACTGCAACGTTCTACGCGTGCTCCTTCCTTTTCTCCAAAACACCGGCCACCGATGCTACTATTCATCCGACACTATTTTGCGCGCCGTAGCGCCACGGACCTTCGCCACGACGGCAACCACCACGATGGAGGTCCGTCTTGCTCCCGGGATTCCATTTTTGTAGTTCACCAGCCATCTATCCTTTCCTCTCGCCCGGCATCGCCATTTCTCCATGAGCTTTGCATGGTGAGCTACAGTGCCATGCACATGAGCTACAGTGCCATGCATGCATAGTGTTTTATGCATGCATCTCATTTTCTACAATTTCGTTCTCCCTCATACGAACTCCAATTCTGTCGGTTCAACTTCCTAAATTAATATAAAATCGATACCTTCCTCCCAGTATTTATCTTGGATTTTTATTTGGATTTTATTTGAGTGTTATTTGAATTTAGCTCGTTTTCGCGTATAGATTTCGACGACTTCGGACGACCAGATTTCGACATCGTTTGAGAGCAACGAGTAATCAAGCAAGGCAAGTTATACCCTTGATCATATCGATCCCATTATTTCAAATTATTTATATTCTATTTTAAATTATTACTACATGCTTATTTATATCATTAATTTAAATTCCTGCTTTAAACATATAGCTATGCCTAAACTCCTTTGTATGGCCAATTTTGATAATTGAAGCAAACATATTGTCACCATAGGTAAAACCTGGTTGATACGATAGTATGGACTAGGACATTTTGAGAAAAATCAAAGCTTAGCCATGCTTATAGACCAAATATGTTTATTTTGGGAAATTTCACTTAAATCGCTTGTTTAAATTGTATCCATGGCATCGATATGTTATGGAAGTTTATGCCTTGAAAAATAAAATAAATAAAAATGGTTTGGACTTGGGCATAATGGATGTTCGGTGGGTGCAAGTTTATGCACGGCTCAATCGGGTATGGTTGAGGTCCATGGGTTTTGTTGGAAAGTTGCCCAAGTCGCTTAAGGACCGGTCTTCGAGTGTATGAAGCTAGGCCATACCGGCATCACCACATGTCCCAAGTATGGGTCGGGACCGCTAAATAATTTGCAATGTTCCACCATGGTCGTTCTCACGTATGTAATGGGTAGTTATGTTACTGACTTATGTTAGTCCCACCTAGCGCAAGAGGGGCCCGAACCCGAGGTCTTTATTCCAAGGGGTGGTGAAACCTTAGCGAGGGGTAACTACGGTGGAATGGCGCTTGTAAAGGCCTGGCACGTGCTCTAGACCGCTACTAAAGGTAGTGAGCGGTGGCATAGATATATGCCTGGACAAACTAGAGAAGTCTTGTCATGTGGGTAAGGCCGCATAACCTCCGCAGAGTATAAAATTATTCAAATAGTCATGTCCATGTTATGGACATGTCTGGCCGAACTGCCAAAGTTAGACTTTGGTTTTGTTTGAAAATAAACTTCTTCAAAACTAGTTTATCCAGATGGGAATTGGGCAGGGAGCCATGTGATAGGAGGGTATCCTTCACCATCCATGTGTGAATGTTATCTGACTATAAAGTGAGAATTTATAAAATAATTTGTAGTTATAGAATAACCGCTGGGAACTTAGTACAAGTATTTAAAAGAAAGTGTGCTTTATGCAAATGACCTTATAAGCCATCCTTTGTTACATCCATATATGCATGTCATTCTGTTACTTGATGGGTGTAACTTGCAGCACCTGAAGTTGTGCTCATACTTGCTTTATGCAAACAAAATTTCAGAGGAGAAGGACTTTGCTACCGATGTGGATCTCGACGACTAGGCCGCTACTCCTACCGATTGCTGTGGTGCATTGTCGGACTCTACTACTTCTTCTTAGTCTTCCATTGTGTTCTTTATTCACGGCTTGTGCCTCTTTGTAATAAACTCTGTTGATTATTAAAAAGTTGTGATATGAATTTGTTACCATGTTTGTTTATCAGTGTGAACTAGCGATCATCATGGACTAGTTCGTAAATACATGAGGATTTGGGATATTAATCCGGGTTCGACAGACGAATCCCACGCATGAGCAGCACGGAGGCGATGAGCAGCACTCGCATGTGAGCGCGACGTCAGACGGCGAGGAAAGGCGGCGCGCTTGGGGAAGACTTGCGCGGTGGATCCCGATGAGGCGAGAATGGGTGATAGATAGATCTCCTATGCATGAGGTGGAGGTGGGGAACGATGAGACGGAGTGCTGCGGCTTGGATTGTGGATTGGGATTGGGGGTCACCATTAGAGAATTGGAAGCCGTACGCCGCCGCCACTAGAGCAAGGTCCGGTTAAATGGAATATTTAGGAGGAAGTTAAGGGTGGGACGGTGGTTGACGCCTTTCCTTTTGGCTCAAACGTGGGAGAGTTGGCATATCTACTAAGCATTCATAACACACCCATGAGCCCTCTTGCAATGGATGTTATCTCATCATGGTAGCTATTCATTGGTGTATGTGTGTTCTTGTAGTAGTCTCCGCACCACATCCTCTTCCTTTCCGCTGACTTCTTCAAAGGGTGGCGATGACTTCGTGCATCTTTTTAATATAAGGAAAATAAGGGGGACATTTGGCGGAGTGTGTGTTCGTCGAGGGACACTTGACGGAGAGGCGGTGAGGTGGCTTCATCGGTTGTGGCCTCTCATGCGCTCGAGACAGCTTCACCTAAGATTGCGCCTATGCGCTACCGACCTCCCAGAGATGGAGAACAAGGGTGGGCTGCACAAATCCTCAAGCATGATCCAAGGTTAGAATTCGACTAATTTTACAAAAAAATTAGTGCTCATGTATAGCAAACTGGCCAAAAATATCACATCATCATCATGGCCGGAGGTCGCATCGCCATGAGGCATTGGAGTAAAACAAAACGAATGCTACATCTACATGTGGGTGCAAGAAGGTACGAAGTGTTATGAGGATCTGGATCCTCACTCGTAACGCAGAGGACCCCTTGTGTGAATAGTTTTTAGGGAACGAATAGCGCAAGTGTAGAATCAGTATGCACATCAGAGAAATAGGAAAATATTTATTGTAGCAATTTTACTACAACGGAAAACCACCGTGAGTAAAAATATTGTAGCGATTGATACGGTCCTTTGATTTTTGATTGGACGGTGGAGATCGTGAAGGGATATGAGTAGACTACACTAGCCGACAATTAAAAAATTTACCACGACTAGGAAGTCATGCAAATAAGAGATCATATATCATTATCACTAGATATTTAGTGCTGAAAGAGAGTGGAGCACCGATCCAACGCTCGAGCGCATCGATGTAGTGGTCATAGTCGATCGCCCAATGTCCTCAGCACCGATCGCCTCTTCCAAAGAACTCTATCACGCTCTCTTGCGTAGGTCGTGGATCATCCTCGATCATAAGCAGTAACAACCATAGTAGCATCTCTACTGTGATCCACACATCAAGGAGTGGAATGTCAGACGCCAAAGGTGCTAGCACCAACACGCATGATAGGGCCTTCTGAAGATGGCAGCTAGGGTTTCGTGGAGCAATTTTGATGCGCCCCACAACCATGTGCATCTCCTTATAAAGAGACCATAACGGATCATATCTCAACTCATTTGTTTCAGCTCGTTAATGTGTAACCCGTAGGTTGATGCGATCTGCCTCCGACTTAAATCAAGTCAATTACAAGTCGTTAGCGGTTCCTAGCAGATATAATGATTCCTGAATACATATAAATATTATATCGATGAACCTTATGCAATATGATCTACGACTATATCCTTATGACTTACCACCTACTCTTATCTCCATACAACCACTTCCTATTTAGTCACGATCAAACCGTAACTCACTACGACTGGGCACGATTAGTTAGTGATCATGTCCGACCACCAGATCTCCATACGACTAGTTCATATCCGGTCAGCCGAACGACCGCCTGTGTATTCTTTATTCGCTCGCGATATCCGGTTGAACTTTAGGTGAGATATTTGTTATCCATGGACTATTCAATACTTTCTCGATCTAATGATGGATAAGTTCACGTGATCGACTCTTCGATCACTAGTGGCACGCACCATACACTTTCTTTATCCGACCACATTGAGGGGCCCAAAGATATCTCTCTTATTAAGTTAGGAGGGGCAAGTACTATATCCAACCAGCCACATCCTCTCGCATATTTCTAGCATACCCAAAAGCTACCTTTATAACTATCTAGTTACTGAGTAGCGCTTGACAACCCCTAAGTGTAATATTATTACACACGTAGGAAACCTTACCGATCTTAGGTATAAAGATTATACATCATCATTGCTTGAGACCAACTCGATGACACACAAAATCATAACAACCTCAATAGTATCTCAAGGTGAATAATCCAACACTATGTTCTTTTTATGTGTGTTCACATTATTGATTCGATATCCCCATATCCATAATCGTGAAATATGGTTATCAATCAATACATGTGTTGATCGATAAGTCACTAGTGTTCCAACCAGTGATATTTGATCCGGGATACATTTGAATGACATCATATAACTTAAAGAGCTTCATCGATAAGTTGTATACTTGTAATCTTTATAAATGATAATTCATCCAAGAAACATAATAACATTTATTCTATAACTTATAGAAATAGATATGATACAATCATCTCTATAATTGCAAATTAGGCATATCACCAACAAATCGTGATCTTAATGTTTAAGACCTCGTAGATCCTCCTCGTGATTCTCTTTCAATGCAGAGGATCCCGATCCTTGCATGAAGGCCGAAGGCATTCAATGCAGTTGGGTGGGTTAGGTCGACCCAAAGTTGGTATTTGAAGTGGAACATGTAACCTATACAACATACACTTTATCGACGAAAGCACATATTATTGAACTAATGAAGTGCAACATCATCTATCTATAAGTGAAGTAGAGATTATAGACTAAAATCAAACTTCTATCCAAACCACAAGACCCGAGGGGGCTCAAACAAGAAATAAGCCAAAATATTCTCGTACCACCCAACAAGAAATCAAAAATATTTTTGAAAAAAAAATCCATTTTCAGTCTTGAACTATGGCAACATGGCAACATTTACTAAGCCACATTGCATGAAGACTTGAAGAGGCACACAAGTTTAGGGGTGTAAGTGGCGCGAGCCCACTTGTCCCACCCGCAAAAACAATCATGTGGCTTTGGCGCAAATCGCACAACTAAGTGACTTAAGTGGGCCAAATACCATAACCCACGCTCAGCCACGAAGACCCGCATAAGATGAGTGCCCAACCACGCTAAAAGGCAACGGAGCCATGGCACGCGGAGTCCAAGAAGCGAGCATGAGAGGAATCCAAGAAGCGTGAGCAACGAGGGCATCCATGGCGCGCCGCCCGGGCCATGCCGAGGAGGAACCGAGGCGAGGCAGAGGAGGTGGCGCGGGCGCGGCGGAAGACCAGCCTCCACGCCGCTTCCACCGTGGGCCCCGCGCGCATCCCCTCCGCTTCTCCTGGCGGCGCGCGCGGGCGCCGCCTTCGCCACCTCCGTGTCCTCCCTCCGCCTCCGCATGCCCGCCCGCTCTCTCTTCCCATCCTCCCACGCCACGCATGCGCCGAGCCGCAGCCGCGTCCTGCCTCTTGCTCTTCTTCGAAGTTCTTGTGTTTGCGCGTGCACGTGTGCAGTGTGGCATCGCTGGGCCGCAATACATAATCGCAAAGCGCCTGTGCGACGACGGTGCGCGCCAAGATCGAGGGCGCGGTGAAGAGCATGTACACGACGGCAGCATGGCATCCGTCCGACGCTGCGCTTTAGGTTGGCACCGCATGCCACCGCATTGGCATTGTCATGCGCGCCGGCCCATCGTGGAGCGCGCGTGGAGGCCGGTCTTCCATCACTACCAAGACCGCTTCCTCCCGCTCCACTGCCCTCGCCAGGTGTGGCCGACTCCGCTGCCTTTTGGCGTGCTTGAGCTTTTTGGCGTGGTTGCTTGTTTCTTCGACTGCTGCCTTTGGCCGCGGCGTAAGCCGTGTCGCTGGCTTGAGGTTTAGTGCGGTGGTACTTGCGCCTTGCGGGCAGCCGCTAAATGCTTAGCGGCCAGCCAGACTGGGCGGGCGCAGCCGCAGATGACAGCGCCAGCATGGGTGGGTGGGCTGTCTGCAGCCTGCCCCACTTACACCCCTACACAAGTTTCTGGAAAATTTGGTACATTTATATGTTGGCTGAAGTGAGGTGATAGACTGATAGTACTGGCAACGGAGGCTGAAGGCAAACCAAAACAATTCAGATTCGTGAGCGAACTCAGCTTTGATCAGCTGACTTGAGACTTGTACTTCACCGCCAGAAAAAAAAGAAGCTTTTTCACTAAGTTCATTTTCTGTAACATTCTTGGAGAAGCAGTTGCTCGGCGAGAGGTTTAGTGCTGATGGCAAAATGCTGAGATAGCCGAACAGTTCAAAGAGCTACGGAGGACGATATGTCGATATGGTAACTTGGAAAGAAATGTCCATCGTGATATGGGAGAAAAATATACCTATACACCTCAAACATAGAATATACAAGAAGAATCCAATAACGCTGAGATTATTATTTAAAAAATCCAAGCCTCAATCCTTAAGATCTATTTGTCATTTTTGTTCTTAGTTGTAGCCATCAGGCTTGACAAGAGGAGACTGGTTGCTTGCCGACACAGTCAACGTGAGTTTGCATCGCCGTACAACGTCATAGTCAATGGCTACGAGAGTATGAAAACTCTAATTTAGTCATTCCATTGCTGGAAATAGATAACTAGGAATGGCGGATCGGGCTTTGCAATCAGGCATTTAAAGGGAGATGTACAATATGTTGGAAAACTATGGGCCTGACCCTGCAGTCGGCCCATTAGTGGGCGCTTCATCCCAAACCCTAGCAGGGTCGTAGCCTATAAATAGGGGGTGCTATTCATTGTAAAGGATTGATCGATGGATGAAGGAATAAAGAGAAGCAAGAAGTCCCCTACATCTCTCGTGTTCTATCTCTTATTCGCTCTTGTGTTCATGCATTGTTCTTACGATTCTACGCTTGTTCACGCAGGTAATCGCCTGGACCGACTCGCCATGACGGTTCCTCAACACGTTATCAAGCACGATCGACTCTCCTCGATCGGAAAGGTAACCGCCGATGAACCACACTCGTAGATTGAATCGCTTTTTCTAGATTGCTTTCAATTCGCAAATTTGGCTTTCTAGATTGGTTTTCTATTGCAACCGCCTAATCTACCGCGAGTGATTTGAAGTCGCCTAAGCTTCGATCGTGGATTGCATGAAAGAGTAGATGATGATTGTACCGTATGATAATATATGCAATCGTATGGAAGGAACTATGTGCACGGCACCGCTCGCAAGCGTGTGAGCGGCACCTCCGCGATACGCACGGCCGGCATAGTTCGCCACCACGACGCCATGGAGGCAACGACAGAGCCACCACCAAAGACGCTGCAAGCATGCACATGTCGGCATGAAGCCGCGCCCCGTTGCAATCTCGTGATACACCTCTTTGCATCGCATACATACATAAATGAAAAGTAATCGCGTATGAATGTGAATCGCGATGAATGTAAGATTTGCGCTGCGAACAAGAATCACGTTGAACAAGATCGGTGCAAAGTAATGAATCACGGATGAACAAGAATCGTAAATAGTAATCGCGATGAACAAAGACTCACGCATGAACAGTAATCATAGGTGAACAAAGATTTCGCGCTGCGGAACAAGCGAATCGCAGATGAACAAGCATCGTGGCGTGAACAGATTTATGCCGCGGAATGCAGAATCGTGAGTGAAAATCGACATATATGAACAGAAACTCGCGCGCCGCTCGTGATGCGCGCTGTGATGATGTCGGCCCACGGCGCGCTACCGGAGCGGCTGGCCGGGCCACCTCCAGTAAAGGCACCGTCGCCGGTCGCCGCCCACAGGTGCCGCCCATGGCTCTGTAGCCACCTTGCACCGCACCGCCGCATGGCGCCATGGCATGAAGTAAAGGAAGGAGGGAAGAAGGCCCGGCCGCGCACTGCTGACCGCGCTCGCCCTGGCGGCCGCACTCGCCGCAAGCCGGCTGCCGCACCGCACGGCCACCGCGCGAACCGCTCCGCGCGCCAGAGCGCCTCACCACCGGGCGCCGCCGTATGCGCGCCGCCGCGCCGGTGGCCGCTGCCGCTGGCGCCGCGGAACCGCCGCCGCTCGCCACGCCGCGCTCGCAGCTGCCTCGCCGCGCACGCCGGCTGCACGGCCGCAGCCGCATGAAGCCGGGCCTTGAAGCGCCGCTGCCTCGCTTCGCATGGCGCCACGCCGCTCCGCTCCCCGCGCGCCGCTGGCCTTCCCGCCTCAGCACCGCCTCTGCACGAGCGCGGCGCGCTGGCCCACGTAGCGCCGCCTCGCCGGCTTGCCGCGCGCTCGCTGGGCGCCGCCCACTCGCGTGATGTCCCGCCAGCCGGTAGCCGCGCGCCGAGCCGGCAGTAGGCTTGATACAATCGAGCGCGCTGGCGAGAAAAGAAAAAGGGGGCGCTGGAGCAAAAGAAAGGAAAGGGGCAAATGTGGAGAAAAAGAAAGGGGGCGCGTGAAAACCCGATTTTTTGCAAAAGGGCCTAAGTCTTGAAATTACGCGCAAACCGCCTCGAACCGATATTTTGTGTGTAACCCCGAACTTGCGCTGTTCGAAAAATCATTTTTCCACAGTAAAAGGGCTTCGGAACCCAAATTTTTGCATATTTTTAACTTTGAAGCATATTTATCCTTGTTATTATTATTTCTATATAATTTATGTATCGTGATTGCATCGCTTTGATTATCTCGTGATTGTTTATATTGCTTTTAATCACCGAAATAGCAAGAAATCATGAAAATGCATAAAAAATATTTCGAACACGAACTCGAGTTCAAGAGCATTGTGAGAATTTTGCAA
The DNA here is from genome assembly GCA_036346255.1 of Ampelocalamus luodianensis. Lineage (NCBI taxonomy): Eukaryota > Viridiplantae > Streptophyta > Magnoliopsida > Poales > Poaceae > Ampelocalamus > Ampelocalamus luodianensis. Next base: position 55,658,108 of record CM070617.1, on the reverse strand, counting down.
CTATTTTATGCAGATTACATAGAACTAATCCTTTGAACTTTTGCATGAATATGAAGATGATCGCATCACGAATCAGAATTTGAGAATCGGACCCAAGATGGTTTAATTTGTGCTGCAACTTATAATAGCCTTCAATCTCGTGGTAATGTAATCACTGATGAGCAGAACGCTGCAATCCGCAAGCAACTATCGCCAAGATCGCTAAATTAAGTATGCCAAATTAATTGACATCATGCAAGTTGCGTAAACTCAAGATGATATTCTAAGAAAGAACTTCATCTCGCAACCACCTAGGAGCAAGGTCGCCATGAAGCCATCGCATAGCAGCCTACAGGTGATGAAGCCTCTACGAATGAGAGGAACAAGAAGGGTAAGGTTGCGCGTCGCACATTATTGATGTTTTCTCCACTAAGAAGAAGGGCAAATGATAGCATGAGGCATACCGCTATTGCAGTACGCAGGATTCACATCCATTAGTTGCACTTATGAATGTGAGTCACCAAATGAGTAAGCCCATCATCCTCCTCCTTTGACATCGTGCACGCCGCAAACGTAGCTAACCAAGAGGAGAAGATCGCAGATGGAGTCGATTTAGGCGTAAGTTCCCGAATACTTCGCTTATTAGATCCAAAGGCACGCATTGCACTCAACCTTTATAGAAACTTGCGCTTGTAATTGAAGCGTGCACTTTGAATTATTGAATAATGGTTGCAAGCTCTAGAAGAGCAAAGCATTAAATTTTTATTATGAGTCCTGCAAGGCTTATTTTCCCGCCTTTATAATAGCGTTACGCTCGATATCTCAAGTATTTTATTTATGTGTTGCTTGTTTTCTGCACATATTAATAAAGTACATTATATTAGAACGCTGTGGCGCCATGGAGGAAGTGTGCTTAGCATGTAGCGGCACAACGAATATCATCCCGAGATAAATGTAAATTTTTCCAATATCAAGAAGAATGTCGGTAGTCTTACGACAATGCGAAAATGATACTTGTATAATGCTCGTGAAGGGTCATAATTATACTCCCAACTGCACAACTTTGGTCATTAAAGAAGACTTATTGTACCCAGAGTCGACTATAGAACTCTCACGATATTTGCGCTAACGCTTTCCATGTAGAGGCTGAGAAGAGTATGGTACAAAATGTACTCATCATTACAAAGCGTGAAGAAAATGAAAAATAGCATTAGAATATCTTCCTTCATATGAAATTGGGCTATACTACACTAATATTAAGGAACCTCTGACATTCTATTCTTTCCTGAAAACACGTATTTAGAAGCTACGAACTTTTCTATCTCCGGCATGATAGATTGTCTTTGTCTAGGTCTTAGGATGATGAGAGATATAATTAACAATTCAGGGGACATGATATGAATATTAAGAATTTCTCGAATCAGGGAAGATTTTGTGTTGCCCGCATGTGCCAACGGAAATTAATTATTAGACCTTTGCTCAAAGGCGAAGGATGAAGTCCCGATTCCCGGACCGTATCTGAGGAGACTTTTTGCGTCCTATACATACCCTGTGGGTCAATTAAGTATTTTATGGTGCTCATCGATGCTTCCTCGAATGGTCGCATATGTTTATTGTCTATGAGAAACTATGCTTTTGCAAAGCTAAATCTTGTGATAATTAACAATTGAAAAATAATTTCCACCGATCATCACGTGAAGTCCATCCGAATGGACAACGCCAGAAGGAATGTACCTCGAAGGCATCCGATGATTATTGTATGAAAATGGGAATTAAAGTTGAGTATTCTATATCGCACGTCCGCAACGAATGGACTAGCGTAACTTTGAAGAATTGTAATTTACCAACTATATGTTGGGGACACGCATCCTGCCAGAGCGCTCTCATCAATTTTAGACCGTGTCGGCCTATAACATCCATCCAACTATGTAACTAGCGCAAGGGTCGCATCGAAAACTACTCATCTTCGCGGAGTTTGGTTGCAAGGGTTATATACCTATACCACCACCGCAATGGTCCCAGCAATGGGTCTTTCTCCAAAAATCCAGGATAATACGTTGGTTATGAGATGAATCCATAATCAAGTATTTGGACCATATGGTTGGAATTTGTATAATGCGGTCGTTGATAGTACATTAGATGAGATCGGTTTCCGTCATTAGGGGAAAATCAACCCTTGATAATAATGTCGGAAAATAATTGAAGTCTAGAAGACAATTGAAATCAGAAGATAATTAAAAATCTATGCATATGACGGCACTAGTGAAGCAAATAGAAGTCGAGAAGATAATGCGATCAGAAATGAATTGAAGTCTGAAGACAATTGAAGTCGAGAAGATATGATTTGCAAATATTAGCAAATCAACTATCGACCACTTTAGTGATTCGAAGCGTGACAAGTAGCATTTGCACATGCGCAATACGCGAAGAGGTTGAAATACCAATGAAGGTATCCCTAATCCGATCGAGGCCTCGAGAAAGGGCGAGAACTCCGCCCTCAATCCAAGTAATCGGGACGCCCGTGAAAAGGATAAGAAGGACTTGACACCCGATCACCAAGTGCCCTAACCAAAAGGAGCGTTGAGACTGTATCGGTATGGAACCTTCGAAAAGGCATACAACTGAACATCCCCATGAAGGGAGACATCAGCATGGATGTGTGCGCACACATCGGAGTGAAAACTAAAGGGACTTGCCCCGCAATTGGAAGCAAAGAAGTGAGCAAGTAGAAGCATTAGAAGAATCGCCCTTGAAGAAATAGCTATAAAATTTATGACCTCGAGAATCTTTGAATATGACAAAGCCAATGTCGATATATACTTTGCAAAGAAACTTGCCACAATCATCAATCTTGATTCGAGCTGACGCTCACATATGAAAAAAAAGATCGATTGAAAGAAGGCAAGAGAAACTAAATTATTCTCTCCGAATAAAAGAAGAGCGTTTGGGCCGTAGTCGCACGTCTCCCTTGTGCACTCAGAGGGTATAAGTGGATATTTGTTCGAAAGAGAAATGAAAAGAAGCAAGGCTCGTTGCATAAGGTTTTATTGAACATCCAGAGATGATTATGAAGAAACCTATCTCCGGCATGGGCGGAACTCCTTTTAGATATTTATCTCAATGGCATGAACTTGAAGTTAGAATTGAAATTGATGGATGGGGTACAAAGATACCTTTATGAAATATTGATTCAGACATTTATATGAAGATACCGAATGTATCCTGTCCCAACCAAGATAGAGCAAATAGAAATATGTACAGGTGAAACTCGAAAGTCATTGTACGAACTTAAGCAATCAAGATGTGGTATAATCGCAGCGACTTTCTATGCAAGAAAGGCTACACAACAATGAGAATAAACCCGTATTTATACAACAATCCTGAATGAATTTTGTATAATCTCAGTATGAAGATGATCTGAATATTATCGAACCCAAGGATATTAAGAAAACAAACTCTACCGAGTTGGAGTATGAAATGAAAGGTTTGGGTAAAACCAAATATTGCTTAGGCTTGCGCTTGAGCATGCCCTGAAGGAACATTATTGCATCATCACCCTACACTCTACAATATGCTGCACAACCGCAGCCAACTGAGCAATATTCAGTATTGTTGCGCAATCGGACTATAACCACGTCCGAACATGGGTCCGCAAAACCAGTGTGCTGACCTTAGGTTGTTAGGCCTTTATACATGCAAACCCAGCTAGCTACAGACAATAACCAAGAGATCTTGGACTATCTTTGCGCAAAAGACTAGGCCGATCGATGAGTACTCACTGACCTTATAAATCATATTCTGTCTCCTTAAACAATCCATGTGGGACTATACATTCACAAGCAATAGTTGTCCTACATGTTATAAATGAGTCTGACATGGAGCTAGTGATGGTCAACGCATTATGCTATATCTTGTACATGCTACCCAATTCCAGTGCCATTTGTAGTCTGTTGCTGACCTGCTTCTTATGTTTACAGAGTTTTTATCATCCGCGCGAATGTAGTAAGGTCAGGAGCCGATGTGTATTCAAGATTAGGGCACAGGAACCAAGGAAAAATGTGATATTTGCACATATACCCGTCGTATTTTACATACGAAGCATGTTAGTAATTTTAGGTGGTTAAGAACTTGGTATGTTTGGTGCTATTTTGAACGAGAGGCCTCGATGTTTTCGCCTGACCAAGCTCTAGAATTTATTCGTAGTCTGGAGGCGAGTGATTTCGCTACGTCTACTGTCTAATAGAAGTTATCATTCTGTCTACAAAAAGAAGGGAGTTGTTGGGTTAACTGTTCAAACAAACAATTTAATTTTTATGTGTTCAAATTTATCTTATGGTCATTACTATGGCATACCAACCGAGCTTAGTAATATATACTTCAATATAATATAAGTTCTAAACTTTCGTTCACTACCCAAAATATGCTTGAATGTAATATTGGCACAACAATAGTGTCGGATTGTAAAATTATAAAATTCATACAAATTTGGTTTCAATATCAAAGATTCACACGACAGATTCCATACAACTAAGAAAATGTCAACGGAAAACACATAACGATAATCACCCCTACAGAAACTGGGGTCCATTTATTGATTTATTCAACACCATAGATTTGATCACTCATAAAAGAGATTTCCTGAGTTCATTTGCTCCAATTCATAACGAGTCTTCATATGAGCTTCTGTCAGAAAAATGGCGCACGCCGAGGAATTCCCTTACGTCGGTGACGAGCAACCCTTGTTGATGATGGTCTTTCCTTGCGGTTGTCAGCATCACTATTGTCAAGACCATTTCCAGTATTCGCACTACCATTAGTGCCACCAGTCTCACCGTCCTGTCCAGTATTATCAAGATCATTTCCAGCCACAACTGTTGTCTCAGTATCCTTTTTTATGCCTCTAAGCTGTAGACAAGTTGTGAAAGGTCAAATATGTGAAACGAAATAAAAGAGGCGGTGAGCATGACGTACTAGACTAATTCCAAATAGGTGAAATATACATTAGTAACGATAGATTCAATTTCAAAATGAATCCTATCTAAGTATGTGCATTTATAAATTTGCTCATGTTGATATTTAACTATATGTTACATTGCAGTATTTTTACGGGAATATGTTACATTACAATTGATCAGTAACTTTTCCGACACCAACATAATAGGTTAGTAACTTACATTGCAACCGAGAGAGCAGAAGCGAAAGGCGTCAAGAAGAGCACGGCTACAAATCTCACAGCTATAAAATGATGATGATACTGCGGTAACACCACAGCCACGCAGTTGTGGGCGCTCATTCAAAAAGACAACCCTTGCGCTATTGATCACATAAGTTTGCACATCACTAATATCAAGGATGCCCTCCAACTCTGAAACCCTCACTACATCGTGGTATGATGACCGCCTTATCTGAAAAATTCCAGTAATTAATTCACTAGACAAGAAAAAAGAGTAGTAGCTTCTCAAACGGTCAAGGCGGAATTCATACATCCACTACTATAGTGTAGATATCATTACATAGTGGTGGCATCCACTTTTGCTGAAAGATAATATATTATTGCCTATTCATGAATTCCCACATATTGTGACAAGAAATATATTTATGCAAGACAAAATGTATCAAATATTTTGGTAAATTTTAATATGAATTGGTTAAATACGATGTAAAAGTTATTACTGGGTATATTTCTGTAGCAGGAACCCCAAATCTTATATTATGTAAAGTATGTAAAATGATGATAACCACTCTTGTATATATGGCTCCTTGTTACCAAATAGTATACATATACATTTCATACCTGTATTACACGATGGGAGGTATGATGACGTGAACGGCAATAATAGCAGAAAGCCGCCGGTGGTGCTTGACACTCGATGCAAAATAGGTTACACTCATTGCGAGTGGAGAGGAGATGGCTAGTGCAGGTTGTAAAAAACTGTGTTGCGAGCAAGAGCTCGAGCCATGGAGGCACTGATTCCCCTTTCATTGTAAGCACAAGGATTCTTTGTTCTTGGACTGCGATGTAATGGGATTAGTAAGGGAAAGGATGGAGCACATTTATAGCGAGATCAATAGGCAATGCTTGTATTTTTTTTCTGTAAAACAACTGGCACACAAAACTGTTTTGCATAATCTGTGGGGCTGAGAACTGACATGCAGGCCAGAAAAAGATGGACCTACATATCTTTTACAATGTTCGGAATGCTTGGGGTGGGGACAACCAAACATTTGGCATTTGTCCATTGCAACGGATGGCTCTCGATTCTTGTTAGGTCATGCATGGCATGTTTTTATGTGCATCGCCATGTCTTCGTTGATGAAAAGTTATCTTTTCTCTGAGCGTTATTGTGTTCATGATGTGTAATCCGTGGTATGAGAGAGAACAATCTCCAATAGAACACATTTGCATTACCTTTGTGAATGGATGGCTCTCACTCCTTGTTACATCATTACATGAAATGGATTACGCGCCCCATAGTATCTTTGTTCAAAATCTTATCTTCTCTATGGGCGCTAAGCTACTCTTGATGTGTAATCAGTAGTACGGGTTCAAACAAACTCTAATTCAACATGAGTTGGCATGTACACTTTTACTTAAAGGAAAGTTACACTCAGCCACCAATTATTTTTGAAGAGTTGAGAAAAAATATCAGTTTGTTTTTTACAATTTTCCTAAGGCATGAAAGTTTGATCTGTCATTGTAGTTCTAGCTATTCCCATTTTCTATATCTGACAAAATTAGCCAATATAGGACCCGTCATGCCATTGCAAAATTGATACTCTTCTCTCTGTTTTTTTTTTTGTTGTTGTTGTTCTCTTTCCTGATGGAGAAGAATCAGCATGACTTGCTAGGAGGCGTCCACTGTGCTGCCAGCCAAGTCACTGGGTGCATTCAGAAAAATAGTGCTTTGTTATCAATGGCACGTTTATCTCAGGTGCGGTTCGGCATATTTCTGGACGACAATGTCAATAGTTGAACTATGCCACCATGTGCACAAAATTTATTGGGCCTGCCTTGGGCCGGAAATGACAATTTTAAACTGAACATGTTACTCCCAAATTTTAACAGCCCAATTTTTGTTTTAAAAAAATAAAAATGATTTTCCTGAATTTTCTTACTTAATTTGAAGCATATTTGAATTTTGAGAAATTAAAAAGGACTTAATTAAATTATCAAAACAATAATTTCCAGCTGAAAGTATTTTATTTGAGTATAGTGTATCTAAATATGCACAGCTGAATTTTATGGAGTTCATTTGCACTTTTTTCTAATATATTTTAATTTCCAAAGCATCTCCGAAAATCCAAAAAACAATATGAAATTCCAAAATCTCCATGGAGCGAATCTAGGCGACCTAGTCTCTCCCTATCTCTCTCTTTCTTTTTACTAGGGCGCTTGTCACACGCCAATTATAAGCTTCTTGAATTTTATAGATTTTCAAAAGGTCAAATCAAAATCCATGCTCAAAAATAAATCATAAAAATCTGCAAGCAAGGTGGAATGTTAAAACTCCTTTGAAATTTAATTCAAATTCAAATTCAAATTCCTTTCTCTCAAACCATATTTCAATCCCTTTCTTTTCCCTCTTCTTCCTCAAGCTGAAACCTACCATCAGACCGCCTCTTTTCCTTCCTCCATTTCTCTTTCGTGCGAGCAAATTGACCCACTCGCCACTTCCTTCCCTCTCTTTTCCACTGGGTGGCCCATTCCGTGACAACGACTCACCATCACCTCCCCTCTCTCGACCTCGCTGACAAGCGGACCTGACCCCTTGGCACTATTTTTCTTCCCTAGCTTCTCTCTCTCGCTCTCTCTCCCATATCGCTCTCTCTCTCTCTCTCTCTCTGCTCTCTTCTCTCTCCTCTCTCCTCTCTCCTCTCTCCGCTCTCCACTACTACAGAAAAGGTCATCACAGATGGTTTCGTGAGCCGTCTGAGTCTATGGGTCAGTAATAACATGAGATCATCACAGACAGTTATTAACACAGAACTGTCTCTAATAGTTGACTATCACGGACAGTTATTAATTCACAATCGTCTATGATAGTTGGTGTATCATGCATTTATTTGTAGATGAAATCGCTCGTGATAGTTGATGTATCACAAGCGGTTTATCCTAAGAAACCGTCTGTGATCTCTTCTCTATAAAATCTCCAAGCAATGGCTGCTTGTGCCTTTTAAAACCAGCTTCTCTATATATATATAGTTCGTTGTCCCTTGTTAGCTAACTCGGCCTGAATTCAGCTAGCTAACTCGCTCCTTGGGCGTTCATCACTGGAGTGTGTGATTTGCTTCATGATAATCCTCCAAGTATTTGTAGAATCATCCTAAACCACGGCCTCAGAAGTAATAGCAGTAGAACTGAACTTGAAGTTATTAATTACAAGCATGTAATTGTCTTTAAACCCAACAAGAACACCAAGCAACTTCCCTTGCTACACTTAAGTTATTAATTACAAGCATGTAATTGTCTTTAAACCCAACAAGAGCACCAAGTGGAATTTCATAGGTTTAGAGAGAGGATTAGAACTTGGGCCTTCGGCCCACGGCCTTTTGGTCTAAGGGGGGTTGAATGGCCCCATAACTGGAGCCAAGGGGGTGGCAGCCCTTAGAAACCCTAGAGTCGTTGCCCCTGCCTCCTCCTAGCTACCCCTACTGGTCGGTGCCTTGCTGCCCTCCCTGTTGGTCGGCATCCCATCGCCCTCCTGTGCCGGGCGCCTTCCCTTGCTACACTTGCTGCCGGCTAGAAGGAGGAAGATCAGAGGGGGTTTGGCCAGAGGAGGAAGAGAAGGAAGAGGAGGAAGAGAAGGAAGGGGGAAGAGAGAACAAGGAAAGAAGGAAGGAAGAGAAGGGTTTGTGCGGGAAATCGTGATCAACGAAGTTTTTCTTGTGGGTAACATATGATAATCCCTAGATTTATCATAGATTAATAGTTGTTCAATTTGTAGATCAATTGGTCCTTGGGAAGTATAGTTTTTTGTAGGCCCTAGTTCGTCGAGTTTCGATGCATAATTTTATGGGGGCAATTAGAGGTGTTTAAGTTCGGATTCAGAGTTTCATCCAATTAGAAAAGATGTGTTGAATTTCATTAACTTTCCAGGAAGGTCTAGAACACTATATTGGGAGTTGTGAGCAAACCGTTACGACCTCGGGGAGGTCGCTGTCCAGAAAATAGACATCGTTGGCAGCTGTGGTGAAGATGGGTTGTTTACGTCTAGTAAATGAAGTAATTTAATTTTGGTGATAACTTGAATAATCTAGGGAATTTTGAGTAGATTCTAGAACTACTATCATTCATTACTTTTCAAGTTTTATATAAAAAAAAAGATACAAAATTGTCAAGTTTTTTTTAAAAAAAAACATATGAAATAAACAGCGGATTCATAAGTTCATCATAACTAGGAAGTTATAGACAGTGTTGTGAGGATTACTGAAAGTACATGGTTCGCTAGATTTGGGGTTCAAGTGAGAGAGTTAGAGCCTTTCTACTACTGGGACAGCGGGTATCGCGTCCGGTAGAATCAAGTTAATTGTGTCATTTTTGCGTAGACATGCGAGGGCTAGTGTAATGTTTTAGTGTTGTGGTGATGTATTTTTTTTAATATGCTTGGAATTGTTTGTTCAGGGAGTGTGACCTCTAGTACCTTACCATCGTCTTTCTATCTGGCTCCGAGGGGATAAAGAGGCAAGCGTATGGTAGAACAGTGACTGATGGTTTGATCGCTATATTCTTTATTATTCATTGCCATTATGTTGTTTATTCCATTACATTGTTTAATTACAAGTCTTGTGAATGGTTATGGTATCAATTTTGATTTTGATGACGAAGACATGAATTGTGGTTAATGGAATAATTGATGAACTTAAGTCGAATTGTGCATCATGTGCATCATTGTATAAAAGAGAAAGTGATCATGGCGATCACATATCTACCACATTGGTAGAGACTCCACGGGAGTGGAGAGGTCCCTGATTCTTTGAGGATGGGCTTGATGAAAGGGTGAACACTATCGCGGGTGTTCACTCATGCTATACCAGTATAAGCGATGAAATGAGCATATGAGCATGTAGTATATAGTTACTTTGCATTTAATGAAAAGTGGATATGATATTCGAGTATGAGCATAAAGAGAAGTAAATAGTTGATGTTGATGGTGATGTTGCTTATGGTTGATAAATCATTGTTTATTGTTTTATTATTGTACTTCCTAAGTCGTGGACTCACTCTTGCTCTACTGTTGTTTTAGGCGATCGTTGATAGCATCTCACATGGGAAGGGATAGCGCACTTGAAACAACAGCATACACCTCACATACTTGATTCATTTGTCATGAGAAAACTTATTTATAGTGTGATGGTTTATCCTTTAGGACATGATAGACATTGAGTAATTTCTAGATGATTTGTTGGAACTTGTTTATTCACTCAATACACTTTACTTGGTTTGTTTTGTTTAATTCTTGGATTATTATTTTGCTTTGCTATCTAAAGATTAAATAACTATGCTTGTCATGTCGTTATTCCTGTTTTATTGTGACCCGTGGATGGGTTTTATTTTTAAATTACTTGCTAGAATTTATTGTAAATTGTTGTTAAAATTAATAAGTGGTGTAGTTTAGTGGCATTCCAGGCTTAGTGTTGGGCTAATATGTTACACCGTGCCTTCTTCCACGAGTCTGGTCATCCTCGTTCTAGCCGCCTCGCTGTTCCGACCACCTAAGTAGGTTTCTCTCCAACCCAGTTGCGTCACGAGGTGTTCCACATCCCCCTCGTCTTTTCCCCCACTCACCCTAGGATCTCCTCCACAGGAACACACAGGCTATGCCTTCTTCCTCATTTGAGGCTCCCACCACCATCCTCAACATTGCTATCCCACCGGTCAATCTCGGTCTCCCTCGACCCTGTAATCACCTTCTTTGTGACTCCCTTGCCCTAATTTTCGAGGAGGGCTGCTGCCGTGAGCTCTATCGCCGTAGCTGACGCTCGTCGCTCGGCCTCCATCGTGCCTCTCGACCGCCGTTGTCCACCCCGGTGAGTTCCTCGAAGCTCCATGATTCCTTTGCACCGCTTAACGATGCCCCTTACCTTACTTTATGCCCTTTCCGCCATTCCAGTACTAGCTCTGCAGCATTTCTTTGCCGCTAACATGACGTCGGTAACCCTAGGTCCTCGTGCCCATCCCTATAGCATCGCACACATTCTCTCTAGCCCATGTAGCTAGAAACCCTCCCAGGTCCCTCCTTCGCCAAATTCCTTACTCGGCTGAAACCGTCGCGCCACTCAACACCGACACACCGCCACCTCCATCCTCTGTTCCAACCAACACCACCACCCATAGCTTTGCCTTTACCTCCGTGTTCCATTTTGCCACTTGCTCTCCCACTACCTTCCTCTCTCGCTTGTAAGCTCGCCTAGCCGCCGCCATGGTGCCCTACTGTCCTCACACAAGGAGACGATGACGTGGACACTAACACATGGCCATAGTTAGGTTAACCCAATCATTAGTGTTTAGTTAATTATTAGTTGATAACCGTATGACGTGTGGGCCCTAGGTCATTAGGAAATCTAATTTATTCATAATTTACCATCCGTGAGTGTGACATGCGGAGTCACTCTTAAAAGAACCATCGCGTAGACCTAGTCCGTAGACCAAGCCACTCATAAGTGGGCCCCATGGCCCCGTGTACTGTGGGTGGATCAAGTTCATGTGGACTATGGCTCCACCTATCATTCTCTCAGGCTTTTCTCGATTAAAAATAAAGCGAAGAAATTAAAAAAACCCAGTGGATCCCACGTCTTAGTCAGTCACAATAGATTTCTTTACTAAAAGTAAATTTAAAAGAAAAGAAAATCCTAGTGGGACCACCCTGTCAAGAATTCCGGTGCTTGAAAGGTACTCCTTATAACTCCACTTAAAAAACACTAGCCGTTAATTGAGGAAATGGTATTTTGGGTATAGAGCTTTTGTAATTATTAACCTTCTTACAAATCAATCCTAGCTGCCATCTTCTAGTTGTCGCTTGCTCACGATTTTCATGTATAGGTATTGACAATGGCAATTCATAAATGAGTACAATACTTGGTAAATTGGCTTGAAACTAAATGGGCTTGAAACTAACTAACTCAATGTAATTTACATGTTTTGTACTACCATTACTACAAAATAGGTTATACTGGATGCCTTATCACAGACGGTTTATATGTTGTAATTAGCACAAACAATTTTACAAGCGTGAACGTCTATGTTACTAGTGATGTCTAGAACCGTGTGTGATACATAATTATCACAGATGGTTCTTATTAATAACCGTCTATGAAGCATCACAGACGGTTTTAAATACAAACGGTCTGTGATGTCTCTGAATATCACAGACAGTTTTTAATAAGAACTGCCTGTAAATCATCACAAGCGGTTTTAAATACTAACGGTCTATGATTCTCATATTATCACAGACGGTTCTTAACAAGAACCGTCTATGATATGCACCATTAAATACCCGTCCATCCCCGCAGATCTGTCTGTAGTGAGATCTATCTATGATATGCGGCTGCTTTGAAGGAGACAGCCGGCTTTGGGGTGTTTGGTGAAAGAAATACCACAGATTTGCAAATGTGCTTGTAGATCTATTTGTTCTTGGTGATCTAATGTTAATATTTGCTTCTAATTATATGCATTATAATCTAGAAAGATGATAGCTAGGTTTAGATCTAGCTTGGTAGTTTGCTGAAATTTAAGAATGGGTCTCATTACGTCTTGTCTACTTCAATATATTCTTGCTTGGTATATATATTGCTTCATGAATATTTTGTAGCTAGCAACTTTAGGAGCATTAATCTAATTTAACACTAATTTGTTACGTGCATAGCGTAGATGGACCTTGGGGTTTACGTACTTCGAGGCGAGGATTCCCACACGACTCCAAGGCATATCGGAGTAGGAAGAGATCCAAGGCCGAGCGCGAGGAATGGTTGAAAGAGGAGATTCATGCATAATTTCGAGGATAGATAACATCATTGCAGGAACAAATGAATCAAATCCTCAACCAGTCGCAAGTCGTCCTTGTTATTTTGGGAGCTAGTCCCCCTGAACGTTGGAGTAGCTACACGTTCATGCCACTTTCTGAACATAGCGGCGTCCAATTACCTATCGACGACATCCAGGTAATGTACATATCTGGAATGCTCTAAAGATAGACTTGTAGAACACCTTAGCTAATTGTGTATTGTTTTGTAGGAGCCCACGCCCTGCAAGCTCCCAGTGAGGCTAGTTGGGTCTATTTCTATTGAGGCTGGGTGGGGGATGGTGTTTTCATACCAGGAAGGACAGTGCTGCACAGTGCCCAGCTGGCACAGTGTTACACTAAGGTCTAGGTAGACATGGTACATGACACATTCATGTCCGTCCCGCTGGAGAAGCCCCCGAACGAAGACATCATAACACTAGGGGATGCCATGCACACTTTTGTCCAAAGGGCCCAAGAAGGACATCGCTCGACCACCGTAGTGCCGCGATCTCGACATGACCATGCCTCTCAATAGAACCATCGATGACTCCACCTCAACCTCTACTTGAAGGCCACTATATCGGCTCCCGTGGAGATGACGTCGAAGAAACAAGAAAAGCATGTCGAGTCGCTCTCGAGAAGACGATATCGCCCAGACGCTAAGGCCAAATCGAAGAATATTAAGGCACTCGCAAGCCCGGACGTTCTCCTCGGAAGGCCGTTGGTCCCCGACACACTATTACCCTACGTTGGAATGGGTTGTGAGGGTTTGCATGCCTAGTACATGCGGAGGACCAACGACCGGAGGACAAACCGGCCTACTGGATTCATTGTCAGATACATGGAGAGGCATTTCCTCCATGAGTCGGGCTTCTTCGTCATGGGCTTCCAAGACTTACTCGAACTATTCAACCTTGACACCTTCGACGCCTCACTTCTACGATGCTGGATACTGTAAGTGTGTACAATCAAGTTCTACATTCACGTAATACTGATAAAAGTCATAACTCATTGCTTATGTATAGATACGTGATGCAAGAAGCCCAGGATCACGAGAACCGGTGGGTTTCCTCGACCCACAGTTAATCTCTGAGCAATGCGTCACCCAAGACACATCCTACGCCAAGAATTACATAACGACGGATTGCTTGCTCGGGGCAACAAGGACTACATACTGGTGCCCTACAACTAGAGGTAAGTGCTTCACAACTTGCTATACAAATTTCATTTGTACTTTACATGCAACACGAACATAGGTTTAATGACTATAGCGACATATATGAGTAGGTGACACTGGATCCTTATAGTCATTATACCTAAGTGGAATAAGGTAATATATCTTGATTCCCTACTCAACAACAACCACGACTTCACCCTTGTGCAAGAAATACTCAACATGTATACTCATTTCCTCTATACATAACTCCATTGTAGTCTTTCTTCGTTTGAAATGACCGAGGATAACTTTTTGGAATCACGTAGGTCATTTAGCGCCTATGTTGTCAGGGGGGGGGGGGACACAAGAAATCGTGCGCCACACTGCAACACATGATGCGATTTCTGATACACGCTACAATACAATAATCATATATCACACTTCAGAGTAATAATGCCTCTCAAACCGACTATGCCTATATATGTAATTCTATTTTTGCAAAGTGCCACCAAGAACTACAAGGCAACCTATATGCATTCTACGTTTGTCGTCATATGTAGGAAATCATGAGTGCTAAGACGAATGATCAAGAGGTTTGTCAATCCCGCAATAATTATTTCCTAATTATCAATTTAAATATATATGCTTACTACTTTACTCCTCTTAGCGACAGGGTATGACATTCAAATCAAGTACATTCGATCTGAACGAACTCTCAAACATTCGAGGACGGCTCTCCACCTTCATCATGACGGAGATCATTGACTCAAAGGAGAGTTTCACTCCGCAACACCGCTTAATACATGTTCAAACGATTGATTCAATTGTAATTCACTTTGAGTTGTAATTCAATTGTAACTCTAACAACAATACATGAACACTCTTTTGTAATTGATTTTGAGTTGTAAATCACTTTGAGTTGTAATTCACTTATCCGTGATTTATCTATTTTCTGCTTGCTTGTTTTCGAGGGCATGGCTAGTATTTCCGAGGCTAGCCAAAAACAAAAAATAGATGTAGAACGAACTATCATAGACGATTACCATCTACAACCGTTTATTATATGTCGGATATCACAAATAATGGTTCTTTTGATAGCCTCCTATGATATGTCTCTAATCACGACGGTTGATACATATAACCGTCTGTGATAACCGACGTATTATATACGGTTTTCATAGAAGCCGCTGTGATAGTAGGTCTTCACAGACGGCCATAAAAACCGTCGTGTTGAGACTTATCACGACGGCTTACAAATCGCTCGTAATAACTATCTATTATCATAGACACATAAATTCAGATGGTTCAAACCGCCTGTGATTTACGGTTTAGAACCGTCTGTAATGACTCTTTGTGTAGTGGTGTGCTATTAAAATTTTCATATGTGATGCTATACAATGATCTGCATAGACGTGGCCATGCTAATGTTGCCATTGCCCAGCCTTCGGCTATTGGCGTTGCTCTCGTGCTTGATTATTGGTTCTCTTTTGCTAGTCTCTTACTCCTCCCGTCACAAAATAATGTCATTTTAGATATTGATACGGTTTCAAAATACAAGTTTGACAACTAATTTCTATTGTAATATATTTTAAAACTTTTATGAAAATTCTTTTGAGGCAAATCTATACATAATGTTTTCACGTGTTCAATCTAAATATTGAAAAAATTGATAGTCAAAGTTTAGAAAATTTGATCGCACATACCCAAAACAACATTCTTTTGTGTCGGAAGGAAGTAAATCCTTTATATCACCTTCAATCTATCGCACTATTGATTGCCACCTCTATACCCAGGACGAGTAAATAAAAGAATCTTTTTCTAGAGCGTTAGGGCATGTAAATAGTTCATAATGTATGACAGATTTTAATACGATATGTTATAGTTGCGGGTGTTTGCAATACAATCCGTCATACCTTCCGCCACTGATGTTGCTTAGATTATGGAATGAAATCCACCTCCGCCAATCTTCTTTTTTATTGGTAGCGACAAATTATATATATATATATATATATATATATATATATATATATATATATATATATATATATATATATATATATATATATATATATATATATATATATATGGCCTTCCATTCTATTTTTAAGTTAGTACATGTCCCACAACTTAAGTACCTTTCTAAAGGTACCTCTTAACACTAGGCCATCGGATTACAATGAATGAACCGTCATTGTGACACTGATTTTTCCGGTTTCAATCAGTTCCTCCCTACCAGTAGCCGTCAATAGAACCCGAAACCAATGAAAGAACATAAAAAAGAACAGAGTAATCAGATAATTTGAGGAGAAGCCTTTATTAATTTCCCAATCATTCTCATACATAATGAGCTCAGAGAAAGTATTCTTAGTGCAACCTCACAGATCACACATCTCAAAAGGAAGCTACAGTGAGGGCAGGGACGGAAAAACTAAATCCTCCTACGGCTAACACAACATCAACAACCCGTTTATTGACCCAGAGGAGGGACTGTGTAGCCTGCAAAACCAAACACATATCATTCGTCCGTAAAGATAAATCAAAACCGCGCGTTTGCTAACATATATTTCACTTACTTCCGCACTTGTAGCCAGGCTCGAATGGCTTCTTGCAGAACTTGGCAATGTACACGACCTTCTCCATGCACCATTCCTTCTCGGTACCCTTGGTGACATGGGAGCACAGGCACGGGATGTCCGCCTTCTGCCACACGGCGCAGCACGCCTCCGACGGGTTGAGCTTTGGGTTTGCCGGCCACTGCGCGTACTTCTTGCACTCCCGGATCATGTCATCCCGGTCTTTGCCGCAGCCCCCATCAGCCGACACGGCTACTACGACAGCGAGGACCAAGAACAAACCCAGGAGTAGTTTTGCCATGGCTATAGCTTTTGTACCTTGTATAGTAGGAGTTCTGTGGTTTCGGTGTGAGTTATTTTTGTCTGGAATGGTTGGGTTTATATAGGATCATTGAAGCAATGCCACTACGTATAATATATTGAATACATATATACATCACTTTATATCTGTAGGAGATGCCACTACGTATAATATATTGAATATATACATCACTGTATATCTGTAGGAAATGCCACTACGTCTAATATATTGAATACATACACCAAATGCATATCTTTAGCATTCGTGCATCAAATGAATATTAATTGAAAAATATTGAGATATCTTTGTAGCATAGAATTAATTACTTCATTTAATGACTGATGTGTATTAGATAGGATTGAGTTATCTTTGGAGCAAAGATCTTTTATTTACAAATGATAGATTCAGTTTAAATGCTTCCAAATAAATATTTTTGCCGAATAAAATAACTAGAAAATTGCACTAATTCAAAAAATACAAGACAACAGGATTATACTTCTAGAACACGTTGTGATTGTTGAAAAGGATCAGGAAGTTAGTCTCACAACGAGTGTGCTGCGGCTGCACCAAACAGATAATATGTATATATATATATATATATATATATATATATATATATATATATATATATATATATATATATATAATGCGCCCTACTGATTTTATCGTTGGTCCGTATCCCGTCCCAAACGAAGTAATTAACTTTTACGCAAAAAAAAAACGTAGTTAACTTTGTAAGGTTCCAAGGAGTTTATCCACAATGATTAGTTACCATGATGTAACACCCGACCCAACATTGAGCCCGAATACCACCAAACTAACCTAACTACTAATTTTAACAACAATTAACAATAAATCCTTGAAGATGTTCTAGATTCTTGGAACACTCCGATTCACAATTTTATATCTTTAATTCTACACTTGAACATATAGGAATAATATGAGTTCTAGAAACTAAACAATATTTCCTATAATATTCAAGTAAACACAAATATTTAATTTTTACACAAAATCGACCCAACCTCACGTAAGTCCGCCATCTACGTCCCGAATCTAGACAAGGGTCCCTGGCTATTCTTTTTGCGTCACCTAGACCACCTCATCATCTTGAGCTAGTCCCTTAACTTGATTTTGGGTTGTCTTCGCAAGAACAGTCTAGATTTGAGTTTTGGACCTTGTGGCCGAAATCCTTCCTTTCTTCCCTAACTCCGGTAAGTGCCATCTCTGATCAATTGCTTGCTCATGGACCTCCTGTGAGTCCTAGTGGAGCTCTTTTGACACTCAGTTGCTTTCCTTTTTGCTCAGGCCGCACCATACTGGTTTCTTCCTCAATTCCGGCGCCGATCTCCGCCGCCAGGACTCCTCTGACCTCCTTCGGACCTCCTCTGTGCCCAGGTACTTCCGCATTAGTCCTCTAGTGCTCGAGCACCTGCTAGTTTAGATCGCCGCGGAGCTTTTCGCCATTTTCGGTTTTAACCATAATTGCTCCTCCGCCACTTTCCGGCTCGTCGGCGTTCTAGGCCAGCTCCGCCGTCGAGAGTACCCTCAAAGTGTTCGCAATAGCGTTTTGCCACTTTTAGTTCGCGCCGTCGTTGCCGAGGTCGCCGGCGGCAAGCCGGCGGGCAAAGTGCGGGGTTATGTACTGTTGTCGTAAGTTAGGCAATCACAGGACCTCTTAGGTGCAATCTTAGCCTTTAAAGATCTCTGTGGGATAGCTCCTAACCGTAGGATTTCCCTTTGTGAAACCTTAGTTGCCAGGACCTCCCCCAGCTTAGATCTTGACCGTTAAGGACCTCCTTGGTTTTAATCTTGATCGTTAGGATCACCCCTGTACGAAAAGACTACCCCCGTGGTTATTTTGTAAAAACCATCATTGGGGTCCTCTTTGCAAAAGACTATCCCTTGGTCTTTTGTAAAAAAAACCTCAAGACCTCTCTCCTCCCGGATCTTAACCTCTAGGACCACCCCTGGGTAGATCTTGACCGTCCAAGATCTCCCCTTGGATATCTAAGCCATTCAGGATCTCCTCTTATAGATCTTTAACTTTAGGACCTCCCCTGCAGCTTCGAACCGTTAGATCTAGCTCCAACGGTCCAGACCTCCTCAGCGCTTTCGGAAAGGCGACTAAGGGGGGGGTGAATAGGAGCTTAACCAAAATTTTCTTTTAAGTATTAGATTCAACACAAATTTCACTCCTATAGCTATGAGAGCTATGAAGATCAATAGAAAAATGTAATACCCAAAAATTAAATCGGGAGAGAATAATTAAATCGGGAGAATATTTATTTTAGCAAAACGAATGAACAGGAGAAAGAGGGGTTTTAATGTAATACTCCGATTTATTCTACGAAAGAAAGCGTTCAAAAGAGAAATTAAACATAAAAAATGGGGGTTTCTGCAGTTCTTCGGCAACTTGGGCATCGGGCCTTGGCCCAGGAGGCCCATGAGGGGTCGGCCACCAATAAAAGGAAGGGGGAAACCCTAGCTGCACTGTAGCTAGAGTGCCACCGCCGTCACTGTAGCATGACTACTGTAGCATGCCCTCTCCTCCATGGTGGTGCCCCTTCCATTGGTGCCTCCCTTCCTCGCCGTCGGTGCTCCCTACTGCCGATCAAGTGAAGAAAGGAGAGGAGATCAACCGCGGGAGAGTTCATCATCTTGCTGCGATTCTACAAGGGTAACGCCACGTGTTCTTCGTTGGTTGATGCGTAGTAGTTGCGGTTGATGTCGCTTGGTAGATTGATTTGCGCTGGTTTAATAGATTGTGTTCGTCTAGATTATTGCGCGGTAAGTTTCGTGTGTTTAGAAGCCGAATTAGGAGTTTTGGTCTCCTAGAGTTATGTAGATAATGTTCTTAGCTTTCAGTGCCCGCCAAGAACACCCCAATCCGATTAACAGTCAGGGAGTTATGAATTTTTTAGTATCACTGTCCTACTGATCTGTCAGCATTAGGACAGTCTATAGAAAACTGGATAAAACTGTTAGTTAAAAGGAAAATCAGGGGATCTCAATATAACTAAAAATGTAGATAATTTCCGTACCTTTTCAGAGAGGTAAAGAACGCAAGATTTGGACTTTTGTAGCAAACGTTATGATGGTTTTAGTGAACTCGTCCATAGTTTGTGTGTTGTGCGATGATTGGGATTCCATAGTTTGAGGGAAATTTTGGTCTTAAAAGAGAAACGATAATTTGATGCTTCTCGAGAGTGAATCATTTTCTTGATTCTCGCTTGAGTTCTGTGTCATGACCATTGTCTTTCGTAAGTTGAGCTCGGCATTTACGCTGGCGTGTGTGATTCTTTCCAGTTCAGATGGAATAAAAGAAGTATTTGATTTGGGCATTCGAGTGATTTCTCATTTGGATTTCGTGACGTTTATGCACAAACTGCCACTTGGAAAATGGAAATGGTTTTCGTGATGAAATTCCTATTTCTAGATTTGACTCTTCAAGATCGAAATGTAACGCATAGTTGCGATGTGAGTCTTTCATCATTAGATGAGTTTTGTTTCAGAAAAGAGTGTGTTTAAAGCGAGTTCGAGTGTGTCCTCGTTAAAGGAGGTGATCTTTATTTGGGTGAAAAAGTTCGATTGAGAGGTGGAACAAGAGTTCAGTGTTCTATGCACATGTTGCGTGGTTCAGTACCACTAGGGGGGTTGCCCCAAGGTACATTGGGTTGTTTTCGCTAGTTGGCAAAATGTTAGGACCGTAGTGAGTCTATGCGCGAAGTACACATCGTCTTGTTTGTTCCAGTGCTGAGTGAGTACCAGAGAGGTCCGAAGTTTGAAGTTTTGTGGGAGCTGCTGACCTTTGAGTAGCATCTGGTGCGTTGTTAGAGAGGTCAGAGCGAGTGCTGAGGCACAAGTCGTTGGTTTGTGTCAAGATGCCTTTGTCCCATTAGCACGAGAGGGAGGCGACTTGGGAATTGGAGTCTCGCATGCGCGAGCTTTATCCAAAGTTTTTCACCGTAAGTACATAGTAATGTTATTAAATCTTTTAGCAGTGGTTTTTTTTTGTTTTTTTTTTTGGTGTTGAGGTTGAATAGAATTCGGGGTCGAATTCTGTTTAAGGAGGGTAGAATGTAATACCCCAAAAATTAAATTGGGAGAGAATAATTAAATCGGGAGAATATTTATTTTAGCAAAGCGATTGAACAGGAGAAAGAGGAGTTTTAATGTAATACTCCGATTTATTCTACGAAAGAAAGCGTTCAAAAGAGAAATTAAACATAAAAAGGGGGGTTTCTGTAGTTCTTCGGCAACTTGGGCCTCGGGCCTTGGCCCAGGAGGCCCATGAGGGGTCGGCCACCAATAAAAGGAAGGGGGAAACCCTAGCTGCACTGTAGCTACAGTGCCACCATCACTGTAGCATGACTACTGTAGCACACCCTCTCCTCCATGGTGGTGCCCCCTCCATTGGTGCCTCCCTTCCTCGCCGTCGGTGCTCCCTACTGTCGATCAAGTGAAGAAAGGAGAGGAGATCAACTTCGCGGGGAGAGTTCATCATCTTGCTGCGATTCTACAAGGGTAACGTCACGTGTTCTTCGTTGGTTGATGCGTAGGAGTTGCGGTTGATTTCGTTTGGTTGATTGATTTGCGTCGGTTTAAAAGATCACGTTCTGTCCAGATTATTGCGCGGTCAGTTTCGTGTGTTTAGAGGCCGAATTAGGAGTTTTGGTCTCCTAGAGTTATGTATATAATGTTCTTAGCTTTCAGTGGTTGCCAAGAACGCCCAAATCCGATTAACAGTCAGGGAGTTATGAATTTTTTAGTATCGCTGTCCTGCTGATCTGTCAGCATTGGGACAGTCTATAGAAAACTGGATAACACTGTTAGTTAAAGGGAAAATCAGGGGATCTCAATATAACAAAAAATGTAGATAATTTCCATACCTTTTCAGAGAGGTAAAGAACGCAAGATTTGGACTTTCTTAGCAAAAGTTATGATGGTTTTAGTGAACTGTCCAGAGAACCCGACGTGATAATTGTTGCTCTGTAGATTGGCCTGGTAGGGGCAGTATTTGGCAAAATCAGAAGGGCTCCCCAACTACGTTTATTTAGATAATTTAATTACCTTTCGAGAAAGTATTAGAACATCTTATTTGGACTCCTGAGCAGAAAGTTATGTATTTTATAAGTTGACTGTCCGCAGTGAACACTAAATCGATCGCTAGAAGTTGGAAGATTGGAAACGCTTGGGAGTTTAGCGAGTTCAATTGTGTTGTTATTTATGTTTTGGGTCCTGTATGTTGGTCTTAGTTTGGGTTATCTTTGTGTTCAGGTGGGAGCATGATCCCAGGGGCAGTGCCCTTTTCGCGCCCACCGCTCTCGCACGCTGAGGCAAGTATTCAAGTTATCGATAATTATGTTTGTATGTCAGTGATCGTTGTGTTTGGCTCATAATAGCCATGCATGGATGTTATTATGATGAGTTCCAATTTATCTTGGTGAATGCAAGTACTGATTGAGAGAATAATTATGAATGTTTGATAGAGGTGCTAGTACCTTGATGCGTAATAACTATGCATGGTTGATAGTGTGATATGTACGATTAAGGATGGTGAAAACTTGTGATATGATTAATTGTTATTCATGAGGGATTGTTTATGTTGCTAGTATTATGAATATATGTGCTATTCATGAATGTTAGAATGCTATGAATATCAATGATGAGGAATGCTAGAAGTATGAATAAGTCTATTCATGTATGACGTTGTTGTGAATACATATGTATGATGGTTTAAAGTTTTGTTCATGTGCATCATGCTATCATATTGGAGGCTTGGTCACGTGGTGACTATGCATATTCGAGGTCCCATCATGTAGATGATGGGCTTGAGGTCCCCACATTCGTGGAATGTGGACAATGAGTAAAGAGGTCCCCATCATGAAGATGATGGGCAAAGGTCCCTATACTTGTGGAGTATAGGCTCTTGGTCCCTGTGCCAAAGGGCACAGGCAAGGGTATACAACGACAGTTGTATACCCCGCATTACCGGTAAAATGCGAAAAGAGATAAAGGTTAAAAGGTGCATTGCATTGATCGCATTCCATAAGTATGAAAGCTATGATTAGTGTAATGTTATTGTGGATTATTGATGCTATGATCATAACTTGTTTTAGCCTTGTTGATACTTGCGAGTCTTTGGGCTCACTCTTGCTTTGATATATTTTAGGTACAATCGGCAGAACGACATGCATGGGAGGGAGTAGATGTTGGTTGCACTCACTACCTCTTAACCTTAAGGCGATTGCCATTTAGTTTCATTTCGTAAATAAGTAAACGCTTGAGAATCACTCATGGATGGTTTTGAGTATCGATTAATTGTATTAATGAGAATAGCATGTCTTGATTATGTTTATTCGATTATCTTGCATGCTTGAGTAAACTTGAATATGGAGTTTATTGTTAATTGCCATGATTAATTGTTAGAACCTCGGATAGTTGACTATACAAAGGAGGTTCTCACTAAAATTGGTAATTAGTTTCAGCTTAATTTATTTTCGTGAGCATTCTAGGCTCAATGATGAGTCGAGGTGTTACAAAAACACAAAGGAAGACTTATGTTGAATTTCCTTCAAACCCCGTAAGAAACAATCAAAACACAATTTTTCACTTGATGAACAGTCTTTGATGAACAGAGCGGTCGACTGCCACAAGTGGTCGACCGTGAACAAGAAAATCAAAGACAGAACAAAGATTTTAGCACGATTTTGAAATCGAAAATTGATCTAACTTTTGATCTATAACTCCAAACTTCATGAAACTTGAAACATACCTTCCTAAGGATATTAGGAACCTATTCCAAGAAACTATTGAGAAGATCTACATAAAAGTTATCTACATAAAAGTTTTGATCTTTTTTAGTTTTACCGAAGGTGGGTTCAAAACTGAGTAAAAACAAAAAAAACACGATCTAAAACTTGCTCGTGGGAGATTGATGGTCTTGAAGATCCCAGATGTATTCCCACACATCACAGCAAGGTAGAAGAGGGCAAGAGATCAACCAAAAACTTACGGATCAAAGAAAGACTCAAAATCATCAAATAGAGAGAAGGAAGAACACAAAGAGACACATCTTTGGGAAATCATCTATAGATTGATTCATGATGTTGCTGGTTACAGCCACTCCCTCAAGGAGGACAAGGGCTCAATCCATGAGCACACAATCAACTCATTTCCCTAGAACCTTAAGCCTCTCTCTTTCTCTCCAAGTCCCTAAAACCAAACTAGGGTTTACAAATGAAGTGCTTGAGGTGGCTTGTCCAGCACACCCCCTATTTATAGAGAGACCTAGCTTCTAGAAGAGTTTCTCTAATGGGCTCCCGTTAAGGCTCAACATGAATGGGACACTTACGCACGCTTTTTAAAGCGCCGAAACCATCATCTCTTGACGTAAACCACTTCATCTTGCGCCGTCCCGCGCTATGGTTTAGCCAACCGTCACAAAGGCCGGTATTTGGTGAAATTACCAAAATACCCCTTCTCGATCCTTCTCCAGAGACCGAGTCCAATTCTGTCGTAACAATCGCCTGCTCCGCCACGTGTAGGTTGATCAACGGCTCTCATCATGTCGGCAAGTCTCTCCAGTCTAGATTCCACCGGAACCACCAAGTCACTTGCACCGACCCCCGCGCCGCTTGATCTTGAATACTTATTTGTTCTTATCTGTTAAGATTCGATATTCTCTTCTTGTGAGGCTTATGCTTTCAACTGTGGACTTCACTTATGTTCTATAAGTTCATTGCTTAATTGGTTTCTTCTTTGGTCCCGTGTTCAGTGTGAGTGGTAGATGAGTTTTCTAGTTGGTGAAAGTCGTTTCTATTTGTCTCTTCTTTTGAGAAAGAATCAACCCATTCTTTTCACGTGGGTCTTTCGAAGTGTTTTCTAATTGTTGTTGTGAAATTGATGTTAATACCCATAGTAAATTTGATCGCCTTTGGTGATATCATTCAGATGAGCATATTTCAAGTTTAGCTTTCGTGATATTTTCTTTGAGCTATTGAATCAGCTGGTAGCTGAAATTATTTTAAATAAATTAAGGTATTGAATTGTCTTGTTGCTTCTTAAGAGATTCATATGATTGAATCTTAACGGATTTCTGGTTTGAGTTGGCAACGTGAAGCTGGAATTAAAGAAAATTATGTTGGTTCCCTTAAAAGGAGATTAATCTGCTTGCTTTTCATGAAATCCCATAATTGGAAAAGTTTTGAGTTTGGTGATTGAGATTATTTGGATCTCATGTTTCTTGTGTAGTTGAACGGTTCTGAACAAATATGACGTATTGAAGAATTTCATTGGTTCTTAATTAGTCCTTGTGGTTTGGACTAAAGATCTTATCTTGTACGTTGTGCAAAGCGATGTTAGTCAAAGAATTAATTTGTGTTAAGGAAAGAGTGCAGAGGAATATTTGAGAATTTGAGTCCAGCTTTTGTAACTTGTAGTTATTCGAATTGTTCATAATTTTTTGCTCTTTTCACTCAAGAGTTGTCGAGTTTCAATCGCAATGTCATTTTTTTCTCTTATTGGTGGTTATTTGCTATTCCCTTTTGAGGATGCGTACCTCCGCTGTGAACTCAACTTTCGCTTTTTCCATATCTTCATTATCGATTATTTCTTTTCGCTTCGTGCTCACCGTGAGCAAAGAACATTTTCTGTGTGGTGAAACTTGCCCTTGTTCGCCTCTTTCTTTGAGAAAGGATCAACAATTTTGTGTTGCAAAGTTTTACAAAGCGTAAGTTGTCAATTGTTTGGTGGTGGTTAAGTGATTGTAGGGGTGAGATTTTTGCTACCAAGCTATTGGAGGAGTAATAGAAGATGAGTTGGTTTTGACTCGAACCTCTTGGAGGAAGTTGATTCGATGGAATGTATGGCTTCAAGTAAAACCGTATAGTGTTCGACTAAGTAGGACCTATGGTATAGTGTAGTTCCGAACTTTGGTTCATGTTGAAATGTTGGGGATTATCAAATGTATGGAAACCTTAATTAATTATATAGAGTAACACAATTGGAAAGTATTATGATGTTGTGTGAGTGATTCTGATGATGTTAATGAGTGATTATGTCGGAATTGTGGGGATGTTAGAGATTTAATCCGATGATTTCACCATGTGTTATAAGAGGAATTCGTTGTAGGGGTCTTGGAGGTTAAATTTGGGCTTTCCATTTTCATACTAGACTTTTGGTCGCCCAAAGATTTGTGTGTAGAGGTATTCTGAGTAGTGGAATGATTGTCGATAGAACCCTTCTGATGTAGTTCATGAGCGGGTATACTGAGGATTCTGACGTGTTATTCTTGAAAGTTGGAGGTGATGATGTATTTCGGTTTAAGCCTAATTTGAGGATGTTAAATTAAGAGGTTTGAGACCGTGTGGTATGCGATGAATTCGAATTCCAAGGTTGGAGAGATATTTTATTCCAAAAATTGAAACTAAGGAAAAAGATGTCTTCTTGATTAGTGAAGCATTTTCTTTATTCTCGCATGAGCTTTGTGCTGTTGACCAATGTCTTTCGTAAGTTGAGTTTGACTCAATTTTGGTATGTGTGGTTCTTATCGGTTTAGGAAGAATAAAGGAAGTTTTTTGATTTGGGCATTTAAAATTATTCCTCCTTTAGTTTTCGTGATGTTTATTCGCAAACTGCCACTTGGAAGGTGGAAAGGTTTTCGTGATGAAATTCCGATTTCTGGATTTGACTCTTTAGTACCGAGCTGGTAACGCTTAGTTGCGATGTGAATCTTTCGCTTTCAGATGAGTTTTTGGTAAAAGAGTTTGCTTAAAGAGAGTTTTATCGTATGTTTCGTTAAAGGAGGTGATCCTTGCTTTAGTGAAGAGTTCGATTGAGAGGTGGAACACGAGTTCCGTGTTCTTTGTGCTTGTCGTGTGGTTCGGTATCATTGGGAAGGTTAACCCAAGATATATTGGGTTGTTTTCGCTAGTTGGCGATCGCCAGATCGCCTCGAGTCCTTACGCGGAGTACGTAACGTCTTGTATGTTCTCGTGTTGAGTGAGTACCTGGGAGATCCAGAGTTTGAGGTTTCGTTTGCGCCGTTGACCATCGAGTGAGATCTTACCTTCGAGTTTTGTCCGATGAGTGTACCTGGAAGTATCGGGTTGAGTGTTAGATCAGACGTCGTGTTACGTCGTTGTGTTGTGGTATTTTCAGTCCGAGGGAGAGGCTACTGGGGAAGTTGGAGTTTCGCGTGCATGAGCTTTAGCCGGTGTTGTTCACAATGGGTACGTGGTTACCGTTGTTCGTTCTCAGTCGTGATTGTTCTTTCGCTATGTGTTTAGATTCGGTCGAATCTCGTTATGGGTAGAATGTAATACCGAATGTTTCTACTAAGGAGAGTAAACGAAAAAGGGTTTTCTGTAATACTCCAACTTATTGTAATGAAGGAAGGTGAAAGAGAAATTAAACTTTAGACGAGGAAAATCTGCAATTCTTTGACAACTGGCTTGGGCTTTGGCCTAGGAGGCCCATGAGGGCCGGCCACTAATAAAAGGAGGGGGAAACCCTAGCCCACCACTGTAGCATGCATTGCTACAGTGTTCCGCCGCCGCAACAAAGGCGCGCCTCCTTGCACTCCGTTGCTCTCTCTTGGTGATGCTCTCCCATTGCCGCGGCCAAGGAGAAAGGTGGAGGAGAGAGAGAAGAAGAGGAGATGAGCATCTAGCGGGGTAATTCAGCGGGCACGCATGTCTCCAAGGGTAACGATTGCCGGTTGTTGTTGTTTGATTAGTCGTAGAAGTGAAACCGATTAAATTTGATTATATCAAAGTCTGTCTGTTGGAAATTCAATTCTGTCCAGTAGTTTGCGCGTCTGTTTTCGCAATCTTAGAGGCTGAATCAGAGGATCCCATCTCCTAGAGTATTGTAGGTTTTGTTCTTAGTTTTCGGTGGCCGCCAAGAACACTAAATTCCGACTTTCGAGTCAAAAGTTATGATAGATTTATTATCTGCTGTCCAGAATCCCGACGAGAATTAGCAGTCTCTGTATATGTTGATATATGGCCTAGTTAGAAGGTGATTCAGAGGTCTTGCCCATAACAAATTTTGAAGGTGATATCACTAGCTTTCAGGATTGATAAAGAACACCTCATTTGGATTTATAGATCAAAAGTTATGCACTTTTCTTTGTGACTGTCCAGATTGTAGGTCAGTCTGTCCAGATTGTATGTCAGTTTCTATCTTTAGTTTTGACCCGTGTGCCACTTTTTGTTAAAGGCAAAATATGAATGTCGTGCCAACTAGGTTATTGTAGGTAATTTCATAACCTTTTCATATTGTTAAAGAACACTCAATTCGGAGTTGTAGTTTAAAAGTTATGGACGTTTTAGTTCTGCTGTTCTAATTGCTCAGTCAGATTCTGTTCTGCTGTTTCGTTTGACAGTTAGCAATTTAGTTTGGCCGAATTGGGTTATCTCGTCAACTACAAAGTTGTAGATATATTTGTTAAGCTCGTGTAGGATCTGGGCTCATCTCTTTGGAGTCCCAGATCATTAGTTTTGGTCTTTACCGTGCTGCTGTCCTGATGGGATTCCATGTTACTGCTGGAATTTCAGTTTCGGGTTATGACTATGTTTTGGGTGTGCAAGAGGGTAGTGTAGAATATTAATTCATGATGGGCTCTATGTTGTTCTTATTTCGGTTATTTAATTGTTTAGACCGCGAGTCTACGGGTTTGGGAGCGCCATCGTTGCATGCTAACGCGTGCAACGCTAAGGCAAGTACTTTGTTGGTTTTAAGTGCTGTGATTGTGAATGTTTACATGAATATGATGTGACATCTTGTGATACCCGAAATGCTGAATTGATTATGTTCTATCAATATGTGGAGTAAATGTCGAAAGATGATATTAGCATTGTTCATGTTCATATCATGCATCCTTTTATTCATGCTATGTCCACGGGAGTGGATCGTAAGTCCCACCATTCCAATGTGGGCGTTTGGACATTGTCATGTCCCGCCCACTGAGTGGATTGAAAGACCCATCAATTCCAAGATGGGCACGTAAGACCCATCAATTGCGGTATGGGCAGCTTTGGACACCTATATGAAACGTTCTTCATATAGGACTTGGATCCTCGCACTTTTGTTAAGGTGCGGGCTTAAGTGAACACCGACGGTGTGTCACTCGCTATACCGTATAAGCATGTGTGCAGTCCATCCTTGAGTACATTCATTCATGCCATGCATTCCTAAGTTTTCATTCGATGTATGCTCATATTCTCTTATGATGATGACTTGTTCATATGTGTGTTATGTCCTTTATCAGATTTGTACTGAGTCGTGGACTCACTCTTGCGTTGTTTGTTTATTTTAGGTAACCCCGATGTTGGCTCACTTGGGAGGAGTAGACACGCACTAGTTGTTCACATCATCCAATTCATGTTCAAGATTAAATTTAGTTCTATCTTACATTCGTAAATGATGAACTGTAATAATAAATTTATAAGTGGTGAAGGAAGGATACCTTCTCCACATTGATGTCGAATTATTACTACATGTGAACTTTCATTATCAATGAACTGAAATAAATAGATTAGATGGTGAAGGAAGGATACCTTCATCATGTCTTGGTTGTTTTGATACTATCATTAGTTGATTTTATTCAAATTCTTCCGCATTATGGATGTATGTTAGATGTTTTAGGTGACATCTTGGCTTCCGAATAGCCAGGGTGTTACACAATCTTAGATGGTTCAGGGGGTTCTACCTCAAACAAGCCACTCTCAACAGCTCTCGCAATCTTAAGTGGATGGTTCTTGGAATGCTTTATTGAATTAAAACCTAAGCCACTATTCTTCACACTAACCTTAGATTTATCAAGAATCATGTTGAGGTTCTTCTTCCCACCAGTGAATCTCTCAAGAGTATCTTTAAGGTAATCATTTTCTTTGGCTAGGTCCTTACATGTAGCACAATTACTAGACTTAATTGCCTCATCATACTCATCCTTGAGAATAGCTATCTCAACTTTCAAAGCCTCACAAGACACACAATAAGAATTCTTAATCCGATTCAACTACTCCTTAAATTTACCTCTAAATGCCTCTTGTATCTTATCTACATTTATTCCAACTTCAAGACACAAGATACAACAAGAAGAGTCAATAGCTTTCTTGGATGCAACATGAACATGGATTTTTCAATTTTAGCTTTCTCCTCTAGAGTCTTGTTTAGAGCATCATTCTCTATTGTGAGTTTAAGGCAATTTTCACATGATGCAGATCTAGAATAAAGAACCATTTCAGTCATCTCTTTCATTTTGACCTTATTATCCTCACAATGAGAGCAAGTATGACTAGGATCAAATTTCTGCAATTCTTTTGTAGCGCTATTCAATTTTAATTCAAGCAAAGCACAATTTGAGCATGGTAAAGGAATAGCATCTATAGTAGTCACATTTAGAGCAATAGCATTTATACAAGAAGGACTAGACTTGAGAGATTCAATTTCATCAAGAGTATCTTTTAATTGATTTGTAACAGAGGAATGAGTAGTTTGTAGATTGGTCAGATCAAACATCAAGCTAAGACAAGATTCACAATTGTCAGCAGAATTAATAGATTTGAGCCTAACAATTTCTAAGTTCAAGTTATCAATCATGGTGTCCTATTTCTTAATCTCTTTAGCTTGCTTCTTCACTTTCCGTTTAGCAACAACCAAAGCTCGTTTCATCTCACTCAAAGAAGGGCGTACCTCATCGGGATCGCTGAAAAGGTCGTCGTTGTTGGAGGAGTCGACGTCGTGGCTGTCCCTGGCCATGAAGCACATGCCGGTGAAATCCTGGGTCTTCTTCTTGCCATGGGAGTCATCCTCGTCGTCCTCCGTCCCCGAGTCCACATCGCTCATATCAACACTCTCAAGAGCGGCAAGGACCCTACCGACGAACTTGCGATAGTTGGGCTTCTTAGCTTTTGCATCCTTAGCTTGAGGACGCCTCCGAGAGTCCTTCTCCTCTTTGCCCTTCAGCTTGGGGCATCTGGAGCGAATGTGGTTTGGCTCACCACACTC
This sequence comes from Ampelocalamus luodianensis, assembly GCA_036346255.1. Taxonomy (NCBI): domain Eukaryota; kingdom Viridiplantae; phylum Streptophyta; class Magnoliopsida; order Poales; family Poaceae; genus Ampelocalamus; species Ampelocalamus luodianensis. Next base: position 55,627,082 of record CM070617.1, on the reverse strand, counting down.
AAAGCAGGTGACAGGGCCTCCTCTCCTCCTATTCCTCACTTTGTTGTAAGCTCTCGAAAATCTGGTGGATAGGAGGGCTAAATCATCCTCGTATCCTCTCAAGTTGCTCATCTCTCATAGAGTGCCAAGCGATAAAGAAAAGCCGAAATCCAAGGAATCGAAGAACTACCCTTAGATGGGTCGACCACTAAAGCCATCGACTCTGCCTTGGGAGACGTGAGATAAAGTCAATCTCATGCGTCTTCAACCTTGAGTAGAGCTTATCCATGGTAAGCTCACTCATGACAAGTTGTTGTCATTGATGGAAGTGATCTTCATCCCCAGACTCACATCAAGAGCACCTAAGATCCGACGTGCATTCTCGCACTCAAGAAAAACAAGATCCACAAACAAGATCGTAAATAATCTTGGAGAACCTCCCCACATCTCATCTAAAGATTCACGTGCCTTTGCTCGATCTTTGAGTATTCTTTCTTGAGTTGATTCTGCCTCACTTCCTTGATCGCAGAGAACCTCGTGATAGTCACAAAGAGTCTTCCGGATCTCGTGAGCGGACCTCAAACGAGCCACACGCTCAAACTCGGATCGACTAAGCCCTTGAATCGAAAGTTTCGAGCCTTGCTATTAGCCTCAACATCCGAGTGATCACATCGCCATCACCGGCGCAACATATGGATTTTTGACCTTAAGCCAAATAGCACGCCCTTGAGCCTCGATGTAGGCTTGCATACGAACCTTCCAAAAGCAAAATCAGATCCATCAAAGATATGAGGTTTGATTGAATACTTGTCATCGCCATGGCTCCAAAGACCGGTTAAGATCTATGAGAAGAGCTAATCGGCTCGATACCAATTGTAGGACCTGAAAGGCGACTAGAGGGGTGAATAGGAGCTTAATCAAAATTTTCTTTAAGTATTAGATTCAACACAAATTTCACTCCTATAGCTATGAGAGCTATGAAGATCAATAGAAAAACACAATGGAAGACTTATGTTGAATTTCCTTCAAACCCCGTAAGAAACAATCGAAACACAATTTTTAGCTTGATGAACAAAGGTGATGAACAGAGCGGTCGACCGGCTCAGGAGCGGTCGACCGAAGACAAAGCGTCGACAAAGCATCTGAGTGGTCGACCGGTGAACAAGAAAATCAAGCACGAAATAGTATTTCAAAGACGATTTGAAATCGAAAATTGATCCAACTTTTGATCTACAACTCCAAACTTCATGAAACTTGAAACATAACTTCCTAAGGATATTAGGAACCTATTCCAAGAAACTATTGAGAAGATCTACATCAAAGTTTTGATCTTTTTCAGTTTTACCGAAGGTGGGTTCAAAACCGAGCAAAAACGAAAAACACGATCTAAAACTTGCTCGTGGGAGATTGATGATCTTGAAGATCCTAGTTGTATTCCCACACATCACAGCAAGGTAGAAGAGGGCAAGAGATCAACCAAAAACTCACGGATCAAAAAAAGACTCATAATCATCAAATAGAGAGAAGGAAGAACACAAAGAGACACATCTTTGGGAAATCATCCATAGATTGATTCATGATGTTGCTGGTTACAGCCACTCCCTCAAGGAGGACAAGAGCTCAATCCATGAGCACACAATCAACTCATCTCCCTAGAACCCTAAGCCTCTCTCTTTCTCTCCAAGTCCCTAAAACCAAACTAGGGTTTACAAATGAACTGTTTGAGGTGGCTTGTCCAGAACACCCCCTATTTATAGAGAGGCTTAGCTTCTAGAAGAGTTTCTCTAATGGGCTCCCGTTAAGGCCCAACATGAACGGGACACTTACGCACGCTTTTTAAAGCGCCGAAACCATCATCTCTTGACCTAAACCACTTCATCTTGCGCCGTCCCGTGCCGTGGTTTAGCCAACCGTCACAAAGGCCGGTATTTGGTGAAATTTCCAAAATACCCCTTCTCGATCCTTCTCCATGGACCGAGTCCAATTCTGTCGAAACAATCGCCTGCTCCGCCACGTGTAGGTTGATCAACGGCTCTCATCATGTCGGCATGTCTCTCCCGTCTGGATTCCACCGGAACCACCAAGGCACTTGCACCGACCCCCGCGCCGCTTGATCAACTCGCGCGATCGAATCCGCCTGCTCGGTCATCTCGCCCATTCGCGCCACGCTTGAGCCACTTGACCTCACCCGGCATCCATGATCGTTCTGGACCTCAGCTCTCCAAGCTTAGTCCCGATCCTCTCGCCGTTGACCGTCATTGACCTTCAAGACACCTGCACAGCAATAGACAAAGAAATCGTCTCCGGGAATAAGTTCTTCACAACTTGACCCACGTCAGTGAAAACATGCAATATGCAACATATATGCAAAGATAAACATGGATATGACCTATCCCAAACTCAATTTCCCATTTAAATCAATGAACAGCACAAAACCGGTCAAACCGCCATTCAATGGCGGTCGACCGCTTCGCCGGCCCGACGGTCCCAGTACGGCGATCGAGCCTCAACTCGATGACCTTTGAACATTTGCCGAAAACACGAGAAATAACAAACCAAAAGTGCCATTGCCAATTGTAACATCATCTTATAATCGTGCACATATCCTCATGATATCCACACAAGACAACAGGATTATACTTCTACAACATGTTGTGATTGTTGAAAAGGATCAGGAAGTTAGTCTCACAACGAGTGTGCTGCACCAAACAGAATATATATATATATATGAGCAAAAATGCGGCCCTACCTGACCTTATCAGTAGTCCGTATCCCGTCCCAAACGAAGTGATTAACTTTTACGAAAAAAAATACGTAGTTAACTTTGTAAGGTTCCAAGGAGTCTACCACAATGATTAGTTACCATGATGTAACATCCTGACCCAACATTGAGCCCAAAATATCACCAAACTAACCTAACTACTAATTTTAACAACAATTAACAATAAATCCTAGCAAACAATTCAATAATAACACCTGTTCATGGGTCACAATAACGTATAATTAACAACATGCCAAGCGCAGGTATTTAAACCCTAGATAGTGAGCAGGATAACAATTCAAGAATTGGGTAACGCTAGTCCAAAAGAGGCTACTGAATGAATACAAGTTTCAAGCGATCATCTAGACTTATTCAATGTCTATCATAGCTTAAAAGGTTAAATCCTCATACTAAGGTAAAGCTTCTTCATGACAATGATCAAATCACATGTCTGCTCCTAAGAAGCATCATCAACGATCACCTAAAATATTAGAAAAGCAATGGTGAGTCCACGACTCAACAAGTACAATAGTAAACCATGATCAATGTTTAAACATCAATACACAATAACATCATTAACATCAATTGTTTACTCTTCTTTATTCTCATGCTCAATAATGCAATTTCCTTGCTTTCTTCTCATACAGAATCACCAAATACTTTTCATTCAATGCATCTTTACACTACATATCCACATGCACTTCTTTTGCGTATACCGGTATAGCATGAGTGTTCACCCGTCGATGACACACTCTCAAGCCTGTCCTCCTCAAGGATCAGGGACCTCCTCCACTTCCGTGGAGTTGTGATCAACCTGATCACCTTCTCATATGCAATGATGTTTATGAATGAACAAGTAATCATAGATTCATTATTATTAATCATCAACCATCAATCACATATCCATCAATACCAAATAACTCATGACCATTCACATTACTTGAAATTAAATAAAGCAAACTCACAGCAATGTAATGGTAATAAATGGTAAAGTATACTGATGTTCAACCAATGAACACCGTCTACCATGCACTTGCCTGTTTACCCTTGTGACGCCGCATAGCGATGTGGTGGTAATGCACATGAGGCCACACCTTGGACAACAATTCAAGACACATATCAAAAATCATACATTACAACACAGACACTTTATTCTAACCGACATCGCACGCCTACGCCAAACCGATCTTTTCAACTCGAAACTACCGGACACACTACCCACTGTCCCAGTAGTGAAACAACCCTATCTCACTCGTCTGAGCTCCAAATTTGACCATCCAAGACTTTGTGGAATCCTCACAAAACAACCTACAATTTCTTAGTTATGACGAGACTCTGATTCTACCGTTTTCTATCCCATTTCTTTACCCCTAAAGACTGTTCTAGATTCTATTGGAACACTCCGATTCACAATTTTATATCTTTAATTCTACACTTGAACATATAGGAATAATATGAGTTCTAGAAACTAAACAATATTTCCTACAATATTCAAGTAAACACAAATATTTAATTTTACCAAGTTCTACACAAAACCGAACCAACTTCACGAAGTCTGCCATCTACATCCCGAGTCTAGACAGCAGCCTTCCATAAGCTGTATCATTTGAAAATTTTGGATTTTAGAATAAAAATAACCATTTGATTTCGTTGAATTGCTCAAGCTTAACTTGGAGATTTTGGAAAGTTGAAAGTGATTTAATATGAGTTAATCAAACTTCAACTAATTTGAAGCTTAGTATGTTTTGAGTTTATTGGAGTTCTCTGGTTTGGGATCCCCTTTTCGCTGTCCATTCCTCCTCCAGCGTGCCCGCGCCTTCAATCCTTGTGGGTCGTTCGATCGTGATTGAATGGCCCGATCTCGTTTGCGCGTTCGCCCAGTCCAAACTTCCCAATCCTTATGGGTCATCCGATCGTGTTTGAACGGCCCGATCTCGTTTGCGTATTCGCCCAGTCCGAACGTCCCAATCCTTGTGGGTCGTCCTGTCGTGTTTGAACAGTCCGACCTCGTTTGCACGTTCGCCCAATCCGAATGTCCCAATCCTTGTGGGTCGTTCAATCATGTTTGAACGGTTTGATCTCGTTTGCACGTTCGCCCAGTCCGAACATCTCCAATCCTTGTGAGCCGTCCGATCAGAATCAAACGATCTTCATCCCCTCGACCATCCTCTTGGTCACGACCTCCCCTTTTGCAAAGACCACCCTCCTGGTCAAGACCACCCTCGTGATCACGACCTCCCCTTTTGCAAACACCCCCCTCTTTGGTCGCAACTGCTCTTTTTGCAAAGACCACCCTCTTTGGTCGCAACCGTTCTTTTTGCAAAGACCACCCCCTCCTCAGGACCTCCTCCCCTTTGGTCACGACCTCCCTCTCGGTCACGACCCTCTTCTTGGTTTCGACCAGCCCCGCTTGTGAGCCCCCTGCTCACCTTTTCCTTCCTCTCGTGGCGTCACGACTGCGGCGAAGGTCCTTGCACATTAAATGTCGTTGGTCTCCTCCCCTACCTGCCCCAATCCCCTCCCTCACCTGCCGGTAGTGCACCAATGTCACGCTGCCGCGAATCCCGCTCCATCGCCCTGGTCATCTTCCACCTCCGCCTCGCCACACCACTCTCTCCGCTCGGTCGTGCCACAGGCGTGCATTTCGCACCACTCACTCTCGCCTCTGTCACTGCATTAAATGCGACGCCCTCTATTGTACCCACGCAATCCTCCTCTCACCGGACCTCTCTGCGCTATATAAAGCACCGTGGAGCCCGCTTTACCTTTTGTTTGGACCTCCCACTCGCCTTTTCAATTCTCTCTCTTTCACTCTCTCACCTCGACCTCCTTCGCTCAAGCTCTAACTTGAGTAGTTTACCTTTCTATCTTCACCTTACTTGAGATCTTTCTTTGGTTCTGGTTTGGTGTTTTTGTTGGAGTTTTTATAGCTTTATTTTCTTATTTGGCTTTATTTGCACGTGTAGATTCTGCTTCTCAAGAGTTTGTGGACTCGACAACCTCAAGCAAGCTTTCCAACTCTTCAACGAAGGCAAGTCGTAGACCTTTGATCATGTTGAACCAGCTTTATAAAGTTATGTTGTTTTGTATCAACATGTATAGCTAGTTGTATAAAAATAGTTTGGGAGATAGCTAAACACCTACTTGACAGTATGACTCCTTGGATAATTTTGTTCGACATGTTGACATGTACCCTTGGACGCCATAAGTTGGGTAATCTTAGTTGGACATTGTTGTAATACCAACCTGGGTATCGTGTATGCTTAGTCGTGCTTTAGTTATCCAAAGGATTTTCGTTCACTTGCTCAAAGAATGCTTGAACTTGACTTAATGAAATATAGAATTATGGTGGAGCCACTGTTGTTAAAAAGATGTTGTGTCACAGCAAGAGTTGTCATTTGGCCGGGTTAAATGAAAATGATTTCTTGCTCAGGCGAACAATCGCGCAGTAAAGGGGGTGCAGGAAGCACATTGGGATGAGGATGTTTCGCCTGAGCTACTACTAAGGACTTAACTTTGTGCTCCATTGATCTAGGCCTTACCGTGCAACCACAAGTCTATTATGGGGTGGATAGGGCAAACTATTTAGTAATATTTTGAGTCGGTTCTGTCGTGGTGGTGTGTGCTGATTCACATGGCGCAAGAGGGGGTCAGGAAGGCGAAACCCTTGCGGACAGAATCGAGTCAAAACTGAGCTTTAAAAGAGCCTTTTGATAGTCTCACCTTGATTCACATGTCAAAGGAAACGTGTGGTATATCATGCGATTATCTCTTGTGAGTCAAGTGTACAACCTCTGCAGAGTGTAAAACTATTCGAATAGTCGTGTCTCCGGTTATGGACAATGCCTGGTGATTTGTCACAAGGGGTAGAGTTGTTAAAAAAGGAGTGGTCGTGAGTCGACCAGGATTGGTCGTGGGTGACCACGAGTGGTTCGGAGAGTGAGTAGGGTGCTCACGCGCTGTTTTCAAAGAACTTGTTTACTTATGTATTACTCTTTCAACTTGTGCCTTGCAATCTACTTATTGTATTTGTTGTCAATACTGCTTTCTGCAAATTAACCATAATGCTATCCTTGTCAAGCCTTGCATGAATATTACTTGTATATATTTCCCTACGACTTGCTGAGTACATTCAAAAGTACTCATGACTTGTGCCCTCTGATTAAGCAGTCGAAGAAGAAGAACCAGTGAACTCAGGGTTCTATGAAGAGGAGTTTGTTGAAGACCCTGCGATCTAGGAGACGTTCTCCACTCGATAGCATGTGGGAGAATCGAATGGCTTATGTAAGTTATTTGTCCCGCTGCCCTCTTTTGTTGTAAGCCCGTGTGACAGACCTTGTAACAATCTTGACCGTAAGGTTTTTTGCTATTAATATTAATTTGTCTGCTTCACCTTTAGTTTGTTGTATGGCTATGATTTCACCTATGTTGTAATTGTGCGAGCTAGCGACTGATCTTGGGACTAGTTCGGAATGCACAGGGGGTCTCAGGGTTATATACCCAGGGGGCCGAAATTTTCCCTCCTAAAATTTCTGAAATTCTACTAAGTAATGCTATTTATTTTTTTTCTTTAATTACTTTCTCTAATTTGTTAAGTACTCAAATAATTAAACGGGATATTACAATCTACCTCCCTTAATCAGAATTCATCCCCGAATTCTACATGCCATACTACTCGAAAGAATACCCACAGTTGTAATAAATAACAAATAACACGTGCGACGCGTGAACAATTCTAGATACTGCTCACGTATGCGAGACTCCAACACTCCCACATTGCGTCCCTCTCGAACTAATACGTCTACAAACCTTAACGTATACCAACGTCTTGTGCCTCAACACTCGTCCCAACCTTTCCAGGTACACTTAACGGGTGGGACTCGAAGGTAAGGTCTTATTCGATGGCCAACGGCTCTAACGAAATCTCAAGCTTCGGACCTCTCAGGTACTCAGTCGACACCGGAACATACAAGACATTGTGTACCCTGCGCATGGACTCGGGACGGTCCTAGCGAAACACTAACTTCCAAAATCCCCGTAACTTCCAGAAACAAACCAATGTACCTTGGGCCAACCTTCCCTTTGGTACCAATCCACACAATCTGTACATAACACCAGGAACTCTTGCTCTATCTCTCAATCGATCGTTTCACCTTAACAAGGAGCACCTCTTATAACCAGGGACGCACAACAGAACTCGTTGTAAACAATCCCTTTTACAAACCGAACCCAACTGAAAATAAATGATTCTCATCGCAACCACGCATTACCAACTCCCCACCAAAAAAGTCAAATCCAAAATCAAAGATTCATCATGAAAACCTTTCCACTTTTCAATTAGGCAGTTTGTAAATAAACACCACGTAAGCCAAAGAAGAAATCACTCGAATGCCCAATTCAGTCATTTTCTTTGTTTTTCTGAATTGGAAAGAACCACACATGCCAACATAAAGCCAAAAAATAATCATCTATTTTCTGTTTGCTCATTTTCAGAGGGCATAGCTAGCATTTCCTGAGGCTAGCCAAAAAATAGAAAAATATTTAGATATAGAACGAACTATCATATACGGCTACCACCTACAACCGTCTGTGATATGTCGGATATCATAGACGGTTCTTTGTGCTAGCTGTCTGTGATATGTCTCTAATCACACATGGTTAGTACATATAATCGTCGTGATAATCGACATATCACATATGATTTTTGTAGAAACATGCTCGTGATAGTAGACCTTCATAGACGACTTCCACAAAAACCTTCTATATTGTGACTTATCACGCATGGTTCACAAATCGTGCTGTAATAACCGCATGTTATCACAAACACATAAATTCAGATGGTTCCAAAATCGTCTATGAGGACGGTTTAGAATTGTCTGTGATAACCATTTGTGTAGTAGTGTGCTATTAAAATTTTTATATGCAATGCTATACATCGATCAGCATAGATGTGGCCATGCTAATGCTACCATTGCGACCTTCACTATTTAGCGTTGCTCTAGTGCTTGATTATTGGTTCTCTTCTTTGCTAATCTCTTACTCCCTCCCATCACAAAATAATGTCGTTTTAGACATTGATACGTTTCCAAAATACAACTTTGACAACTAATTTCTATTGTAATATATTTATAAAACGTTTTATGAAAGTTTTTTTCGATGCAAATCTATACATAATGTTTTCACATGTTCAATCTAAATATTGAAAAAAAAAATAATAGCTAAAGTTTAGAAAATTTGACTACACGTACCCCAAAACGACATTCTTTTGTGACGGGGGAATACATCCTTGGTATCACCTTCAATCTATCGCACTATTGATTGCCACCTCTATACCCCGGACGAGTAACTAAAAGAATTTTTTTGAGGTTAGGGCATGTAAATAGTTCACAATGTATGATGTTTCTTTTATTATGGATTGCTATCCACCTCCGCCAATCTTCTTTTTTTTTCGGTTGGTAGCGACAAATTATATATATATATATATATATATATATATATATATATATGGCTTTCCATTCTATTTTTAAGTTAGTACATGTCCCAAGTACCTTTCTAAAGGTACCTCTTAACACTAGGCCATCGGATTACAATTAGTACATGTCCTACAACTTAAGTACCTTTCTAAAGGTACCTCTTAACAATAGGCCATCGGATTACAATGAATGAACCGTCATTGTGACTTCCAGGCGACGAAGAAACCCTCATGCATTATGTAGTTTCAGTTTTGCTAATTATGAGTCATCTAACTTTTTATTACGGATAAGTAATAAAAATCTAGCGTTAGATGTGTTTGGTTGCGAACAGCATTTCGTGAATATTGGAACAGTATCCGGCAGCGCTACTGTCACCAGTGCATTTTTACCCTTTTGATTTTTACTGTAGCCCATGCACTGTAGCTGTTTGTGTATCGCTTTGTGGTCTGTTTGTTTTTTTATTGGACTGTGAAAATCGTTTTCTAATACAAAGCATTGTAGACTCTCTGCATTGAAGCTTTCGATACATAGGATTTATTTCCATTTGGTTGATGTATGTCCTTCAGCCGGTAGATGTTGATCAGATAGAGGAAAAATCGACTTATTCCTAAGCTGGCGCATGATGTATTTTTCTGCTACTTTTTTGCGTGGTTTATACCAGCAACGGGTGAGATCATCCGCAAAAGAATGTTTGTAAACCCTTGGATAAACCTGATTAGGATTGAAGTTCTAGTGCAACTAAGCATGACCACATATTTAACATTTTGAATTGAGCCCAATAATCTCACCCACCCACCTGCTAGGCTGCCACGAAATGTTCAGATTTACCACTGAGGGTCCGCAGGAATTTCTCGAGGAATAATTTAATTCCCGCAAGAATTAGCGAAAAAAAATCGTATTCCAAATGGGAAAACAAATTGAAATACACAGTGAGGGTAGACGAATGGTACATCATTGTAGTTTGTAATACCAGAAGCAGATGAACGTTTATGTGTTTAAGAGCACTGATTTTTCCGGTTTCAATCAGTTCCTCCCTGCCAGTAGCCGTCAATAGAACCCGAAACCAATGAAAGAACATAAAAAAGAACAGAGTAATCAGATAATTTGAGGAGAAGCCTTTATTAATTTCCCAATCATTCTCATACATAATGAGCTCAGAGAAAGTATTCTTAGTGCAACCTCACAGATCACACATCTCAAAAGGAAGCTACAGTGAGGGCAGGGACGGAAAAACTAAATCCTCCTACGGCTAACACAACATCAACAACCCGTTTATTGACCCAGAGGAGGGACTGTGTAGCCTGCAAAACCAAACACATATCATTCGTCCGTAAAGATAAATCAAAACCGCGCGTTTGCTAACATATATTTCACTTACTTCCGCACTTGTAGCCAGGCTCGAATGGCTTCTTGCAGAACTTGGCAATGTACACGACCTTCTCCATGCACCATTCCTTCTCGGTACCCTTGGTGACATGGGAGCACAGGCACGGGATGTCCGCCTTCTGCCACACGGCGCAGCACGCCTCCGACGGGTTGAGCTTTGGGTTTGCCGGCCACTGCGCGTACTTCTTGCACTCCCGGATCATGTCATCCCGGTCTTTGCCGCAGCCCCCATCAGCCGACACGGCTACTACGACAGCGAGGACCAAGAACAAACCCAGGAGTAGTTTTGCCATGGCTATAGCTTTTGTACCTTGTATAGTAGGAGTTCTGTGGTTTCGGTGTGAGTTATTTTTGTCTGGAATGGTTGGGTTTATATAGGATCATTGAAGCAATGCCACTACGTATAATATATTGAATACATATATACATCACTTTATATCTGTAGGAGATGCCACTACGTATAATATATTGAATATATACATCACTGTATATCTGTAGGAAATGCCACTACGTCATACATTGGATACATACACCAAATGCATATCTTTAGCATTCGTGCATCAAATGAATATTAATTGAAAAATATTGAGATATCTTTGTAGCATAGAATTAATTACTTCATTTAATGACTGATGTGTATTAGATAGGATTGAGTTATCTTTGGAGCAAAGATCTTTTATTTACAAATGATAGATTCAGTTTAAATGCTTCCAAATAAATATTTTCGCCGAATAAAATAACTAGAAAATTGCACTAATTCAAAAAATACAAGACAACAGGATTATACTTCTAGAACACGTTGTGATTGTTGAAAAGGATCAGGAAGTTAGTCTCACAACGAGTGTGCTGCACCAAATTAAAATATATATATATATATATATATATATATATATATATATATATATATATATATATATATATATATATATAACAATGCGGCCCTACCTGACCTTATCAGTGGTCCGTATCCCGTCCCAAACGAAGTAATTAACTTTTACGCAAAAAAAAAAACGTAGTTAACTTTGTAAGGTTCCAAGGAGTTTATCCACAATGATTAGTTACCATGATGTAACACCCCGACCCAACATTGAGCCCAGAATACCACCAAACTAACCTAACTACTAATTTTAACAACAATTAACAATAAATCCTTGAAGACTGTTCTAGATTCTGTTGGAACACTCCGATTCACAATTTTATATCTTTAATTCTACACTTGAACATATAGGATTAATATGAGTTCTAGAAACTAAACAATATTTCCTATAATATTCAAGTAAACACAAATATTTAATTTTTACACAAAATCGACCCAACCTCACGAAGTCTGCCATCTACGTCCCGAATCTAGACAGTGGTCCCCTGGCTATTCTTTTTATACACCTAGACCACCTCATCATCTTGAGCTAGTCCCTTAACTTGATTTTGGGTTGTCTTCGCAAGAACAGTCTAGATTTGAGTTTTGGACCTTGTGGCCAAAATCCTTCCTTTCTTCCCCAACTCCGGTAAGTGTCATCTCTGATCAATTGCTTGCTCAAGGACCTCCTGTGAGTCCTAGTGGAGCTCTTTTGACACTCAGTTGCTTTCCTTTTTGCTCAGGCCGCACCATACTGGTTTCTTCCTCAATTCCGGCGCCGATCTCCGCCGCCAGGACTCCTCTGACCTCCTTCGGACCTCCTCTGTGCCCAGCTACTTCCGCATTAGTCCTCTAGTGCTCGAGCACCTGCTAGTTTAGATCGCCGCGGAGCTTTTCGCCATTTTCGGTTTTAACCGTAATTGCTCCTCCGCCACTTTCCGGCTCGTCGGCGTTCTAGGCCAGCTCCGCCGTCCAGAGTACCCTCAAAGTGTTCGCAATAGCGTTTTGCCACTTTTAGTTCGCGCCGTCGTGGCCGAGGTTGTCGGCGGCAAGTCGGCGGGCAAAGTGCGGGGTTATGTACTGTTGTCGTAAGTTAGGCAATCACAGGACCTCTTAGGTGCAATCTTAGCCTTTAAAGATCTCTGTGGGATAGCTCCTAACCGAGGATTTCCTTTGTGAAACCTTAGTTGCCGTGACCTCCCCACCTAGATCTTGACCGTTAAGGATCTCCTTGGTTTTAATCTTGATCGTTAGGATCACCCCATGCGAAAAGACTACCCCGTGGTTATTTTGTAAAACCATCATTGGGGTCCTCTTTGCAAAAGACTATCCCTTGGTCTTTTGTAAAAAAAACCTCGAGACCTCTCTCCTCCCGGATCTTAACCTCTAGGACCACCCCTGGGTAGATCTTGACCGTCCAAGATCTCCCCTTGGATATCTAAGCCATTCAGGATCTCCTCTTATAGATCTTTAACTTTAGGACCTCCCCTGCAGCTTCGAACCGTTAGATCTAGATCCAACGGTCCAGACCTCCTCAGCGCTTTCGGAATTATAACGTTCCGATCCCTTCTCGCCGTTCATTTCTAGATCTGTGGCTCTGATGGCTCGAGCTTTCGGACCTCGACCGAACTCTCCGTGAGTCGTCCATCTTTAGATCAACGACCCACGTTCGTTGGAACGTTCGGACCGCCGAGCACCTCCTCGCTGTGGATCGTTGGATCAAATCCAACGGTTGGTGGTGTGTGGCGTTGTGCACGTTATGTTCGGCCCTCGCGTTTGGGCCGTTCGATTCATGATCGACGGCCCACGTTGTTCCACGTTTTTTCCATTTAGTTATATTTGATTTAATTCCGATAAGCTTTTATTTGTCAACTGAAAATGGTTTTAAACTTCAAAACTTCATAACTAATTCATTGTAGCTCCATTTTAGATGATTCCAATTGGGTTAAATTTCTGTTTAACTAAGCTTTAATCTAAAAATGTGTGTAGACACGGTTCTGGACCAAAAAATTTTGTATATTGAATTAACTTGCTTTAGCATTAATTATTGTGCTAGAAATTCATATAAAACTTGAAAAATGCATAAGTAATTCTCTGTAGCTCCAAATTGAGCAAACTAAAATTTGGTAAATTCATCTGATAATGTACTTTAATATGGAATAGGTTTTGTTCATGTCTTTGCGTCGAAAGAATGATATGCTCTAGTTTCATAACTTAGAAAAATCATAAGTAATTCAATTTGACTCCAAATGAAGTAAATCTAATTTTGCTATCCTTAGAATGCCATGTTCTATCTGCTATAAAAATTTCAGGTTCTAAAACTTTCTGAAAAATTGTGCCATGAACAATAACAGAAAATAATTTAATTTGAATTTTCCAGCTGAAAGAAATTGTTTAGGCTATAACTTTTGCATACTTAATCCAAATTGAATGATTCTTGTTGATAAATTCATTTAAAATTATAACCTTGCTGCTGTGTAAGTTTCATGGAATTTAGACGACTTTGGTTTTTGAGTCTTTTTTAGTGTTCTTCGTTCTTCTTGAATTTTCGCGTTCTTGCGTTAGGTCCCGAAGAAATTGTTGAACCTGAGAGCGATCCTCTGCAGCAAGAGAACCACCGCAAGGTAAGCAGATGTAGCATCATTTGATCATATTGCTCCTATTATTTTCAAAGTCTAATATGTTGTTTGCAAATTCTACTCATGTATTGCTATTTTGTTGTTAAACTAATGTCGATTAGTTGACCCATTAAATGCATAATCTGTAGACAAATGCTTATCCTCTACTACTGAGTCTAGGATTATTTTGTTGTGATTTAGGATTCGTTGGATCAGCTCTTGTCGCTTAGTAGTTTACGAGTAATGTTGCTTAGTCATGCTTAGCTATCAGTAGAATTGGACAGTTGTCGACTTAGTCGATAACCTTGATCACACAAAAAAACTTATTATGGCTTTATGATCAGCACCTTGTGCTATGTTTAATTGTGAAAACTAAAACTAAAAATAAAATGATTTAAACTTGGGCACAATGGTAAGATGGTGTGCTTTTGGGTGTGAATGGTTGGTGCCCGAGTCAACAAGGACCGAATTACTTGTGCCATTGATCCAAGCACTTTTGCGTGCTAACCACACTAGAGGGATATGGGACCTCTCTTGACTTAGTACTTTGACGTGTGTTGGCTCCGAGTCGCAGGAGGATGTGTGTGTGTTGTGTTGTGGTAAAATGAGGTGGTGTTTATGTGTTGGGTGCACGTGAGTGGAATTCTTTCTAGGTTCTTCACACCGGGGAATTGTAGTTGTCCAGATGCCTTACCCCATGGGTAGTTGACTCGACTTTACAATGACTCCCTTTACCTTTTGTTTGGACCTCCCACTCGCCTTTTCACTCTCTTTCTTTCACTCTCTCACCCTCGACCTCCTTCGTTCAAGCTCTAGTTTGAGTAGTTTACCTTTCTATCTTCACCTTACTTCAATATCTTTCTTTTGGCTCTGGTTTGGTGTTTTTGTTGGAGTTTTTATAGCTTTATTTTCTTATTTGGCTTTATTTGCAGGTGTAGATTCTGGTTTCTCTGAAGAGTTCGTGGACTCGACAACCTCAACTGAAGCTTTCCAACTCTTCAACGAAGGCAAGTCGTAGACTTTTGATCATGTTGAACCCAGTTTATAAAGTTATGTTGTTTTGTATCAACATGTATGGCTAGTTGTATAAAAATAGTTTGGGAGATAGCTAAACACCTACTTGACAGTATGACTCCTTGAATAATTTTGTTCGACATGTTGACATGTACCCTTGGACGCCATAAGTTGGGTAATCTTAGTTGGACATTGTTGTAATACCAACCTGGGTATCGTGTATGCTTAGTCGTGCTTTAGTTATCCAAAGGATTTTCGTTCACTTGCTCAAAGAATGCTTGAACTTGACTTAATGAAATATAGAATTATGGTGGAGCCACTGTTGTTAAAAGATGTTGTGTCACGGCAAGAGTTGTCATTTGGCCGGGTTAAACGAAAATGATTTCTTGCTCAGGCGAACAATCGCGCGGTAAAGGGGGTGCAGGAAGCACATTGGGATGAGGATGTTTCGCCTGAGCTACCACTAAGGACTTAACTTTGTGCACCATTGATCTAGGCCTTACCGTGCAACCACAAGTCTATTATGGGGTGGATAGGGCAAACTATTTAGTAATATTTTGAGTCAGTTCTGTCGTGGTGGTGTGTGCTGATTCACATGGCGCAAGAGGGGGTGAGAAAAGCGAAACCTTAGCGGACAGAATCGAGTCAAAACGGAGCTTTAAAAGAGCCTTTTGATAGTCTCACCTTGATTCACAAGTCAAAGGAAACGTGTGGTATATCACGCGGTTATCTCTTGTGAGTCAAGTGTACAACCTCTGCAGAGTGTAAAACTATTCGAATAGCCGTGTCACCGGTTATGGACAATGCCTGGTGATTTGTCACGAGGTGTAGAGTTGTTAAAAAAGGAGTGGTCGTGAGTCGACCAAGAGTAGTCGTGGGTGACCACGAGTGGTTCGGAGAGTGAGCAGGGTGCTCACGCGCTGTTTTCAAAGAACTTGTTTACTTATGTATTACTCTTTCAACTTGTGCCTTGCAATCTACTTATTGTATTTGTTGTCAATACTGCTTTCTGCAAATTAACCATAATGCTATCCTTGTCAAGCCTTGCATGAATATTACTTGTATACATTTCCCTACGACTTGCTGAGTACATTCAAAAGTACTCATGGCTTGTGCCCTCTGATTAAGCAGTCGAAGAAAAAGAACCAGTGAGCTCAGGGTTCTATGAAGAGGAGTTTGTTGAAGACCCTGCGATCTAGGAGACGTTCTCCACTCGATAGCATGTAGGCAAATCGAATGGCTTATGTGAGTTATTTGTTCCGCTGCCCTCTTTTGTTGTAAGCCCGTGTGACAGACCTTGGAACAATCTTGACCGTAAGGTTTTTTGCTATTAATATTAATTTGTCTGATTCATCTTTAGTTTGTTGTATGGCTATGATTTCACCTATGTTGTAACTGTGCGAGCTAGCGACTGATCTTGGGACTAGTTCGAAATGCACAGGGGGTCTCAGGGTTATATACCCAGGGTGCCGAAATTTTCCCACCTAATTTTTTTGAAATTCTACTAAGTAATTCTATTTATTTTTTCTCTAATTACTTTCTCTTATTTGTTAAGTACTCAAATAATTAAACGGGATATTACATTCTACCTCCCTTAAACAGAATTCATCCTCGAATTCTACATGCCATACTACTCGAAAGAATATCCACAATTGAAATAAACAACAAATAACACGTACCGGACGTGAACAATTCTAGATACTGCTCACACATGCGAGACTCCAACTCCCACATTGCGTCCCTCTCGGACTAATACGTCTACAAAGAACTTAACGTATACCAACGTCTTGTGCCTCAACACTCGTCCCAACCTTTCAAGGTACACTTAACGGGTGGGACTCGAAGGTAAGGTCTTATTCGATGGCCAACGGCTCTAACGAAATCTCAAGCTTCGGACCTCTCAGGTACTCGATCGACACCGGAACATACAAGACATTGTGTACCTCGCGCATGGACTCGCTGACGGTCCTAGCGAAACGCTAACCTCCAAAATCCCGTAACTTCCGAAACAAACCAATGTACCTTGGGCCAACCTTCCCTTGGTACCAATCCACACAACTGTACATAACACTAGGAACTCTTGCTCCATCTCTCAATCGATCGTTTCACCTTAACAAGGAGCACCTCTTGTAACCGAGGACGCAACATCTCGTTTTAAACAATCCCTTTTACAAACCGAACCCAACTGAAAATAAATGATTCTCATCGCAACCACGCATTACCAACTCCCCACCAAAAGAGTCAAATCCAAAATCAAAGATTCATCATGAAACCTTTCCACTTTTCAATTAGGCAGTTTATAAATAAACACCACGTAAGCCAAAGAAGAAATCACTCGAATGCCTAATTCAATCATTTTCTTTGTTTTTCACTAGAAAGAACCACACATGCCAACATAAAGCCAAAATATAATTATCTGTTTTCTGTTTGCTCATTTTCAGAGGGCATAGCTAGCATTTCCTGAGGCTAGCCGAAAAATAGAAAAAATATTTAGATATAGAACGAACTTTCACATACGGTTACCACCTACAACCGTCTGTGATATGTCGGATATCATAGACGGTTCTTTGTGCTAGCTGTATGTGATATGTCTCTAATCACACATGGTTAGCACATATAATTGTCTGTGATAACCGACATATCACATATGATTTTTGGTAGAAGCTGTTTGTGATAGTAGGCCTTCATAGACAGCTTCCACAAAAACCTTCTGTATTGTGACTTATCACAGACAGTTCACAAACCGTCTGTTATCACAAACACATAAATTCAGATGGTTCAGAAACCGTCTGTGACGACGGTTTAGAATTGTCTGTGATAACCCTTTGTGTAGTAGTGTGCTATTAAAATTTTTATATGCAATGCTATACAGTCGATCTGCATAGATGTGGCCATGCTAATGCTACCATTGCCCGGCCTTCAACTATTTAGCGTTGCTCTAGTGCTTGATTATTGGTTCTCTTCTTTGCTGATCTCTTACTCCCTCCCGTCACAAAATAATGTCGTTTTAGACATTGATACGGTTTCGAAAATACAACTTTGACAACCAATTTCTATTGTAATATATTTATAAAACCTTTTATGAAAGTTTTTTTCGAGGCAAATCTATACATAATGTTTTCACATGTTCAATCTAAATATTGAAAAAAAAATTAATAGCCAAAGTTTAGAAAATTTGACTACACGTACCCCAAAACGACATTCTTTTGTGACGGGAGGAAATACATACTTGGTATCACCTTCAATCTATCGCACTATTGATTGCCACCTCTATACCCCGGACGAGTAACTAAAAGATTTTTTTTAGAGGTTAGGGCATGTAAATAGTTCACAATGTATGATGTTTCTTAGATTATGGAATGCTATCCACCTCCGCCAATCTTCCTTTTTTTTTTGTTGGTAGCGACAAATTATATATATATATATATATATATATATATATATATTCCATTCTATTTTTAAGTTAGTACATGTCCCACAACTTAAGTACCTTTCTAAAGGTACCTCTTAACACTAGGCCATCGGATTACAATGAATGAACCGTTATTGTGACTTCCAGGCAACGAAGAAACCTCATGCATTATGGGAACAGTATCCGGCAGCGGTACTGTATCACTAGTGCATATTCACCCTTTGATTTTATCAGTAGCTCATGCACTGTAGCTGTTTATCTATCGCTTTGCAGTCCGTTTGTTTTTTGATTGGGCCGTGAAAATTATTTTCTAATACAAAAAGCATTGTAGATCCTCTGCATTGAAGCCTTCCATGCATATGATTTATTTCCATTTTGGTTGATGTATGTGCTTCAGCCGGTAGATGTTGATCAGATAGACGAAAAATTGACTTATTCCTAAGCTGGCGCTGTAACACCCTGGCTATCCGGAAGCCAAGATGTCACCTAAAACATCTAACATACATCTAGCATACTAGGAAATAGATAAATCTAGCTCTTATGTAAGATCTATAGGTTCTGAATAGATATTGACAGTCTTTATTTAACATACACCATGAATCAAATACAAGGACATATCAAATTAATCAGTTTCACTGCCATGGATGGTAGTTAAGAGTAATTGATTTGCACTATGCTAATAACCCAGCTTGGTAACTCATATCATAACAATTTATTCGCTTAATCATAAATTCTCAATTTAAGCATGGCAAGACATCACAAAGGATTCTAACACCTTACTACAAAGAAAAAGAGAGACTTCAAACCTCAACGCTCAAGTAATCCAAAGAAACACATAAAGCCAAAGCTTTCCCCAAGCAACCGAACTTACAATGGAAAACTCTTCACTAATCAAGTTACCAAATGAGTAAATGAGTCATTCTTTTTCAATGAGAAAGAAGGAGCAACCAAGAAAACATCAATCTTGCCAATTGACAACGATCACAAGTAGTAGAAACAACTCAACGGTTGAAAGGCATTATTTGTTTCAGAGAACCAAGAGGATCTATGGAAAACCATAACTATCATGGACCACAAATCCGGAGAAGTTCATCAACCACCACAGACAAGAATTGCCAAATTCGAAATCAAGAAAGAGAACAACTTTCTAAAGCAACTCACGCTTAACACGAAACTATGGTACTCAGGTAACTACTCCTCTAACCACGTTCGCGAGCGGTGGTGTAACTCGTGAATCCTGAGTAACAACCACGACCTCCACTTCTTATCATTCGATAACATCACGCCTCACCGAAATACTCAATTATGATTACACAGGATCATCTCATGACAATCACAAGTATTAGTTCATAGATATTGAATATCATAGCGATCATATATTACCAACAAGGATGATAGTACGTAGCAATTCAACAATTGCTCAACCAAAATGAAACATAATAACGATATTGCGGAAGCAATGTACTTTTCAACCCCACCCACGTACACAAGGTGTCATTTTAATGTTCTTCTATTAACCACGGACCTAAAGCCCGCTCTCGATACCAAGCGTAACACCGGCTATCCTAAGCCAAGATGTCACCTAAAACATCTAACATACATCCATAATGCGGAAGAACTTGAATCAAGTATATCAACTAAAGACAAGATTAAGATAAACAGACATGGTGAAGGTATCCTTCCTTCACCTTCTAAGTTATTTAATACGAACATCAATAAAGAAGGTTCACACGCAGTAATAAATCAACATCCGTGGAGAAGGTATCCTTCCTTCTCCAATTATAATTTAATTATTATAGTTCATCGTTAACGAATGAAATATGGAACTAAAATTTAGTCTTGAACATGAATTTGATGTTGTGAACAAGTAGTGCGTGTCTACTCCTCCCAAGAGCCAACATCGGGGTTACCTAAAAACAAACAACGCAAGAGTGAGTCCATGACTCAGCAAAGTACGATTATCAATAAGATAATCATTCAATATGAATAAGACAAACTCATCATCGTTCGATCACATCACAACCGATTACAAATGAAAACATGATATGAATGCTCAAAATCAAAGGATGGACTGCACACATGCATATACTGGATAGCGGTGAAACACCCGTCGGTGTTCACTCAAGCCCGCATCTTAACAAAAATGCGGGGATCCACTTCCGCATGAAGAACGTTTCATACGGGTGTCCAACATTGCCCATCTTGGAGTTAATGGGTCTTACATGCCCATTCGGAATTAATGGGTCTTTCAAATCCACTCCGTGGGCGGACATGACAATGTCCAACACCGCCCACATTGGAATGGTGGGACTTGCAATCCACTGTGGACGAAACATGCATAATGAATGCATAGAATGAAATACGAATATTGAAAGACATGATAACAAAACATGGATTCAACACATATGAAAGAACATAAACAATCCATCTTCTCTCGATCATACCAAATCACAAAGATGACCATATAAACATTCATCAATCACAATCATTAAGGGTGGCAATGTACTTGCCTTCCACGATGCGACGCGTTAGTCGGCAAAGGTGATACTCCTAAACCCGAGGCTTCACCTCCTAAACAAGTAAAATAATTTCAATAAGGACATAATATACCCAACACTACTAATCGATGTTAAACATCGCTCTCGATGACTCTAGTCATTAATACAAAACTTAAAATGAAATCAACAATTTCTGACATAACTTAATTCTGGACAGCAGCACGGTAATTGACATATCTATTGGTCTGGAACTCGGAATGAGGTGAGACCAATTTCCATGGATTCTTAACTGACATATCTACAATACTCTGGTTGGGCAAAAGTTCAGATTTTGCCTCTAATAAAATTTGGCCCACGGCTCAAATCTGTTGACTGAATTAATAGACAGAAATATCGGCTAAATTAAAATATCCATAACTTTTGTTGTACAACTCCAAATTGGACGTTCTTTAACAATCTGAAAAGGTTATGAAATTATCTACAATAACCTAGTTGGCACAACATTCATATATTGTCTTTAACAAAAAGTGGCACACGGGTCAAAATTAAAGATAGAAACCGACATACAAACTGGACAGACTGACATACAATCTGGACAGTCACAAAGAAAAGTGCATAACTTTTGATCTATAAATCCAAATGAGGTGTTCTTTATCAATCCTGAAAGCTAGTGATATCACCTTCAAAATTTGTTATGGGCAAGACCTCTGAATCACCCTCTAACTAGGCCATAAATCAACCTATACAGAGACTGCTATTTCTCGTCAGGATTCTGGACAACAGATAATAAATCTATCATAACTTTTGACTCGAAAGTCGGAATTCAGTGTTCTTGGCGTACACCGAAAGCTAAGATCAATATCTACAAAACTCTAGGAGATGGACAACCCAAATTCGGCCTCTAAGATCACGAAACAGGCCACGCAACATTCAGGACAGAACTGAAATTCTAACGGCAGCAATTCAATCCAATCAAACTAATCGACTTCGCATCCAAACAACCTAAACAGCGAGGAAATCGATCATTACCCTTGTAGAACCATCGGAGATCGCTGATCAAATCCCACGAAGAAATTCTCCTTCAATCCTCTCTTCCTTCCTCTTCTTCTTCTTCCCACGGCCGGCCACAAGCAGCAGGAAAGATGGCGCCGGGAGAGGAGGAGCAAAGAAGCGGCGAGGCACCGTAGCACGCCGCTATCGTAGCACGGCTCTGTAGCACGGCGGCTACTGTAGCAAATGGGGCTAGGTTTGGTCCCCTCCTCCCTTGCCTTCTAATGGGCCGCCCACTCATGGGCCTTGGGCCACTATGGTGGCTCCTCTTCTCGAATATGGGTTGGCGGCCCATACTTCTCCTAAAATTCTGAATTTTAACTTATTTCTCTCTAATCTTACAGATTCGATATCGAATAATCGGGTATTACAGCGCATGATGTATTTTTATGCTACTTTTTTGTGTGGTTTATACCAAGACTTACGGTGAGATCATCCCCAAAAGAATGTTTGTAAACCCTTGGATAAACCCGATTAGGATTGAAGTTCTAGTGCAACTAAGCATGACCACATATTTAACATTTTGAATTGAGCCCAATAATCTCACCCACCCACCGCTAGGTCGCCACGACATGCATTTGCAATCAAGGAAATGCTCAGATTTACCAATGAGGTCCGCAGAAATTTCTCGAGAATAATTTAATTCCCGCAAGAATTAGCGAAAAAATCGTATTCCAAATGGGAAAACAAATTGAAATACACAAGTGAGGGTAGACGAATGGTACATCATTGTAGTTTGTAATACCGATGCGGATGAACGTTTATGTGTTTAAGAGCACCGATTTTTCCGGTTTCAATCGCCTCCTACCAAGAGTCATAGAACCCAAACCAATGAAAGAACATAAAAAGAACAGAGTAATCGGATAATTTGAGGAGAAGCCTTTATTAATTTCCCAATCATTCTCATACATAATGAGCTCGAGAAAGTATTCTTAGTGCAACCTCACAGATCACACATCTCAAAAGGAAGCTACAGTGAGGGCGGGACGGAAAAACTAAATCCTCCTACGGCTAACACAACATCAACAACCCGCTTATTTACCCGAGGAGGGACTGTAGCCTGCAAAACCAAACACATATCATTCGTCCGTAAACATAAATCAAAACCGCGTGTTTGCTAACATATATTTCACTTACTTCGCACTTGTAGCCGAGCTCGAATGGCTTCTGCGAACTTGGCAATGTACACGACCTTCTCCATGCACCATTCCTTCTCGGTACCCTTGGTGACATGGGAGCACAGCACCAGATGTCCGCTTTCGCCACACCGCGCAGCACGCCCGACGGGTTGAGCTTTGGGTTTGCTTACCATCACACAGAGCTTTCTTGCACTCCCGGATCATGTCATCCGGTCTTTGCCGCAGCCCCATCACCGACACGGCTATTACGACAATGAGGACCAAGAACAAACCCAGAGTAGTTTTGCCATGGCTATAGCTTTTGTACCTTGTATAGTAGGACTTGTGTGGTTTCGGTGTGAGTTATTTTTGACTGGAATGGTTGGGTTTATATAGGATCATTGAAGCAATGCCACTACGTATAATATATTGAATACATATATACATCACTTTATATCTGTAGGAGATGCCACTACGTATAATATATTGAATATATACATCACTGTATATCTGTAGGAAATGCCACTACGTCATACATTAGATACATACACCAAATGCATATCTTTAGCATTCGTGCATCAAATGAATATTAATTGAAAAATATTGAGATATCTTTGTAGCATAGAATTAATTACTTCATTTAATGACTGATGTGTATTAGATAGGATTGAGTTATCTTTGGAGCAAAGATCTTTTATTTACAAATGATAGATTCAGTTTAAATGCTTCCAAATAAATATTTTCACTAATAAAATAACTAGAAAATTGCACTAATTCAAAAATACAAGACAACAGATTATACTTCTAGAACACGTTGTGATTGTTGAAAAGGATCGAAGTTAGTCTCACAACGAGTCTGTCAAGCACCAAATGAATATATATATATATATATATATATATATATATATATATATATATATATATATATATATATATATATATATATATATATATATATATATAACAATGCGCCCTACGACCTTATCGGTGGTCCGTATCCCGTCCCAAACGAAGTAATTAACTTTTACAAAAAAACGTAGTTAACTTTGTAAGGTTCCAAGGAGTTTATCCACAATGATTAGTTACCATGATGTAACACCCCGACCCAACATTGAGCCCAGAATACCACCAAACTAACCTAACTACTAATTTTAACAACAATTAACAATAAATCCTTGAAGACTGTTCTAGATTCTGTTGGAACACTCCGATTCACAATTTTATATCTTTAATTCTACACTTGAACATATAGGAATAATATGAGTTCTAGAAACTAAACAATATTTCCTATAATATTCAAGTAAACACAAATATTTAATTTTTACACAAAATCGACCCAACCTCACGAAGTCTGCCATCTACGTCCCGAATCTAGACAGTGGTCCCCTGGCTATTCTTTTTGCGTCACCTAGACCACCTCATCATCTTGAGCTAGTCCCTTAACTTGATTTTGGGTTGTCTTCGCAAGAACAGTCTAGATTTGAGTTTTGGACCTTGTGGCCGAAATCCTTCCTTTCTTCCCCAACTCCGGTAAGTGCCATCTCTGATCAATTGCTTGCTCATGGACCTCCTGTGAGTCCTAGTGGAGCTCTTTTGACACTCAGTTGCTTTCCTTTTTGCTCAGGCCGCACCATACTGGTTTCTTCCTCAATTCCGGCGCTGATCTCCACCGCCAGGACTCCTCTGACCTCCTTCGGACCTCCTCTGTGCCCAGGTACTTCCGCATTAGTCCTCTAGTGCTCGAGCACCTGCTAGTTTAGATCGCCGCGGAGCTTTTCGCCATTTTCGGTTTTAACCATAATTGCTCCTCCGCCACTTTCCGGCTCGTCGGCGTTCTAGGCCAGCTCCGCCGTCGAGAGTACCCTCAAAGTGTTCGCAATAGCGTTTGCCACTTTTAGTTCGCGCCGTCGTGGCGAGGTCGCCGCAAGCCGTGCAAAGTGCGGGTTATGTATTTGTTGTCGTAAGTTAGGCAATCACAGGACCTCTTAGGTGCAATCTTAGCCTTTAAAGATCTCTGTGGGATAGCTCCTAACCGTAGGATTTCCCTTTGTGAAACCTTAGTTGCCAGGACCTCCCCCAGCTTAGATCTTGACCGTTAAGGACCTCCTTGGTTTTAATCTTGATCGTTAGGATCACCCTGCATTTAAAAGACTACCCCGTGGTTATTTTGTAAAAACCATCATTGGGGTCCTCTTTGCAAAGACTATCCCTTGGTCTTTTGTAAAAACCTCAAGACCTCTCTCCTCCCGGATCTTAACCTCTAGGACCACCCCTGGGTAGATCTTGACCGTCCAAGATCTCCCCTTGGATATCTAAGCCATTCAGGATCTCCTCTTATAGATCTTTAACTTTAGGACCTCCCCTGCAGCTTCGAACCGTTAGATCTAGATCCAACGGTCCAGACCTCCTCAGCGCTTTCGGAAAGGCGACTAAGGGGGGGGTGAATAGGAGCTTAACCAAAATTTTCTTTTAAGTATTAGATTCAACACAAATTTCACTCCTATAGCTATGAGAGCTATGAAGATCAATAGAAAAATGTAATACCCCAAAAATTAAATCGGGAGAGAATAATTAAATCGGGAGAATATTTATTTTAGCAAAACGAATGAACAGGAGAAAGAGGGGTTTTAATGTAATACTCCGATTTATTCTACGAAAGAAAGCGTTCAAAAGAGAAATTAAACATAAAAAATGGGGGTTTCTGCAGTTCTTCGGCAACTTGGGCATCGGGCCTTGGCCCAGGAGGCCCATGAGGGGTCGGCCACCAATAAAAGGAAGGGGGAAACCCTAGCTGCACTGTAGCTAGAGTGCCACCGCCGTCACTGTAGCATGCCCTCTCCTCCATGGTGGTGCCCCCTCCATTGGTGCCTCCCTTCCTCGCCGTCGGTGCTCCCTACTGCCGATCAAGTGAAGAAAGGAGAGGAGATCAACTTCGCGGGGAGAGTTCATCATCTTGCTGCGATTCTACAAGGGTAACGTCACATGTTCTTCGTTGGTTGATGCGTAGTAGTTGCGGTTGATGTCGTTTGGTAGATTGATTTGCGTCGGTTTAATAGATTGTGTTCTGTCTAGATTATTGCGCGGTAAGTTTCGTGTGTTTAGGAGCCGAATTAGGAGTTTTGGTCTCCTAGAGTTATGTAGATAATGTTCTTAGCTTTCAGTGGCCGCCAAGAACGCCCCAATCCGATTAACAGTCAGGGAGTTATGAATTTTTTAGTATCACTGTCCTACTGATCTGTCAGCATTAGGACAGTCTATAGAAAACTGGATAAAACTGTTAGTTAAAAGGAAAATCAGGGGATCTCAATATAACTAAAAATGTAGATAATTTCCGTACCTTTTCAGAGAGGTAAAGAACGCAAGATTTGGACTTTCGTAGCAAACGTTATGATGGTTTTAGTGAACTGTCCATAGTTTGTGTGTTGTGCGATGATTGGGATTCCATAGTTTGAGGGAAATTTTGGTCTTAAAAGAGAAACTGATAATTTGATGCTTCCTCGAGAAGTGAATCATTTTCTTGATTCTCGTTTGAGTTCTGTGCTGTTGACCATTGTCTTTCGTAAGTTGAGCTCGGCATTTACGTTGGCGTGTGTGATTCTTTCCAGTTCAGATGGAATAAAAGAAGTATTTGATTTGGGCATTCGAGTGATTTCTCATTTGGATTTCGTGACGTTTATGCACAAACTGCCACTTGGAAAATGGAAATGGTTTTCGTGATGAAATTCCTATTTCTAGATTTGACTCTTCAGTACCGAGCTGGTAACGCATAGTTGCGATGTGAGTCTTTCATCATTAGATGAGTTTTGTCGGTAAAAGAGTGTGTTTAAAGCGAGTTCTGGAGTGTGTCCCTCGTTAAAGGAGGTTATCTTTATTTGGGTGAAAAAGTTCGATTGAGAGGTGGAACAAGAGTTCAGTGTTCTATGCACATGTTGCGTGGTTCAGTACCACTAGGGGGGTTGCCCCAAGGTACATTGGGTTGTTTTCGCTAGTTGGCAAAATGTTAGGACCGTAGTGAGTCTATGCGCGAAGTACACATCGTCTTGTTTGTTCCAAAGGTTTGAGTGAGTACCGAGAGGTCCGGTTTGAAGTTTTGTGGGCCGCGACCTTTGAGTAGCATCTGGTGCGTTGTTAGAGAGGTCAGAGCGAGTGCTGAGGCACAAGTCGTTGGTTTGTGTCAAGATGCCTTTGTCCCATTAGCACGAGAGGGAGGCGACTTGGGAATTGGAGTCTCGCATGCGCGAGCTTTATCCAAAGTTTTCACCGCAGTACATAGTAATGTTATTAAATCTTTTAGCGGTGGTTTTTGTTTTTTTGGTGTTGAGGTTGAATAGAATTCGGGTCGAATTGCTTAAGGAGGGTAGAATGTAATACCCCAAAAATTAAATTGGGAGAGAATAATTAAATCGGGAGAATATTTATTTTAGCAAAGCGATTGAACAGGAGAAAGAGGAGTTTTAATGTAATACTCCGATTTATTCTACGAAAGAAAGCGTTCAAAAGAGAAATTAAACATAAAAAGGGGTTTCTGCAGTTCTTGGCAACTTGGGCCTCGGCCTTGGCCCAGAGGCCCATGAGGGTCGACCACCAATAAAGGAAGGGGGAAACCCTAGTCTGCATCAGAGCTACAAAGTGCCACCATCACCGTAGCATGACTACTCGTAGCACACCCTCTCCTCCATGGTGGTGCCCTCCATTGGTGCCTCCCTTCCTCGCCGTCGGTGCTCCCTACTGTCGATCAAGTGAAGAAAGGAGAGGAGATCAACTTCGCGGGGAGAGTTCATCATCTTGCTGCGATTCTACAAGGGTAACGTCACGTGTTCTTCGTTGGTTGATGCGTAGGAGTTGCGGTTGATTTCGTTTGGTTGATTGATTTGCGTCGGTTTAAAAGATCACGTTCTGTCCAGATTATTGCGCGGTCAGTTTCGTGTGTTTAGAGGCCGAATTAGGAGTTTTGGTTTCCTAGAGTTATGTATATAATGTTCTTAGCTTTCAGTGGTTGCCAAGAACGCCCAAATCCGATTAATGATCAGGAGTTATGAATTTTTAGTATCGCTGTCCCGCTGATCTGTCAAATTGGGACAGTCTATAGAAAACTGGATAACACTGTTAGTTAAAGGGAAAATCAGGGGATCTCAATATAACAAAAAATGTAGATAATTTCCATACCTTTTCAGAGTGGTAAAGAACGCAAGATTTGGACTTTCTTAGCAAAAGTTATGATGGTTTTAGTGAACTGTCCAGAGAACCCGACGTGATAATTGTTGCTCTGTAGATTGGCCTGGTAGGGGCAGTATTTGGCAAAATCAGAAGGGCTCCCCAACTACGTTTATTTAGATAATTTAATTACCTTTCGAGAAAGTATTAGAACATCTTATTTGGACTCCTGAGCAGAAAGTTATGTATTTTATAAGTTGACTGTCCGCAGGAACACTAAATCGATCGCTAGAAGTTGGAAGATTGGAAACGCTTGGGAGTTTAGCGAGTTCAATTGTGTTGTTATTTATGTTTTGGGTCCTGTATGTTGGTCTTAGTTTGGGTTATCTTTGTGTTCGGTGGAAGCGTGATCCCAGGGCAGTGCCCTCTTCGCGCCCACCGTTCTCGCCTGATTGAGGCAAGTATTCGGTTATCGATAATTATGTTTGTATGTCGTGATTGTTTGTGTTTGGCTCATAATAGCCATGCATGGATGTTATTATGATGAGTTCCAATTTATCTTGGTGAATGCAAGTACTCTGATTGAGAGAATAATTATGAATGTTTGATAGAGGGTGCTAGTACCTTGATGCGTAATAACTATGCATGGTTGATAGTGTGATATGTACGATTAAGGATGGTGAAAACTTGTGATATGATTAATTGTTATTCATGAGGGATTGTTTATGTTACTAGTATTATGAATATATGTGCTATTCATGAATGTTAGAATGCTATGAATATCAATGATGAGGAATGCTAGAAGTATGAATAAGTCTATTCATGTATGACGTTGTTGTGAATACATATGTATGATGGTTTAAAGTTTTGTTCATGTGCATCATGCTATCATATTGGAGGCTTGGTCACGTGGTGACAATGCATATTCGAGGTCCCATCATGTAGATGATGGGCTTGAGGTCCCCACATTCGTGGAATGTGGGCAATGAGTAAAGAGGTCCCCATCATGAAGATGATGGGCAAAGGTCCCTATACTTGTGGAGTATAGGCTCTTGGTCCCTGTGCCAGAGGGCACAGGCAAGGGTATACATCGACAGTTGTATACCCCGCATTACCGGTAAAATGCGAAAAGAGATAAAGGTTAAAAGGTGCATTGCATTGATCGCATTCCATAAGTATGAAAGCTATGATTAGTGTAATGTTATTGTGGATTATTGATGCTATGACTGCGAACTTGTTTTAGCCTTGTTGATACTTGCTGAGTCTTTGGGCTCACTCTTGCTTTGATATATTTTAGGTACAACTGGCAGGAACGACATGCATGGGAGGGAGTAGATGTTGGTTGCACTCACTACCTCTTAACCTTAAGGCGATTGCCATTTAGTTTCATTTCAGAAATAAGTAAACTGCTTGAGAATCACTCATGGATGGTTTTGAGTATCAGATTAATTGTATTAATGAGAATAGCATGTCTTGATTATGTTTATTCGATTATCTTGCATGCTTGAGTAAACTTGAATATGGAGTTTATTGTTAATTGCCATGATTAATTGTTAGAACCTCGTATAGTTGACTATACAAAGGAGGTTCTCACTAAAATTGTAATTAGTTTGATTTAATTTATTTTCGAGAGCATTCTAGGCTCAATGATGAGTGATGTGTTACAAAAACACAAGGAAGACTTATGTTGAATTTCCTTCAAACCCCGGAAGAAACAATCAAAACACAATTTTTCAGCTTGATGAACAGTCTTGATGAGCAGAGCGGTCGAGGCCGCTACAGAGGCGGTCGAGCCGGTGAACAGTAAAATCAGCACAGAAACAGTATTTTAGCACGATTTTGAAATCGAAAATTGATCTAACTTTTGATCTATAACTCCAAACTTCATGAAACTTGAAACATACCTTCCTAAGGATATTAGGAACCTATTCCAAGAAACTATTGAGAAGATCTACATAAAAGTTTTGATCTTTTTTAGTTTTACCGAAGGTGGGTTCAAAACTGAGTAAAAACAAAAAAACACTATCTAAAACTTGCTCGTGGGAGATTGATGGTCTTGAAGATCCCAGATGTATTCCCACACATCACAGCAAGGTAGAAGAGGGCAAGAGATCAACCAAAAACTTACGGATCAAAGAAAGACTCAAAATCATCAAATAGAGAGAAGGAAGAACACAAAGAGACACATCTTTGGGAAATCATCTATAGATTGATTCATGATGTTGCTGGTTACAGCCACTCCCTCAAGGAGGACAAGGGCTCAATCCATGAGCACACAATCAACTCATTTCCCTAGAACCTTAAGCCTCTCTCTTTCTCTCCAAGTCCCTAAAACCAAACTAGGGTTTACAAATGAAGTGCTTGAGGTGGCTTGTCCAGCACACCCCCTATTTATAGAGAGACCTAGCTTCTAGAAGAGTTTCTCTAATGGGCTCCCGTTAAGGCTCAACATGAATGGGCCGAAACCATCATCTATTGACGTAAACCACTTCATCTTGCGCCGTCCCGCGCTATGGTTTAGCCAACCGTCACAAAGGCCGGTATTTGGTGAAATTACCAAAATACCCCTTCTCGATCCTTCTCCGCAGACCGAGTCCAATGCAGCGTAACAATCGCCGCTCGCCATGCGTGTAGGTTGATCAACGGCTCTCATCATGTCGGCAAGTCTCTCCAGTCTAGATTCCACCGGAACCACCAAGTCACTTGCACCGCACCAGCGCCGCTTGATCTTGAATACTTATTTGTTCTTATCTCGTTAAGATTCGATATTCTCTTCTTGTGAGGCTTATGCTTTCAATCGTGGACTTCACTTATGTTCTATAAGTTCATTGCTTAATTGGTTTCTTCTTTGGTCCGTGTTCGGTGCAGTGGTAGATGAGTTTTCTAGTTGGTGAAAGTCGTTTCTATTTGTCTCTTCTTTTGAGAAAGAATCAACCCATTCTTTTCACGTGGGTCTTTCAAGTGTTTTCTAATTGTTGTTGTGAAATTGATGTTAATACCCATAGTAAATTTGATCGCTTTGGTGATATCGTTGAATGAGCATATTTCAAGTTTAACTTTCGTGATATTTTCTTTGAGCTATTGAATCACCGGTAGCTGAAATTATTTTAAATAAATTAAGGTATTGAATTGTCTTGTTGCTTCTTAAGAGATTCATGTGATTGAATCTTAACGGTTTCCGGTTTGAGTTGGCAACGTGAAGTCGAATTAAAGAAAATTATGTTGGTTCCTTAAAAGGAGATTAATCGCTTGCTTTTCATGAAATCCCATAATTGGAAAAGTTTTGAGTTTGGTGATTGAGATTATTTGGATCTCATGTTTCTTGTGTAGTTGAACGGTTCTGAACAAATATGACGTATTGAAGAATTTCATTGGTTCTTAATTAGTCCTTGTGGTTTGGACTAAAGATCTTATCTTGTACGTTGTGGCAAGCGATGTTAGTCAAAGAATTAATTTCAGTGTTAAGGAAAGAGTGCAGAGGAATATTTGAGAATTTGAGTCCAGTTTTGTAACTTGTAGTTATTCGAATTGTTCATAATTTTTTTTGCTCTTTTCACTCAAGAGTTGTCGAGTTTCAATCGTAATGTCATTTTTTTTTCTCTTATTGGTGGTTATTTGCTATTCCCTTTTTGAGGGATGCGTACCCTCCGTTGTGAACTCAACTTTCGTTTTTCCATATCTTCATTATCAGATTATTTCTTTTCGTTTCGTGCTCACTTGTGGCGCAACATTTTCCTGTGTGGTGAAACTTGCCCTTGTTCGCCTCTTTCTTTTGAGAAAGGATCAACAATTTTGTGTTGCAAAGTTTTACAAAGCGTAAGTTGTCAATTGTTTGGTGGTGGTTAAGTGATTGTAGGGGTGAGATTTTTGCTACCAAGCTATTGGAGGAGTAATAGAAGATGAGTTGGTTTTGACCTGAACCTCTTGGAGGAAGTTGATTCAGATGGAATGTATGGCTTCAAGTAAAACGTATAGTGTTCGACTAAGTAGGACCTATGGTATAGTGTAGTTCCGAACTTTGGTTCATGTTGAAATGTTGGGGATTATCAAATGTATGGAAACCTTAATTAATTTTATAGAGTAACACAATTGGAAAGTATTGCGATGTTGTGTGAGTGATTCTGATGATGTTAATGAGTGATTATGTCGGAATTGTGGGGATGTTAGAGATTTAATCCGATGATTTCACCATGTGTTATAAGAGGAATTCGTTGTAGGGTCTTGGAGGTTAAATTTGGGCTTTCCATTTTCATACTAGACTTTTGGTCGCCCAAAGATTTGTGTGTAGAGGAGATAGAAAACTGGAGTATTCGAGTAGTGGAATGATTGTCGATAGAACCCTTCGATGTAGTTCATGAGCGGGTATACCGAGGATTCGACGTGTTATTCTTGAAAGTTGGAGGTGATGATGTATTTCGTT
The DNA here is from genome assembly GCA_036346255.1 of Ampelocalamus luodianensis. Classification (NCBI taxonomy): domain Eukaryota; kingdom Viridiplantae; phylum Streptophyta; class Magnoliopsida; order Poales; family Poaceae; genus Ampelocalamus; species Ampelocalamus luodianensis. Next base: position 55,594,343 of record CM070617.1, on the reverse strand, counting down.
TAAGCCTAATTTGAGGATGTTAAATTAAGAGGTTTGAGACCGTGTGGTATGCGATGAATTCAATTCCAAGGTTGGAGAGATATTTTATTCCAAAATTGAAACTAAGGAAAAGATGTCTTCTTGATTAGTGAAGCATTTTCTTTATTCTCGCATGAGCTTTGTCTTTGTTGACCAATGTCTTTCGTAAGTTGAGTTTGACTCAATTTTGGTATGTGTGGTTCTTATCGGTTCGGAAGAATAAAGGAAGTTTTTTGATTTGGGCATTTAAAATTATTCCTCCTTTAGTTTTCGTGATGTTTATTCGCAACGCCACTTGGAAGGTGGAAAGGTTTTCGTGATGAAATTCGATTTCTGGATTTGACTCTTTAGTACCGAAATGTAACGCTTAGTTGCGATGTGAATATTTCGCTTTCAGATGGGTTTTTGGTAAAAGAGTTTGCTTAAAGAGAGTTTTATCGTATGTTTCGTTAAAGGAGGTGATCCTTGCTTTAGTGAAGAGAGTTCGATTGAGAGGTGGAACACGAGTTCCGTGTTCTTTGTGCTTGTCGTGTGGTTCGGTATCATTGGGAAGGTTAACCCAAGATATATTGGGTTGTTTTCGCTAGTTGGCGATCGCCAGGATCGCTCGAGTCCTTACGCGAGTACGTAACGCCTTGTATGTTCTCGTGTTGAGTGAGTACCGAGATCCGAGTTTGAGGTTTCGTTTGCGCCGTTGACCATCGAGTGAGATCTTACCTTCGAGTTTTGTCCGATGAGTGTACCTGGAAGTATCGGGTTGAGTGTTAGATCAGACGTCGTGTTACGTCGTTGTGTTGTGGTATTTTCAGTCCGAGGAGAGGCTCTCGGGAAGTTGGAGTTTCGCGGCATGAGCTTTAGCGGTGTTGTTCACAATGGGTGCGTGGTTACCGTTGTTCGCTCTCGATCGTGATTGTTCTTTCGCTATGTGTTTAGATTCGGGTCGAATCCTGTTAAGGGGTAGAATGTAATACCCGAATGTTTCTACTGAAGGAGAGTAAACGAAAAGGGGTTTTCTGTAATACTCCAACTTATTGTAATGAAGGAAGCAAGTGAAGAGAAATTAAACTTTAGACGAGGAAAATCTGCAATTCTTTGACAACTTGGCTTGGGCTTTGGCCTAGGAGGCCCATGAGGGGCCGCCACTAATAAAAGGAGGGGAACCCTAGCCCACCACTGTAGCACGCATTGCTACAGTGTTCCGCCGCTTCTGATGCGCGCCATCCTTGCTCTCCGTTGCTCTCTCTTGGTGATGCTCTCCCATTCTTTGTCGGCCAAGGAGAAAGGTGGAGGGAGAGAGGAGAAGAAGAGGAGATGAGCATCTAGCGGGGGTAATTCAGTGGGCACGCGTGTCTCCAAGGGTAACGATTGCCGGTTGTTGTTGTTTGATTAGTCGTAGAAGTGAAACCGATTAAATTTGATTAGATCAAAGTCTGTCTGTTGGAAATTCAATTCTGTCCAGTAGTTTGCGCGTCTGTTTTCGCAATCTTAGAGGCCGAATCAGAGGATCCCATCTCCTAGAGTATTGTAGGTTTTGTTCTTAGCTTTCGGTGGCCGCCAAGAACACTAAATTCCGACTTTCGAGTCAAAAGTTATGATAGATTTATTATCTGCTGTCCAGAATCCCGACGAGAATTAGCAGTCTCTGTATATGTTGATATATGGCCTAGTTAGAGGGTGATTCAGAGGTCTTGCCCATAACAAATTTTGAAGGTGATATCACTAGCTTTCAGGATTGATAAAGAACACCTCATTTTGATTTATAGATCAAAAGTTATGCACTTTTCTTTGTGACTGTCCAGATTGTAGGTCAGTCTGTCCAGATTGTATGTCAGTTTCTATCTTTAGTTTTGACCCGTGTGCCACTTTTTGTTAAAGGCAAAATATGAATGTCATGCCAACTAGGTTATTGTAGGTAATTTCATAACCTTTTCATATTGTTAAAGAACACTCAATTCGGAGTTGTAGTTTAAAAGTTATGGACGTTTTAGTTCTGCTGTTCTAATTGCTCAGTCAGATTCTGTTCTGCTGTTTCGTTTGACAGTTAGCAATTTAGTTTGGCCGAATTGGGTTATCTCGTCAACTACAAAGTTGTAGATATATTTGTTAAGCTCGTGTAGGATCTGGGCTCATCTCCTTTGGAGTCCCAGATCATTAGTTTTGGTCTTTACCGTGCTGCTGTCCTGATGGGATTCCATGTTACTGCTGGAATTTCAGTTTCGGGTTATGACTATGTTTTGGGTGTGCAAGAGGGTAGTGTAGAATATTAATTCATGATGGGCTCTATGTTGTTCTTATTTCGGTTATTTAATTATTTAGGCCGCGAGTCTACGGGTTTGGGAGCGCCATCGTTGCCTGCTAACGCGTCGCAACGCGGAAGGCAAGTACTTTGTTGGTTTTAAGTGCTGTGATTGTGAATGTTTACATGAATATGATGTGACATCTTGTGATACCCGAAATGCTGAATTGGTTATGTTCTATCAATATGTGGAGTAAATGCCGAAAGATGATATTAGCATTGTTCATGTTCATATCATGCATCCTTTTATTCATGCTATGTCCACGGGAGTGGATCGTAAGTCCCACCATTCCAATGTGGGCGTGTTTGGACATTGTCATGTCCCGCCCACGGAGTGGATTGAAAGACCCATCAATTCCAAGATGGGCACGTAAGACCCATCAATTCCAGATGGGCAGCTTTGGACACCTATATGAAACGTTCTTCATATAGGACTTGGATCCTCGCACTTTTGTTAAGGTGCGGGCTTAAGTGAACACCGACGGTGTGTCACTCGCTATACCGTATAAGCATGTGTGCATCCATCCTTGAGTACATTCATTCATGCCATGCATTCCTAAGTTTTCATTCGATGTATGCTCATATTCTCTTATGATGATGACTTGTTCATATGTGTGTTATGTCCCTTTTATCAGACTTGTTTGAGTCGTGGACTCACTCTTGCGTTGTTTGTTTATTTTAGGTAACCCCGATGTTGGCTCACTTGGGAGGAGTAGACACGCACTACTTGTTCACATCATCCAATTCATGTTCAAGATTAAATTTAGTTCTATCTTACATTCGTAAATGATGAACTGTAATAATAAATTTATAAGTGGTGAAGGAAGGATACCTTCTCCACATTGATGTCTAATTATTACTGCATGTGAACTTTCATTATCAATGAACTGAAATAAATAGATTAGATGGTGAAGGAAGGATACCTTCATCATGTCTTGTTGTTTTGATACTATCATTAGTTGATTTTATTCAAATTCTTCCGCATTATGGATGTATGTTAGATGTTTTAGGTGACATCTTGGCTTCCGAATAGCCGTGGTGTTACGCTTGGTATCGAGCGGGCTTTAGGTCCGTGGTAATTAAGATATTAAAATGACACACCGTGCACGAGGGTGGGGTTTGGGTAATCCAAAGATATCCGTATTTCTAGTGATGTGATTGATCATGTTGAACTGTTCTTGAATTGCTTCGTACTATCATTCTTGTGGTTAATCTATGATCTCGCTGTGATATTCAATATCTATGAACTAATTCTATGATTGTCATAAGATGATCATGTATATTCATAATGGAGTATTTTGGTGAAGCGTGTTGTTAATGGATGATAAGAAGTGGGGTCGTGGTTGTTACTCCGATTCACGTGTTACACCATCGTCGCGCGACGTGGTTAGAGGAGTAGTTACCCCAGTACCATAGTTTCGGTGTTAAGCGTGAGTTGCTTTAGAAAGTTGTTCTCTTTCTTGATTTCGAATTTGGCAATTCTTGTCCTATGGTGGTTGATGAATTTCTCCGGGTTAGTGGTTCATGATAGTTTATGATTTTCAATAGATCCTCTTGGTTCTCTCAAACAAATATTGCTTTTCAACCGTTGAGTTGCTTTTACCACTTGTGGTCGTTGTCAATTGACAAGATTGATGTTTTCATGGTTGCTCCTTCTTTCTCATTGAAAATAATGACTCATTTACTCGTTTGATAGCTTGGTTAGTAAGAGTTTTCCACAGAAGTTCGTTTGCATGGGAAAGCTTTGGCTTTATGCGTTTCTTTTGGATTACTTGAGCGTTGAGGTTTGAAGTCTCTCTTTGTTTGAGTAAGGTGTTAGAATCCTTTTGTGATGTCTTGCCATGCTTAAAATGAGAAGTTATAACTAAACGAATAAATTGTTACGATATGAGTTACCAAGTTGGGTTATTAGCATGGTGCAAATCAATTATTCTTAACTACCATCCATGAAAGTGAAATTGATTAATTTGAAATGTCCTTGTATTTCATACATGGTGTATGTCAAATAAAGATTGTCCATATCCGTTTAGAACCTATAGATCTTACGTAAGAGCTAGATTTGTCTATTTCTTGGTATGCTAAAATTGTTGAAACTTGCATAAAGGACCAGATGGGTGCTGGTGTATCGATTCGTGAAACCTTGTTTATAGAAAATTATGTTAGTGAATCTTTAATCATGTTTTGAAATGATTTCTGAACAAAGGTGAAATGTGAATCTATGTTTACATATGGTTATGTGAGTGCAAATGGAATTAGTACTGTATGTACACACATGATTATTACCATCATCGATTGTTAATGAGCGCTGAAGAAGGTGCTAAGCAACACCAATAGTTGAGTAGATTAATTTCGTAAGTAGTCTTTGCTTTCGTGCCTTGTGATATTGATATTGCTTAGCATAATCTTGTTATAATAAATTTGTTTCAACCTTGTGGTTTGTATTCCCTTTGGGAAGTTTTAGGATGGAGTAATAAAGTTTGATGATTCTCAGTACTAGTGTATGTTGTCGATGTTATTAACTCGTCAAAATGTGATAATGAGGTTAATTCGTAGTAATTTGATCACCTATGGTGATATTCTCTAAATGGTCAAATTTCAAGTTTTATGTTCATGATCTTTTGAGGGTTCAGGCTTTTATGTAGTAAATGAAGTTTATCGAGTCACGTTATGTTGCAAAGTTATAATGGTTCTTCAGTGATGCAAGTGCTTCGATTTTGAATACTTATTTGTTCTTATCTGTTAAGATTCGATATTCTCTTCTTGTGAGGCTTATGCTTTCAACTGTGGACTTCACTTATGTTCTATAAGTTCATTGCTTAATTGGTTTCTTCTTTGGTCCCGTGTTCAGTGCGAGTGGTAGATGAGTTTTCTAGTTGGTGAAAGTCGTTTCTATTTGTCTCTTCTTTTGAGAAAGAATCAACCCATTCTTTTCACGTGGGTCTTTCGAAGTGTTTTCTAATTGTTGTTGTGAAATTGATGTTAATACCCATAGTAAATTTGATCGCCTTTGGTGATATCGTTCAGATGAGCATATTTCAAGTTTAGCTTTGTGATATTTTCTTTGAGCTATTGAATCACCGGTAGCTGAAATTATTTTAAATAAATTAAGGTATTGAATTGTCTTGTTGCTTCTTAAGAGATTCATGTGATTGAATCTTAACGGATTCTGGTTTGAGTTGGCAACGTGAAGTCGGAATTAAAGAAAATTATGTTGGTTCCTTAAAAGGAGATTAATCGCTTGCTTTTCATGAAATCCCATAATTGGAAAAGTTTTGAGTTTGGTGATTGAGATTATTTGGATCTCATGTTTCTTGTGTAGTTGAACGGTTCTGAACAAATATGACGTATTGAAGAATTTCATTGGTTCTTAATTAGTCCTTGTGGTTTGGACTAAAGATCTTATCTTGTACGTTGTGGCAAAGCGATGTTAGTCAAAGAATTAATTTCGGTGTTAAGGAAAGAGTGCAAGAGGAATATTTGAGAATTTGAGTCCAGTTTGTAACTTGTAGTTATTCGAATTGTTCATAATTTTTTTGCTCTTTTCACTCAAGAGTTGTCGAGTTTCAATCGCAATGTCATTTTTTTCTCTTATTGGTGGTTATTTGCTATTCCCTTTTGAGGATGCGTACCCTCCGCTGTGAACTCAACTTTCGTTTTTCCATATCTTCATTATCAGATTATTTCTTTTTGTTTCGTGCTCACTGTGAGCAGTAACATTTTCTGTGTGGTGAAACTTGCCCTTGTTCGCCTCTTTCTTTTGAGAAAGGATCAACAATTTTGTGTTGCAAAGTTTTACAAAGCGTAAGTTGTCAATTGTTTGGTGGTGGTTAAGTGATTGTAGGGGTGAGATTTTTGCTACCAAGCTATTGGAGGAGTAATAGAAGATGAGTTGGTTTTGACCTGAACCTCTTGGAGGGAAGTTGATTCGGATGGAATGTATGGCTTCAAGTAAAACCGTATAGTGTTCGACTAAGTAGGACCTATGGTATAGTGTAGTTCCGTAACTTTGGTTCATGTTGAAATGTTGGGGATTATCAAATGTATGGAAACCTTAATTAATTTTATAGAGTAACACAATTGGAAAGTATTGCGATGTTGTGTGAGTGATTCTGATGATGTTAATGAGTGATTATGTCGAATTGTGGGGATGTTAGAGATTTAATCCGATGATTTCACCATGTGTTATAAGAGGAATTCGTTGTAGGGTCTTGGAGGTTAAATTTGGGCTTTCCATTTTCATACTAGACTTTTGGTCGCCCAAAGATTTGTGTGTAGAGGAGATAGAAAACTGAGTATTCTGAGTAGTGGAATGATTGTCGATAGAACCCTTCGATGTAGTTCATGAGCGGTATACCGAGGATTCGACGTGTTATTCTTGAAAGTTGGAGGTGATGATGTATTTCGGTTTAAGCCTAATTTGAGGATGTTAAATTAAGAGGTTTGAGACCGTGTGGTATGCGATGAATTCAATTCCAAGGTTGGAGAGATATTTTATTCCAAAATTGAAACTAAGGAAAAGATGTCTTCTTGATTAGTGAAGCATTTTCTTTATTCTCGCATGAGCTTTGTGCTGTTGACCAATGTCTTTCGTAAGTTGAGTTTGACTCAATTTTGGTATGTGTGGTTCTTATCGGTTCAGGAAGAATAAAGGAAGTTTTTTGATTTGGGCATTTAAAATTATTCCTCCTTTAGTTTTCGTGATGTTTATTCGCAAACTGCCACTTGGAAGGTGGAAAGGTTTTCGTGATGAAATTCCGATTTCTGGATTTGACTCTTTAGTACCGAGCTGGTAACGCTTAGTTGCGATGTGAATATTTCGTTTTCAGATGGGTTTTTTGGTAAAAGAGTTTGCTTAAAGAGAGTTTTATCGTATGTTTCTGGTTAAAGGAGGTGATCCTTGCTTTAGTGAAGAGAGTTCGATTGAGAGGTGGAACACGAGTTCCGTGTTCTTTGTGCTTGTCGTGTGGTTCGGTATCATTGGGAAGGTTAACCCAAGATATATTGGGTTGTTTTCGCTAGTTGGCGATCGCCAGATCGTCTCGAGTCCTTACGCGGAGTACGTAACGCCTTGTATGTTCTCGTGTTGAGTGAGTACCGAGATCCGAGTTTGAGGTTTCGCTTGCGCGCTGACCATCGAGTGAGATCTTACCTTCGAGTTTTGTCCGATGAGTGTACCCGAAGTATCGGGTTGAGTGTTAGATCGCACGTCGTGTTACGCCGTTGTGTTGTGGTATTTTCATCCGAGGAGAGGCTACTGGGAAGTTGGAGTTTCGCGTGCATGAGCTTTAGCCGTGTTGTTCACAATGGGTGCGTGGTTACCGTTGTTCGTTCTCGATCGTGATTGTTCTTTCGCTTATGTGTTTAGATTCGGTCGAATCACGTTAAGGGGGTAGAATGTAATACCCGAATGTTTCTACTGAAGGAGAGTAAACGAAAAGGGGTTTTCTGTAATACTCCAACTTATTGTAATGAAGGAAGCGATGAAAAGAGAAATTAAACTTTAGACGAGGGAAAATCTGCAATTCTTTGACAACTGGCTTCGGCTTTGGCCTAGGAGGCCCATGAGGGGCCGCCACTAATAAAAGGAGGGGAAACCCTAGCCCACCACTGTAGCATGCATTGCTACAGTGTTCGCCGCCCGCCACTGAGGCGCCCTCCTTGCACTCCGTTGCTCTCTCTTGGTGATGCTCTCCCATTGTTTGCTCGCCAAGGAGAAAGGTGGAGGAGAGAGGAGAAGAAGAGGAGATGAGCATCTAGCGGGGTAATTCAGCGGCACGCATGTCTCCAAGGGTAACGATTGCGGTTGTTGTTGTTTGATTAGTCGTAGAAGTGAAACCGATTAAATTTGATTAGATCAAAGTCTGTCTGTTGGAAATTCAATTCTGTCCAGTAGTTTGCGCGTCTGTTTTCGCAATCTTAGAGGCCGAATCAGAGGATCCCATCTCCTAGAGTATTGTAGGTTTTGTTCTTAGCTTTCGGTGGCCGCCAAGAACACTAAATTCCGACTTTCGAGTCAAAAGTTATGATAGATTTATTATCTGCTGTCCAGAATCCCGACGAGAATTAGCAGTCTCTGTATATGTTGATATATGGCCTAGTTAGAGGGTGATTCAGAGGTCTTGCCCATAACAAATTTTGAAGGTGATATCACTAGCTTTCAGGATTGATAAAGAACACCTCATTTGGATTTATAGATCAAAAGTTATGCACTTTTCTTTGTGACTGTCCAGATTGTAGGTCAGTCTGTCCAGATTGTATGTCAGTTTCTATCTTTAGTTTTGACCCGTGTGACACTTTTTGTTAAAGGCAAAATATGAATGTCGTGCCAACTAGGTTATTGTAGGTAATTTCATAACCTTTTCATATTGTTAAAGAACACTCAATTCGGAGTTGTAGTTTAAAAGTTATGGACGTTTTAGTTCTGCTGTTCTAATTGCTCAGTCAGATTCTGTTCTGCTGTTTCGTTTGACAGTTAGCAATTTAGTTTGGCCGAATTGGGTTATCTCACAACTACAAAGTTGTAGATATATTTGTTAAGCTCGTGTAGGATCTGGGCTCATCTCTTTTGGAGTCCCAGATCATTAGTTTTGGTCTTTACCGTGCTGCTGTCCTGATGGGATTCCATGTTACTGCTGGAATTTCAGTTTCGGGTTATGACTATGTTTTGGGTGTGCAAGAGGGTAGTGTAGAATATTAATTCATGATGGGCTCTATGTTGTTCTTATTTCGGTTATTTAATTGTTTAGACCGCGAGTCTACGGGTTTGGGAGCGCCATCGTTGCATGCTAACGCGTCGCAACGCGGAAGGCAAGTACTTTGTTGGTTTTAAGTGCTGTGATTGTGAATGTTTACATGAATATGATGTGACATCTTGTGATACCCGAAATGCTGAATTGATTATGTTCTATCAATATGTGGAGTAAATGCCGAAAGATGATATTAGCATTGTTCATGTTCATATCATGCATCCTTTTATTCATGCTATGTCCACGGGAGTGGTGTAAGTCCCACCATTCCAATGTGGGCGGTTTGGACATTGTCATGTCCCGCCCACGGAGTGGATTGAAAGACCCATCAATTCCAAAGTATGGGCACGTAAGACCCATCAATTCCAAGATGGGCAGCTTTGGACACCTATATGAAACGTTCTTCATATAGGACTTGGATCCTCGCACTTTTGTTAAGGTGCGGGCTTAAGTGAACACCGACGGTGTGTCACTCGCTATACCAGTATAAGCATGTGTGCAGTCCATCCTTGAGTACATTCATTCATGCCATGCATTCCTAAGTTTTCATTCGATGTATGCTCATATTCTCTTATGATGATGACTTGTTCATATGTGTGTTATGTCCTTTTATCAGATTTGTTTGAGTCGTGGACTCACTCTTGCGTTGTTTGTTTATTTTAGGTAACCCCTGATGTTGGCTCACTTGGGAGGGAGTAGACACGCACTACTTGTTCACATCATCCAATTCATGTTCAAGATTAAATTTAGTTCTATCTTACATTCGTAAATGATGAACTGTAATAATAAATTTATAAGTGGTGAAGGAAGGATACCTTCTCCACATTGATGTCAATTATTATGCATGTGAACTTTCATTATCAATGAACTGAAATAAATAGATTAGATGGTGAAGGAAGGATACATTCATCATGTCTTGGTTGTTTTGATACTATCATTAGTTGATTTTATTCAAATTCTTCCGCATTATGGATGTATGTTAGATGTTTTAGGTGACATCTTGGCTTCCGAATAGCCAGGGTGTTACACAATCTTAGATGGTTCAGGGGGTTCTACCTCAAACAAGCCACTCTCAACAGCTCTCGCAATCTTAAGTGGATGGTTCTTGAATGCTTTATTGAATTAAAACCTAAGCCACTATTCTTCACACTAACCTTAGATTTATCAAGAATCATGTTGAGGTTCTTCTTCCCACCAGTGAATCTCTCAAGAGTATCTTTAAGGTAATCATTTTCTTTGGCTAGGTCCTTACATGTAGCACAATTACTAGACTTAATTGCCTCATCATACTCATCCTTGAGAATAGCTATCTCAACTTTCAAAGCCTCACAAGACACACAATAAGAATTCTTAATCCGATTCAACTACTCCTTAAATTTACCTCTAAATGCCTCTTGTATCTTATCTACATTTATTCCAACTTCAAGACACAAGATACAACAAGAAGAGTCAATAGCTTTCTTGGATGCAACATGAACATGGATTTTTCAATTTTAGCTTTCTCCTCTAGAGTCTTGTTTAGAGCATCATTCTCTATTGTGAGTTTAAGGCAATTTTCACATGATGCAGATCTAGAATAAAGAACCATTTCACCATCTCTTTCATTTTGACCTTATTATCCTCACAATGAGAGCAAGTATGACTAGGATCAAATTTCTGCAATTCTTTTGTAGCGCTATTCAATTTTAATTCAAGCAAAGCACAATTTGAGCATGGTAAAGGAATAGCATCTATAGTAGTCACATTTAGAGCAATAGCATTTATACAAGAAGGACTAGACTTGAGAGATTCAATTTCATCAAGAGTATCTTTTAATTGATTTGTAACAGAGGAATGAGTAGTTTGTAGATTGGTCAGATCAAACATCAAGCTAAGACAAGATTCACAATTGTCGTGAAATTAATAGATTTGAGCCTAACAATTTCTAAGTTCAAGTTATCAATCATGGTGTCCTATTTCTTAATCTCTTTAGCTTGCTTCTTCACTTTCCGTTTAGCAACAACCAAAGCTCGTTTCATCTCACTCAAAGAAGGGCGTACCTCATCGGGATCGCTGAAAAGGTCGTCGTTGTTGGAGGAGTCGACGTCGTGGCTGTCCCTGGCCATGAAGCACATGGTGAAATCTCGGTCTTCTTCTTGCCATGGAGTCATCCTCGTCGCCCTCCGTCCCCGAGTCCACATCGCTCATATCAACACTCTCAAGAGCGGCAAGGACCCAGCTGACGAACTTGCGATAGTTGGGCTTCTTAGCTTTTGCATCCTTAGCTTGAGGACGCCTCCGAGAGTCCTTCTCCTCTTTGCCCTTCAGCTTGGGGCATCTGGAGCGAATGTGGTTTGGCTCACCACACTCAAAGCAGGTGTGAGGCCTCCTCTCCTCCTATTCCTCACTTTGTTGTAAGCTCTCAAAATCTGTGGATAGGAGGGCTAAATCATCCTCGGTATCCTCTCAAGTTGCTCATCTCTCATAGAGTGCCAAGCGATAAAGAAAAGCCGTAATCCAAGGAATCGAAGAACTACCCTTAGATGGGTCGACCACTAAAGCCATCGACTGCCTTGGGAGACGTGAGATAAAGTCAATCTCATGCGTCTTCAACCTTGAGTAGAGCTTATCCATGGTAAGCTCACTCATGACATGTTGTCATTGATGGAAGTGATCTTCATCCCCGCTCTCACATCAAGAGCACCTAAGATCCGACGTGCATTCTCGCACTCAGAAAAACAAGATCCACAGCCAAGATCGTAAATAATCTTGGAGAACCTCCCCACATCTCATCTAAAGATTCACTGTGCCTTTGCTCGATCTTTGAGTATTCTTTCTTGAGTTGATTCTGTCTCACTTCCTTGATCGCAGTAGAACCCTCGTGATAGTCACAAAGAGTCTTCCAGATCTCGTGAGCAGACCTCAAATGAGCCACACGCTCAAACTCAGATCGACTAAGCCCTTGAATCAGAAAGTTTCGAGCCTTGCTATTAGCCTCAACATCTGGAGTGATCACATCGTCATCGGCTGGCGCAACATATGGATTTTTGACCTTAAGCCAAATAGCACGCCCTTGAGCCTCGATGTAGGCTTGCATACGAACCTTCCAGTAAGCAAAATCAGATCCATCAAAGATATGAGGTTTGATTGAATACTTGTCAGTCGCCATGGCTCCAAAGACCGGTTAAGATCTATGAGAAGAGCTAATCGGGCTCTGATACCAATTGTAGGACCGGAAAGGCGACTAGAGGGGGGGTGAATAGGAGCTTAATCAAAATTTTCTTTTAAGTATTAGATTCAACACAAATTTCACTCCTATAGCTATGAGAGCTATGAAGATCAATAGAAAAACACAATGGAAGACTTATGTTGAATTTCCTTCAAACCCCCAGAAGAAACAATCAGAAACACAATTTTTTAGCTTGATGAACAAAGTCTTGATGAACAGAGCGGTCGACCGCCTACAGGAGCGGTCGACCGATCTGAGCGATCAGACAAAGCTACGATGAGTGGTCGATCCGGTGAACAGTAAAATCAGCACAGAAATAGTATTTCAGCACGATTTCGAAATCGAAAATTGATCCAACTTTTGATCTACAACTCCAAACTTCATGAAACTTGAAACATAACTTCCTAAGGATATTAGGAACCTATTCCAAGAAACTATTGAGAAGATCTACATCAAAGTTTTGATCTTTTCAGTTTTACCAAGGTGGGTTCAAACCGAGCAAAAACGAAAACACGATCTAAAACTTGCTCGTGGGAGATTGATGATCTTGAAGATCCTAGATGTATTCCCACACATCACAGCAAGGTAGAAGAGGGCAAGAGATCAACCAAAAACTCACGGATCAAAAAAAGACTCATAATCATCAAATAGAGAGAAGGAAGAACACAAAGAGACACATCTTTGGGACATCATCCATAGATTGATTCATGATGTTGCTGGTTACAGCCACTCCCTCAAGGAGGACAAGAGCTCAATCCATGAGCACACAATCAACTCATCTCCCTAGAACCCTAAGCCTCTCTCTTTCTCTCCAAGTCCCTAAAACCAAACTAGGGTTTACAAATGAACTGTTTGAGGTGGCTTGTCCAGAACACCCCCTATTTATAGAGAGGCTTAGCTTCTAGAAGAGTTTCTCTAATGGGCTCCCGTTAAGGCCCAACATGAATGGGACACTTACGCACGCTTTTTAAAGCGCCGAAACCATCATCTCTTGACCTAAACCACTTCATCTTGCGCCGTCCCGTGCCGTGGTTTAGCCAACCGTCACAAAGGCCGGTATTTGGTGAAATTACCAAAATACCCCTTCTCGATCCTTCTCCATGGACCGAGTCCAATTCTGTCGAAACAATCGCCTGCTCCGCCACGTGTAGGTTGATCAACGGCTCTCATCATGTCGGCATGTCTCTCCCGTCTGGATTCCACCGGAACCACCAAGGCACTTGCACCACCCGCGCCGCTTGATCAACTCCGTCGATCGAACCGCCTGCTCGGTCATCCTCGTCCATTCTGCGCCACGCTTGAGCCACTTGACCTCACCCGGCATCCATGATCGTTCTGGACCTCAGCTCTCCAAGCTTAGTCCCGATCCTCTCGCCGTTGACCGTCATTGACCTTCAAGACACCTGCACAACAATAGACAAAGAAATCGTCTCCGGGAATAAGTTCTTCACAACTTGACCCACGTCAGTGAAAACATGCAATATGCAACACATATGCAAAGATAAACATGGATATGACCTATCCCAAACTCAATTTCCCATTTAAATCAATGAACAAAGACAAACCGGTCGATCGCCATTCAATGGCGGCCCGACCGCTCGCCGATCGACCGCTCCAATACGGCCGATCACTCAACTCGATTTGACCCTTTGAACATTTGCCGAAAACACGAGAAATAACAAACCAAAAGTGCCATTGCCAATTGTAACATCATCTTATAATCGTGCACATATCCTCATGATATCCACACAAGACAACAGGATTATACTTCTACAACATGTTGTGATTGTTGAAAAGGATCAGGAAGTTAGTCTCACAACGAGTGTGCTGCACCAAACAGAATATATATATATATATATATATGAGCAAAAATGCGGCCCTACCTGACCTTATCAGTAGTCCGTATCCCGTCCCAAACGAAGTGATTAACTTTTACGAAAAAAATACGTAGTTAACTTTGTAAGGTTCCAAGGAGTCTACCACAATGATTAGTTACCATGATGTAACATCCCGACCCAACATTGAGCCCAAAATATCACCAAACTAACCTAACTACTAATTTTAACAACAATTAACAATAAATCCTAGCAAACAATTCAATAATAACACCTGTTCATGGGTCACAATAACGTATAATTAACAACATGCCAAGCGCAGGTATTTAAACCCTAGATAGTGAGCAGGATAACAATTCAAGAATTGGGTAACGCTAGTCCAAAAGAGGCTACTGAATGAATACAAGTTTCAAGCGATCATCTAGACTTATTCAATGTCTATCATAGCTTAAAAGGTTAAATCCTCATACTAAGGTAAAGCTTCTTCATGACAATGATCAAATCACATGTCTGCTCCTAAGAAGCATCATCAATGATCACCTAAAACATTAGAAAAGCAATGGTGAGTCCACGACTCAACAAGTACAATAGTAAACCATGATCAATGTTTAAACATCAATACACAATAACATCATTAACATCAATTGTTTACTCTTCTTTATTCTCATGCTCAATAATGCAATTTCCTTGCTTTCTTCTCATACAGAATCACCAAATACTTTTCATTCAATGCATCTTTACACTACATATCCACATGCACTTCTTTTGCGTATACCGGTATAGCATGAGTGTTCACCCGTCGATGACACACTCTCAAGCCTGTCCTCCTCAAGGATCAGGGACCTCCTCCACTTCCGTGGAGTTGTGATCAACCTGATCACCTTCTCATATGCAATGATGTTTATGAATGAACAAGTAATCATAGATTCATTATTATTAATCATCAACCATCAATCACATATCCATCAATACCAAATAACTCATGACCATTCACATTACTTGAAATTAAATAAAGCAAACTCACAGCAATGTAATGGTAATAAATGGTAAAGTATACAGTGTTCAACCAATGAACACCGTCTACCATGCACTTGCCTGTTTACCCTTGTGACGCCGCATAGCGATGTGGTGGTAATGCACATGAGGCCACACCTTGGACAACAATTCAAGACACATATCAAAAATCATACATTACAACACGACACTTTATTCTAACCGACATCGCACGCCACGCCAAACCGATCTTTTCAACTCGAAACTACGGACACACTACCCATCGTCCCAATGAGTGAAACAACCCTATCTCACTCGTCCCGAGCTCCAAATTTGACCATCCAAGACTTTGTGGAATCCTCACAAAACAACCTACAATTTCTTAGTTATGACGAGACTCGATTCTACCGCTTTCTATCCCATTTCTTTACCCCTAAAGACTGTTCTAGATTCTATTGGAACACTCCGATTCACAATTTTATATCTTTAATTCTACACTTGAACATATAGGAATAATATGAGTTCTAGAAACTAAACAATATTTCCTACAATATTCAAGTAAACACAAATATTTAATTTTACCAAGTTCTACACAAAATCGAACCAACTTCACGAAGTCTGCCATCTACATCCCGAGTCTAGACAGCAGCCTTCCATAAGCTGTATCATTTGAAAATTTTGGATTTTGGAATAAAAATAACCATTTGATTTCGTTGAATTGCTCAAGCTTAACTTGGAGATTTTGGAAAGTTGAAAGTGATTTAATATGAGTTAATCAAACTTCAACTAATTTGAAGCTTAGTATGTTTTGAGTTTATTGGAGTTCTCTGGTTTGGGATCCCCTTTTATTGCCCATTCTCTCCTCCGTGCGCGCGCGCTTCAATCCTTGTGGGTCGCTCGATCGTGATTGAATGGCCCGATCTCGCTCTTGCGCGTTCGCCACCCAAACGCCCCAATCCTTATGGGTCATCCGATCGTGTTTGAACGCCCGATCTCGCTTGCGTATTCGCCATCCAACGTCCCAATCCTTGTGGGTCGCCCCGCCGTGTTTGAACAGTCCGACCTCGCTTGCACGCTCGCCCAATCCGAATGTCCCAATCCTTGTGGGTCGCTCAATCATGTTTGAACGGTTTGATCTCGCTTGCACGCTCGCCATCCAACATCTCCAATCCTTGTGAGCCGTCCGATCGTAATCAAACGATCTTCATCCTCGACCATCCTCTTGGTCACGACCTCCCCTTTGCAAAGACCACCCTCCTGGTCAAGACCACCTCGTGATCACGACCTCCCTTTTGCAAACACCCCCCTCTTTGGTCGCAACTGCTCTTTTTGCAAAGACCACCCTCTTTGGTCGCAACCGTTCTTTTTGCAAAGACCACCCCCTCCTCAGGACCTCCTCCCCTTTGGTCACGACCTCCCTCTCGGTCACGACCCTCTTCTTGGTTTCGACCAGCCCCGCTTGTGAGCCCCCTGCTCACCTTTTCCTTCCTCTCGTGGCGTCACGACTGCGGCGAAGGTCCTTGCACATTAAATGCCGTTGGTCTCCTCCCCTACCTGCCCCAATCCCCTCCCTCACCTGCCGGTAGTGCACCAATGTCACGCTGCCGCGAATCCCGCTCCATCGCCCTGGTCATCTTCCACCTCCGCCCTCGTCAGCACCACGGGCTCTCGCCGCTCGGGTCAGCGCTGGGCGTGCATTTCGCACCAGCTCACCTGCTCCTGTCACTCGCATTAAATGCGACGTCCTCTATTGTACCCACGCAATCCTCCTCTCACCGGACCTCTCTGCGCCTATATAAAGCACCAGGGAGCCCCGTTTTACCTTTTTGTTTGGACCTCCCACTCAGCTTTTCAATTCTCTCTCTTTCACTCTCTCACCCTCGACCTCCTTCGTTCAAGCTCTAACTTGAGTAGTTTACCTTTCTATCTTCACCTTACTTCAGTATCTTTCTTTTGGTTCTGGTTTGGTGTTTTTGTTGGAGTTTTTATAGCTTTATTTTCTTATTTGGCTTTATTTGCACGTGTAGATTCTGGCTTCTCTGAAGAGTTTGTGGACTCGACAACCTCAACTGAAGCTTTCCAACTCTTCAACGAAGGCAAGTCGTAGACCTTTGATCATGTTGAACCCAGTTTATAAAGTTATGTTGTTTTGTATCAACATGTATAGCTAGTTGTATAAAAATAGTTTGGGAGATAGCTAAACACCTACTTGACAGTATGACTCCTTGGATAATTTTGTTCGACATGTTGACATGTACCCTTGGGCGCCATAAGTTGGGTAATCTTAGTTGGACATTGTTGTAATACCAACCTGGGTATCGTGTATGCTTAGTCGTGCTTTAGTTATCCAAAGGATTTTCGTTCACTTGCTCAAAGAATGCTTGAACTTGACTTAATGAAATATAGAATTATAGTGGAGCCACTGTTGTTAAAAAGATGTTGTGTCACGGCAAGAGTTGTCATTTGACCGGGTTAAATGAAAATGATTTCTTGCTTAGGCGAACAATCGCGCAGTAAAGGGGGTGCAGGAAGCACATTGGGATGAGGATGTTTCGCCTGAGCTACTACTAAGGACTTAACTTTGTGCTCCATTGATCTAGGCCTTACCGTGCAACCACAAGTCTATTATGGGGTGGATAGGGCAAACTATTTAGTAATATTTTGAGTCGGTTCTGTCGTGGTGGTGTGTGCTGATTCACATGGCGCAAGAGGGGGTCAGGAAGGCGAAACCCTTGCGGACAGAATCGAGTCAAAAGTGAGCTTTAAAAGAGCCTTTTGATAGTCTCACCTTGATTCACATGTCAAAGGAAACGTGTGGTATATCACGCGATTATCTCTTGTGAGTCAAGTGTACAACCTCTGCAGAGTGTAAAACTATTCGAATAGTCGTGTCTCCGGTTATGGACAATGCCTGGTGATTTGTCACAAGGGGTAGAGTTGTTAAAAAAGGAGTGGTCGTGAGTCGACTAGGAGTGGTCGTGAGTCGACCAGGATTGGTCGTGGGTGACCACGAGTGGTTCGGAGAGTGAGTAGGGTGCTCACGCGCTGTTTTCAAAGAACTTGTTTACTTATGTATTACTCTTTCAACTTGTGCCTTGCAATCTACTTATTGTATTTGTTGTCAATACTGCTTTCTGCAAATTAACCATAATGCTATCCTTGTCAAGCCTTGCATGAATATTACTTGTATATATTTCCCTACGACTTGCTGAGTACATTCAAAAGTACTCATGACTTGTGCCCTCTGATTAAGCAGTCGAAGAAGAAGAACCAGTGAACTCAGGGTTCTATGAAGAGGAGTTTGTTGAAGACCCTGCGATCTAGGAGACGTTCTCCACTCGATAGCATGTGGGAGAATCGAATGGCTTATGTAAGTTATTTGTCCCGCGGCCCTCTTTTGTTGTAAGCCCGTGTGATGCACCTTGTAACAATCTTGACCGTAAGGTTTTGCTATTAATATTAATTTGTGCGCTTCACCTTTAGTTTGTTGTATGGCTATGATTTCACCTATGTTGTAATTGTGCGAGCTAGCGATCGATCTTGGGACTAGTTCGAATGCCCAGGGGTCTCGAGGTTATATACCGGGGCGAAATTTTCCCTCCTAAAATTTCTGAAATTCTACTAAGTAATTCTATTTATTTTTTTTCTTTAATTACTTTCTCTAATTTGTTAAGTACTCAAATAATTAAACGGGATATTACAATCTACCTCCCTTAATCAGAATTCATCCCCGAATTCTACATGCCATACTACTCGAAAGAATACCCACAATTGTAATAAATAACAAATAACACGTACCCGACGTGAACAATTCTAGATACTGCTCACGTATGCGAGACTCCAACTCCCACATTGCGTCCCTCTCGAACTAATACGTCTACAGCACCTTAACGTATACCAACGTCTTGTGCCTCAACACTCGTCCCAACCTTTCCAGGTACACTTAACGGGTGGGACTCGAAGGTAAGGTCTTATTCGATGGCCAACGGCTCTAACGAAATCTCAAGTTTCGGACCTCTCAGGTACTCAGTCGACACCGGAACATACAAGACATTGTGTACCCTGCGCATGGACTCGGGACGGTCCTAGCGAAACACTAACTTCCAAAATCCCCGTAACTTCCAGAAACAAACCAATGTACCTTGGGCCAACCTTCCCTTTGGTACCAATCCACACAATCTGTACATAACACCAGGAACTCTTGCTCTATCTCTCAATCGATCGTTTCACCTTAACAAGGAGCACCTCTTATAACCAGGGACGCACAACAGAACTCGTTTTAAACAATCCCTTTACAAACCGAACCCAATCAAAATAAATGATTCTCATCGCAACCACGCATTACCAACTCCCCACCAAAAGAGTCAAATCCAAAATCAAAGATTCATCATGAAAACCTTTACACTTTTCAATTAGGCATTTTGTAAATAAACACCACGTAAGCCAAAGAAGAAATCACTCGAATGCCCAATTCAGTCATTTTCTTTGTTTTTCTGAATTGGAAAGAACCACACATGCCAACATAAAGCCAAAAAATAATCATCTATTTTCTGTTTGCTCATTTTCAGAGGGCATAGCTAGCATTTCCTGAGGCTAGCCAAAAAATAGAAAAATATTTAGATATAGAACGAACTATCATATACGGCTACCACCTACAACCGTCTGTGATATGTCGGATATCATAGACGGTTCTTTGTGCTAGCTGTCTGTGATATGTCTCTAATCACACATGGTTAGTACATATAACTATTTGTGATAACTGACATATCACATATGATTTTTTGTAGAAACTGTCTGTGATAGTAGACCTTCATAGACAGCTTCCACAAAAAACCTTCTATATTGTGACTTATCACAGACAGTTCACAAATCGTCTGTAATAACCGCATGTTATCACAAACACATAAATTCAGATGGTTCCAAAATCGTCTATGAGGACGGTTTAGAATTGTCTGTGATAACCATTTGTGTAGTAGTGTGCTATTAAAATTTTTATATGCAATGCTATACAGTCGATCTGCATAGATGTGGCCATGCTAATGCTACCATTGCCCGGCCTTCAGCTATTTAGCGTTGCTCTAGTGCTTGATTATTGGTTCTCTTCTTTGCTAATCTCTTACTCCCTCCCATCACAAAATAATGTCGTTTTAGACATTGATACGGTTTCCAAAATACAACTTTGACAACTAATTTCTATTGTAATATATTTATAAAACGTTTTATGAAAGTTTTTTTCGATGCAAATCTATACATAATGTTTTCACATGTTCAATCTAAATATTGAAAAAAATAATAGCTAAAGTTTAGAAAATTTGACTACACGTACCCCAAAACGACATTCTTTTGTGACGGGGGAATACATCCTTGGTATCACCTTCAATCTATCGCACTATTGATTGCCACCTCTATACCCCGGACGAGTAACTAAAAGAATTTTTTTGAGGTTAGGGCATGTAAATAGTTCACAATGTATGATGTTTCTTTTATTATGGATTGCTATCCACCTCCGCCAATCTTCTTTTTTTTTGGTTGGTAGCGACAAATTATATATATATATATATATATATATATATATATATATATATATATATATATATATATATATATGGCTTTCCATTCTATTTTTAAGTTAGTACATGTCCCAAGTACCTTTCTAAAGGTACCTCTTAACACTAGGCCATCGGATTACAATTAGTACATGTCCTACAACTTAAGTACCTTTCTAAAGGTACCTCTTAACAATAGGCCATCGGATTACAATGAATGAACCGTCATTGTGACTTCCAGGCGACGAAGAAACCCTCATGCATTATGTAGTTTCAGTTTTGCTAATTATAAGTAATAAAAATCTAGCGTTAGATGTGTTTGGTTGCGAACAGCATTTCGTGAATATTGGAACAGTATCCGGCAGCGCTACTGTCACCAGTGCATTTTTACCCTTTTGATTTTTACTGTAGCCCATGCACTGTAGCTGTTTGTGTATCGCTTTGTGGTCTGTTTGTTTTTTTATTGGACTGTGAAAATCGTTTTCTAATACAAAGCATTGTAGACTCTCTGCATTGAAGCTTTCGATACATAGGATTTATTTCCATTTGGTTGATGTATGTCCTTCAGCCGGTAGATGTTGATCAGATAGAGGAAAAATCGACTTATTCCTAAGCTGGCGCATGATGTATTTTTCTGCTACTTTTTTGCGTGGTTTATACCAGCAACGGGTGAGATCATCCCCAAAAGAATGTTTGTAAACCCTTGGATAAACCTGATTAGGATTGAAGTTCTAGTGCAACTAAGCGTGACCACATATTTAACATTTTGAATTGAGCCCAATAATCTCACCCACCCACCTGCTAGGCTGCCACGAAATGTTCAGATTTACCACTGAGGGTCCGCAGGAATTTCTCGAGGAATAATTTAATTCCCGCAAGAATTAGCGAAAAAAATCGTATTCCAAATGGGAAAACAAATTGAAATACACAGTGAGGGTAGACGAATGGTACATCATTGTAGTTTGTAATACCAGAAGCAGATGAACGTTTATGTGTTTAAGAGCACTGATTTTTCCGGTTTCAATCAGTTCCTCCCTACCAGTAGCCGTCAATAGAACCCGAAACCAATGAAAGAACATAAAAAAGAACAGAGTAATCAGATAATTTGAGGAGAAGCCTTTATTAATTTCCCAATCATTCTCATACATAATGAGCTCAGAGAAAGTATTCTTAGTGCAACCTCACAGATCACACATCTCAAAAGGAAGCTACAGTGAGGGCAGGGACGGAAAAACTAAATCCTCCTACGGCTAACACAACATCAACAACCCGTTTATTGACCCAGAGGAGGGACTGTGTAGCCTGCAAAACCAAACACACATCATGCGTCTGTAAACATAAATCAAAACCGCGCGTTTGCTAACATATATTTCACTTACTTCCGCACTTGTAGCCAGGCTCGAATGGCTTCTTGCAGAACTTGGCAATGTACACGACCTTCTCCATGCACCATTCCTTCTCGGTACCCTTGGTGACATGGGAGCACAGGCACGGGATGTCCGCCTTCTGCCACACGGCGCAGCACGCCTCCGACGGGTTGAGCTTTGGGTTCGCCGGCCACTGCGCGTACTTCTTGCACTCCCGGATCATGTCATCCCGGTCTTTGCCGCAGCCCCCATCAGCCGACACGGCTACTACGACAGCGAGGACCAAGAACAAACCCAGGAGTAGTTTTGCCATGGCTATAGCTTTTGTACCTTGTATAGTAGGACTTGTGTGGTTTCGGTGTGAGTTATTTTTGTCTGGAATGGTTGGGTTTATATAGGATCATTGAAGAAATGCCACTACGTATAATATATTGAATATATACATCACTTTATATCTGTAGGAGATGCCACTACGTATAATATATTGAATATATACATCACTTTATATCTGTAGGAGATGCCACTACGTATAATAAATCCTAGCAAGCAATTCAATACTAACACCCGTTCACAGGTCACAATAACATAGAATTAACAACATGGCAAGCCCAGGTATTTAAACTATAGATAATGAGTAGGATGACAATTCAAGAATTGGGTAACACTAGTCCAAAAGAGGCTACTAAATGAATACAAATTCCAAGCAATCATCTAACTAGAGTTATTCAATGTCTATCATAGCTTAAGAGGTTAAATCCTCATACTAAGGTAAAGCTTCTTCATGACAATGATCAAATCACCTGTCTGCTCCTAAGAAGCATCATCAACGATCACCTAAAACATTAGAAAAGCAATGGTGAGTCTATGACTCAACAAGTACAATAGTAAACCATGATCAATGTTTAAAAATCAATACACAATAACATCGTTAACATCAATTGTCACTTTTCTTTATTCTCATGCACAATAATGCAATTCCCTTTCTTTATTCTCATACGGAATCACCAAATACTTTTCATTCAATGCATCTCTACACTACATGTTCACATGCACTTCTTTTGCATATACCGATATAGCATGAGTGTTCACCCGTCGGTGACACACTCTCAAGCCTGTCCTTCTCAATGATGGGGACCTTCTCCACTCCCATGGAGTTGTAATCAACCTAATCACTTTCTCATATGCAATGATGTTTATGAATGCACAAGTAATCATAGATTCATCATTATTAATCATCAACCATCAATTCCATATCCATCAACACCAAATAACTCATGACCATTCACATTACTTATAATTAAATAAAGCAAAATCACAGCAATGTAATGGTAATGAATGGTAAAGTATACAGTATTCAACCAATGAACACCGTCTACCATGCACTTGCCTATTTACCCTTGTTACGTCGGATAGCAATGCAGCGGTAATGCACAAGAGGCCACACTCCCTGGACAATAATTCAAGACACATCAAAATTCATATATTACAGCACCGATACTTTATTCTAACCGACATCGCACGCCTACACTAAACTAACCTTTTCAACCCAAAACTATCGGACACACTACCCGCTGTCCCAGTAGTGAAACGGCCCTATCTTACTCGTCCGAGCTCCAAATTCGACCATCCAAGACTTTATGGAATCCTCACGAAACAACCTACAATTTCTTAGTTATCTCGAAACTCTGATTCTACCATTTTCTATCCCATTTCTTTACGCCCGAAGACCGTTCTAGATTCTGTCGGAACAGTCCAATTCACAATTTTATATCTTTAATTCTACAACTTGAACATATATGAATAATATAAGTTTTGGAAACTACAAAATATTTCCTACAATATTCAAGTAAACATAAATATTTAATTTTACCAAGTTCTACACGAAATCGACTCAACTTTACGAAGTCTGCCATCTACGTCCCGAATCTGGACAGTAGCCTTTCGGAGGCTGTATCTTTTCGCTCACTACTCCATTTTTAACGATCCATACCTTCATGGAAAGCTAACACGTTAACCTATCTTTTCTCCAATTGTACCGAAGTCCAATTCTGAATCTAAATATCCTAAATCGACCGTGCAACGTTTTGCCCTAATCCTGACGAACTGGGGTAAAATGTCATCTATCCTTCCCTTCCCAATGACCAAACGGTTCTACAAAAATTGAACCACAACTAAACTAAGGAATCCTAAAAGGTTTCATATCATTACCCTTGGAGATCAACACGCCGAACAAGAATTTTCCCGCGAGTTCCTCCTCTTCTTCTTTCTCTTCTCTTCCGTTCTTATTCCTTCTTCTTGCTCCTAGTGTCACCCTTGCAGCATCACCACAGAGAATCCCAGTAGCAGCTCATGCCACAACATGTATGCTTAGTTTCCTTAATCTCTCTCTCCCTCTGTTGTCCAATGCATGCAGTCGGTAGAGCATTCAAAGCGCAACCCAATGCATGCAGTTAGTAGAGCATTCAAAGAACAACCGACAGCATACAGCAAGGAGGCGCAGGGCAGCAGAGAAGAAATGCTAGCGCAATGCTTGCATGCAGCATGCAAGGATGGAAGAAGGCAAAGGCGTTAGTAGCAGGGGCAAGACGCGCAATAAGGCGGTGGCAGGGCAGGCAGGGGTGGCGGCGTGTGCAAGGGTTGCATATCCACTTGATCATCTTTAATGCCGGTCAGCCTCTCACATGGGCCACAGGGCTATTGGGCCGAAGGCCCAGGTTCTTTTCCCTTCCTAAAATTTCTGAAATTCTACTAAGTAATTCTATTTATTTTTTCTTTAATTACTTTCTCTAATTTGTTAAGTACTCAAATAATTAAACGAGATATTACATTCTACCTCCCTTAAACATGATTTGTCCCCGAATTCTACATGCCATACTACTCGAAAGAATGCCCACAATTGAAATAAACAACAAATAACACATACTCGACGTGAACAATTCTGGATACTGCTCACGCATGCGAGACTCCAACTCCTAAGTTGGGTCCCTCTTGGACTGATGCGTCCACAGCACCTACCAACGTCTTGTGCCTCAACACTCATCCCAACCTTCCCAAGTACACTCAACGAGTGGGACTCGAAGGTAAGGTCTTACTCGATGACCAACGGCTTTAACGAAATCTCAATCTTCAGACCTCTCAGGTACTCAGTCGACACCGGAACATACAAGACGTTGTGTACCCCGCGCATAGACTCAGGACAGTCCTAGCGAAACGCTAACTTCCAAAATCCCCGCAACTTTCAGAAACAAATCAATGTACCTTGGGCTAACCTTCCCTTTGGTACCAAACCATACAACCTGCACATAACACCAGGAACTCTTGTTCCATCTCTCAATCGATCGTTTTACCTTAACAAGGAGCACCTTCTTTAATTAGGGACGTACAACAGAACTCGTTTTAAACAATCTCTTTTACGAACCGAACCTAACTGAAAATAAATGATTCTCATCACAACCACGCATTACCAACTCCCTACCAAAAGAGTCAAATCCAAAATCGAAGATTCATCACGAAAACCTTTCTACTTTCCAATTAGGTAGTTTACAAATAAACACAATGCAACCCAAAGGAGAAATCACACGAATGCCCAATGCAATCATTTCGTTTGTTTTTCTGAACTGGAAAGAACCACACATGCCAACATAAAGCCAACTCAAATTGGAAATGACCTCTGTCATAAACACACATCTCAAACAAGAATCAAGAGAACATTTCACTACCTAAGAAAATATTCTTTTCTCAATTTTCTTTTAGGAATAAACTTTCTTTTCAAATCATCGCATTAACTCCTTCCTCTTAATTGGCAAACTCAAAGCGATGCTCAACCCGAAAACAACAACCACACTCATCTAGAGGGACTCTACTAATCCATAAAAAGATACTCTAGTCCACTCCTCTACTAAAGGAATTATTTTGACAAATAATTCCCAACACCTCAATAAAGATTTTCACCCACAATTACATCACTTCAATCCTTTAAGGATAATCAACTTGAAATTCTCAACGCACACACTCATTTAGTATACCCAAAGGATTCTATCATTGATAACCGCACTATTCAGAACCCACTTTTGTTCTACTACTTCTACACATAATCATTGGGCAATCAAGATTCCAGCATAAAACTGCAAAATCCAAATTCCACCCCCAAGACTTATATAATCAAATTTCTGATATAATTAATATTGAAATCATCCAATCCGATGACTAAAATTTTCACAATCCAGATATACTCACTCATTATAACATCAGTCATGTAAATATATTCTCCATCGACTTCCCTAGAAAGACTCTAACCTCAAAAGGGATATTCACTTAAAATCGAGTCATACACTGACACTAACACACCAATCCTCGCTAATCTTAGGCTCAATAAACTACATCGCCAATATTCACCTACAAAATTTGCAATTTACATAATCTCAATACTCTAAATAATCGATTAAGATTCCCAAACTTTTAATAATTATAATATTCCATCAACATGAACAAAATGTCTTGGACCACAAATCACTATAGGTTCTACTAGATGCAACAATGTAATCAATTTAGCTCCAAAGACAATCATTCTATTTAAA
Source organism: Ampelocalamus luodianensis (assembly GCA_036346255.1). NCBI lineage: Eukaryota > Viridiplantae > Streptophyta > Magnoliopsida > Poales > Poaceae > Ampelocalamus > Ampelocalamus luodianensis. The sequence continues at coordinate 55,567,757 of CM070617.1, read as the reverse complement.
TCAAATTCTCTCCAAGGGTTATTCCATGAATTCAATTTACCCTCCAATGCATCTCAAATAACCTTTCACCCAAAGTATCACAAAATCTTTTACTTGACCACACTATCCAATAGCTACTATTCACCCTAAAAGACTCGCAACACAATTCAACTATTTCTCTCTAAAAACAACAAATAAAAATAATTTTCGGCACATAAAAAAGTTTACCACTCGCAGTAAGCACAAACTCAAGAGAAACTAATCAAATAGCAATGATTCTGGAAAAGAAAATGACGAGACCTTAGTTATGGGCACATGTCCCACAAGAAGAAAATTTCAAACCTCAACGAATAAGAATAAAGCATTGCTATTGAAACTCGAAAAACCCTTAAGCGGCAACGACAGAAAAGTTAAATGAACTTCAATAAGTTACAAGTTACAAAACTTAACTCTGATCTCAAATACTTCTAGTACACTCTTTCCTTTAACAAAGAAAATAATTTTCCTTTGATTACAACACCACGTTGCCACCTCAAACAAGAAGAGCTTTCAAAACTAAATCACATTAATTACTTAAGAACCAATAGAACTTTCCAACACATCACTTTGCTCAACAAATTTTAGCTACCACATAAATCATGAACTCCGAAAGATTACGAAAACAAAGCTTGAAGCATTTCATTTGAGCTATACCACGAAAGACAATCAAATTATTTTCTTTCTATAAGAATCAACAACACCCTCATAAGTTCCAATCCCTTACAGACAATCTTACTAATATCCAGAATAATACACTCTTAACAAGGATCATCATAGTCTACTCTTCCACTATAAAGCTCTAAAAAAAACTCACCAAATCGTTTCATACTACTTTATCATTCCATCCTCAAATTAAGAGTCCACAAAAACTTTACAACTTCACTACAACAACCAATTTATTATAGAGGAGATCTAATACATAAATCAAAAGGTTCTACCAAAACCCTTTCATCAAGAACATACTATTATCCAATAATTCCACCATCATGTAAACATAAGTCACCCATTAAATCCCATCAGTTCAACTCTTAGTGATGCTCAACACCAAACTTCAATACACAATGATTGCACTACAACGATCGTTGTTATCGACTGACTTCATCATGAAATCTAGTGGCTACCTACTTCCCTTTTGCAAATCACATGAATATTTACAAACATATATTCAACTGTTCCTCCTTATATTCAGATTTTGGTGCAAAATCCCAATAAAACTTCCAGAATCGTAGCCTTCCATCGATCAAAAGACTGAACGACACTACAACCAAATTCTTCTAATCATTCTAGCTAGAATAACTATCTAGAAACTCCTCCTATAAATTTTAGATCCACCAATATTCAATCCTTTCGATCTTTTGTACACAATTCTAACGCATCCCGTGCTCGCTGCTGTCCAAGGGGAGAAGAAGAAGGAGTTCCCGTGAGATCGGTTCTAGGTGGAAGAAGGAGGCGAAGAGTGGAGATCTTCTTCGGTGTAACCGATCGTCATCTTCCCTGCGATCATACAAGGGCAATTGGTCCTGTGCATGCGCGCACGAATTCTGCATGGGTATGCGGCGACGTTGCATACTCTTGCATTCACGGAAAGTGTAATGCACATGAAAGATAAAGAGAAAGGATCCTTGAGCATTGCATTTGCATGTGAGATGTTTTATTATTGCTCTTCAGATATGGATGCTGATGTTATGGATTGATTTATGTGTCTCTTTATTTATGTACTTGCCGAGTCTCAGGACTCACTCTTGCTTTTATTGTTGTTTTAGGTACCCAAGCCAAGAACGACATGCATGGGGAAAGTAGTTTGGTAGTCACGCACATGCCACATGAATTAAATAAAGTTGAATAATCTTCAGATCGTATTTGTTTTTAGTAATTGGGCAAGGTGCTCAAAGGTTTTTATGTCTTGTCTCTTGTAGTGGTTTAAATGTAATAATGTTGAGTAGTGGAACTTCTTGCCTCTCTATTATGTTAGACACTTAACATGTCTTTGATTATCTTTTGATGTCTCTGGATGATAGTTTAGTTAATATATGGATTATTCAGAAGTTGGAACCTCCGTAATTAACTTTACAAGGGAGGTTCTGCAAAATTTATTAAGATTGCCTTGATTAGAATTATTAGGGTTTGTTTAGTAGCATTTCAGGCTCATGTTGGGCTGGGGTGTTACATCTAACAATTAATCATACTAGGAATATGTAAATCTAGCAACTATATATGATCACCAAGTATCTATAGATAAGATAACTCCAATATTAATATCCACTAAGGCAATAATCTGCATCTCCCCAACTTTTCCTTCCCACGTAGTTAGATTAATCCATTAAGACCAAATAATCCAACAAGTTTAGCAAACTAAATAATTTTAATGATCAAACTAGTTCATCAATATTCCACACTTCTTAAGAACTCCATTGACTCTAATTAGGTATGGACATACTCTTAGTCACTATTTGTCATGTAATTACCCTAAGACAACATCAAATTAATCCACTTCACTTCCAATGATCTTGGTTAAGTTCGATTATGCACTAAGCTACAGACCCAACTTAACAACTCATACCTTATTAATGAACTTCTATGTTTACCACCTCTCACTTAAACATAACAAGACATCACAAAAGGGTTTTAACACTTTCTTTTAGAAAAAGAGAGGCATTAAACTTCCACACTCCAAATCTTCTAAAAGAAACTTGTAGAGTCAAAACTTCCACATGATAACGGACTTGCCAAAAGATAATATTCATTATCCAAAATACCAAGCGTAATAAAGAGTCACAAGTCCCAACAAGAAAGGTAGAACCCTTATGAAAAGATCAATCTTACCGATTTACAACGCTCACAAGCAGCAAAAACAACTCAATAGTCGGGAGAACAAATAATCGCTTTATGGAACCAATAAAGACCAATTGAAACTCACCAACTGCACTGTAACCACTAACCCAAGAAAAAATTCATTGATCTCAACTATAACAAGAACAACCAAATGCAAACTCAAGGGAAACAACAACCTTCCCCAAAGAACTTATTCCCAACCTCTCTAACTAAATTACCCAAGAGAAAACTCTTCATTATCCCCATACCACGAACAGTGGTACAACCTAGTCATGCTTATAGCCACAACCACAATCTCTACCTCTCGTCATAGCTATCAACCACAATCAACAACACACAATAGGTTTAAAGAACCAATATCAACTCATACACCCGCATAACAACATATCGAAAGCATAAGAGCAATACTCGTCCCATTTTCATCCTACTGTACACTAGTGTGTCAAATTTTAAGTTAATTAACCATTAGTAAATTTTAGTTAATTTTACTACTCTTGAAACAAATTTTAGCAATTTTAGGTTACCTAAGTTGTTAATCTATTCACCACGGACCTAAAACCTGCTCTGATACCAACTATAATACCCCGGCCCAACACTGAGCCCGGAATGCTATCAAACTACCCTAACTACTAAATTTGATAATAATTAACAATAAATCCCAGCAAGTAATTCAATACTAACACCCGTCCATGGGTCACAATAACGTATAATTAACAACATGGCAAGCGTAGGTATTTAAACCCTAGATAGTGAGAAAGATAACAATTCAAGAATTGGGTAACACTAGTCCAAAAGAGGCTACTGAATGAATACAAGTTCCAAGCGATTATCTAGAGTTATTCAATGTCTATCATAGCTTAAAAGGTTAAATCCCCATGCTAAGGTAAAGCTTCTTCTTGACAATGATCAAATGATCTAGTGTATGCCGTGTTCAAAGTGTTATCCCCTCCCAAGAAGCATCGTCAATGATCACCTAAAACATTAGAAAAGCAATGGTGAGTCCACGACTCAACAAGTACAATAGTAAACCATGATCAATGTTTAAACATCAATACACAATAACATCATTAACATCAATTGTTCATTTTTGTTTATTCTCATGCTCAATAACGCAATTCTCTTTCTTTATTCTCATATAGAATCACCAAATACTTTTTATTCAATGCATCTCTACACTACATATCCACATGCACTTGTTTTGTGTATACCGGTATAGCATGAGTGTTCACCCGTCGATGACACACTCTCAAGTCCGTCCTTCTCAAGGACCAGGGACCTCCTCCACTCCCATGGAGTTGTGATCAACCTGGTCACCTTCTCATAAGCAATGATGTTTATGAATGCACAAGTAATCATAGATTTGTCATTATTAATCATCAACCATCAATCCCATATCCATCAATACCAAATAACTCATGACTATTCACATTACTTGCCATTAAATAAAGCAAAATCGCAGTAATTGATGATAATAAATGGTAAAGTATATAGTGTTCAACCAATGAACACTGTCAACCATGCACTTGCCTGTTTACCCTTGTGACGTCGAATAGCGATGCGGCGGTAATGCACCAGAGGCCACACTCCCTGGACAACAATTCAAGACACATATAAAAAAATCATACATTACAGCTCTGACACTTTATTCTAACTAACATCGCACGCCTACGCCAAATCGACCTTTTCAACCTGAAACTATCGGACACACTACCTGCTGTCCCAGTTGTGAAATGGCCCTATCTTACTCATCTGAGCTCCAAATTCAACTATCCAAGACTTTATGGAATCCTCACAAAACAACTACAATTTCTTAGTTATGACAAAACTCTGATTCTACCATTTTCTATCCCGTTTGTTTACCCCCGAAGACCGTTCTAGATTCTTTGGAACAGTCTAATTCACAATTTTATATCTTTAATTCTACAACTTGAACATATATGAATAATATGAGTTCTTAAAACTACACAATATTTCCTACAATATTCAAGTAAACACAAATATTTAATTTTACCAAGTTCTACATGAAATTGACACAACTTCATGAAGTCTGCCATCTACGTCCTGAATGTGGATAGTAGCCTTCTGGAGGCTGTATATTTTCGCTCACTACTCCATTTTTAATAATCCATACCTTCCTGGAAAGCTAACATGATAACCTATCTTTTCTCCAATTGTACTGAACTCCAATTTTGAATCTAAATTTCCTACATCGACCATGCAACGCTTTGCCCTAATCCTGACGAACTGGGGTAGAATGTCATCTATCCTTCCCAATGACCAAATGTTCTACAAAAATTGAACCACAACTAAACTATGGAATCCTAGAGGATTTCAGATCATTACCCTTGGAGATCAAAACATCGAACACGAATTTTCCCACGAGTTCCTCCTGCTCCTCTTCTTCTTCTTCTTCTTCTTCTCTTCCCTTCTTATTCCTTCTTCTTGCTCCTAGTGTCACCCTACAGCATCACCATAGAGAATCCCAGCATAACTCATGCCACAACATGTGTGCTTAGTTTCCTTAATCTCTCTCTCCCTCTGTTGTCACAACCGACAGCATACAACAAGGAGGCGCAGGGCAGCAAAAAAGAAAAGCCAGCGCAATGCTTGCTTGCAGCATGCAAGGATGGAAGAAGGCAAAGGCGTTAGTAGCAGGGGCAAGACGTGCAATATGGTGGCGGTAGGGGCAAGTAGGGGCAACGGTAAGGGCAGGCAGGGGCGGCGGCGTGTGCAAGGGTTTCACATCCACCTGATCATCTTTAATACCAGTCAGCCTCTAACATGGGCGACGGGGCTATGGGCCGAAGGCCCTGGTTCTTTTCCCCTCCTAAAATTTCTAAAATTCTGCTAAGTAATTCTATTTATTTTTTCTTTAATTACTTTCGTTAATTTGTTAAGTACTCAAATAATTAAATGGGATATTAAACATGAAACCACCATATAATCATGGAGTTGGTTTACATAATATTTTGAAGGAGTCACTACAATCTATCACATTGTATAAAGCATGCATCAATCTGACAACCTCACAGTCGCCCCTAACACTCGTGATGGGAGAGAACCAGTGGCATGGGCGACGACAGTTTGGCCGTTGCACGAAGAAGATGAAGAGGAAGGGCTATATATATAAGTGATATGCTCTAGAAATAATCATAGAGATGATTGTATCGCTTCCATTTTTATAAACTTTGAATAATATGTTATTTCATCCCGTGAATGAAATATCATTTATATTTACTGGCAAGTAAGTGACTTGTTCGTGAAACTCTCAATTTATGTTTATGATGTCATTCTGACATGTTCGTGAAACTCTCAATTTATGTTTATGATGTTATTCTAAACATCCATGATCTTATGTCATCATGTGAGACAATAATGATTTGCGGATCAGCACATGTATTGATTGATAATCCATTTCATGGATTATGGATATGAGATATCAAATCAATAATGTGGACATATGTTGGAGAATATAGTGTTTGATTAACCCGCCTTGAGACACTACAAGAATAGTTATATTCGTAAGTGTCATTAGTTGGTCTTATACATAGTGTATGCAGGATTCTTAGACCTGAGGTCGTCATGGTTTCCTATATTTGTAATAGTTTACTTAGGGGTTGTCAAACGCTACTTCGTAAATGGTTAGTCATGAAGGTAGCTTTCGAGTTTACTATGAAACATTCGGAGGAATGTGAGCGATCAATATGGAATTTGTCATTCCTCTTTAAAGGGAGAGATATCTCTGAGCCCCTCGATGTGGTCAGAGGAATGTGAGCGATCAATATGGAATTTTTCATTCCTCTTTAAAGAGAGAGATATCTCTGAGCTCCTCGATGTGGTTGGATTAAGGAAGAGCAAGGCCATGCTGAATATGATTGACGAGTCAACTACAACTAAGTAATTCACTACAAGATCAAGTGAAGGATCGAGCAATAATAGGATGGAACATATCTCGCCTTGAGTTCGATCTAGTATCATGAGGCAAAGGGATCAAGGGAATTAACTTTATAAAGGTTCGTTTGATATGATCTTTAAGTCTATTTGGGAGTTGCGATGTTCTGCTAGGAACCCCTACCAACTTGTGGATCAGAATGGAGTTTATGGGTAACGACCAATTATGTCTGAACCTACAGGGTCACACACTTAATGTGTTAGAACAAACTAGTTCGGATTAGATCCGTTAGAGGCTTAAATCATATTATAATTTCTATATGGATAAGAGTCCTAATGGTTTTAAATGTAGGGATCTGTTATAGGCTCTTTATAAGGGGAGGCATGAGGGCTTTTGGGATGATGTTCCACCCACTGAAACCTTAGCCACCTCTTCCCCAAGGCCCTATTGTGCGTGTTGGTGCTAGCACACTGGCACACAGCATTCCACCCTTGCACTATAAGAAAAACATATATACAACAACACACAACGCGCAACGGAAAGCACATGCGTTGCAGAGCAACTCAAACCACCACCTCCCACATCCAAATAAAACTGCTCGGCTACTCCCCTCTAAACTCATCTTATCCTGACTTCCCTCCTCCCTTAGTTGGTTAGTCCCTTTCGCTTCATCTTCCTCTAAAAAATGCCCTTCCTTCCTTCCAAAAAAATCAGCTGCCCCATTCCTTCCCCCAAATTTGTGCTGCCCTTGCCCACCGCCGTAATGCCCTCGCTACCGCGCTGACCCACCCTTGTCCTCGCCCACATCCCTCTCCTCTCACCCATATCCCCTGAGCCGCCCCCTAAACTCCGCGCTATGCCCCTCACCCGCATCCTCTGCCTCCATCGCCCACTCACCTGCCTCTGCGCCGCACTTGCCCATCACTGCCTGCCCCTCGCTCGCCGCCGCGACCCCCCTGCCCTCACCCGCCTCACTCATCCCTCACCTTTGCGCTTGTCCCTCCCTCCCATCTGCGTCGCACCGTCCTCCTCCACCTCGCATCTCCTACTTCGCCTCCTCCATCCCTGGCTTTCGGTGGTGTCCCCAAGCACCGCTACTCCGACTTCATTGTCCATGAAGTCGCCCGCGATGGCTCCCTCGTCCGCCTCACCTCCTTTGATGTAATACCTCAAATTCCAATTAGAGAAAATATTATTTGGGAGAGGAAAATTTATTCAATATCGAATGCAACAAAGTTTAGAGATGAAAATAAGTTCAAAATTCAGATTTTTGAGAGAGTTTTGGGCCACCAACCCACAGTCGCAGAGGAAAGAGCCGGCCTTAGAGGCCCATGGCCCATGGAAGGATGGCAGCCCACTTGAAGGCAAGGAAGGGGGGATCAAGCCACAAACCCTAGTTTGCTATAGTATTTCCGCACTGCTACAGTGCCACCGCCCTGCTACAGTAGCCACGCCCTTGGCCGTCGCTACAATCTCCGGTGTTTCCTCTGCAAATTGGCCGGCCATAAGGAAGAGGAAGGAAGAAGGAGAAGAGGAGAGGTTGTCCTCGCGGGGTTTGATCAACGTAACACGCATATTCAAGGGTATCAATTCGTTTCCCCGCTGTTTTGATGATGTTTAGATGTGAATTTGGATTAGTTTGATTGGATCGAGTTCGTCCTGTTGTGGATCAATTCTGTCCAGTGGATTGCGTGGTCCGTTTCAGTTCTTAGAGGCCCAATTAGAGGTTTTGATCTCCTAGAGATATTTACATAATATTCTTAGCTTTCGGTGGCCGCCAAGAACACCTGATTCCGATGTACAGATCAAAAGTTATGATCGTTTTAGTTTCTGCTGTCCAGAATTCTGACGAGATCTACCTTTCAAGTTGTCTCTTAAAATATGTTTATGATAATGGACGATTCAGGGTTTTCACTCAACTAGGTTATTGTAGATAATTTCATAACCTTCTCATATTGGTAAAGAACTCTCTAATCGGAGTTATGGAACAAAAGTTATGATCTGTTCTTTGCAGCTGTTTTTCTGGGTTAGGCGAATTTTGTTCTGCCTGTTACCAAATTAATTTGGCCGAATCGGGAGATCTTGTCAACTAGAATATTGTAAATTTGTTTGTTGAGAATCATTAGAAACTGGGCTCACCTTGTTCTGAGTTCCAGATCATTAGATATGAATTTTACCGTGCTGCTGTCCAGTTTCGGTTTAAGACTGAGATGTCTGTTTTCAGAATAGGTCTTATAGTTAAATCTTGAGGTACCGGGAAAGCATTGTAGAACGTTGTTAAGTCATGACGTTTATCATGTTGTTCTTATTTCGTTTATTTAATTGTTTAGGCAGCGAGGCTTCGGGTTTGGGAGCACCATCGTTGCCTGCTAACGCATCGCAACGCGGAAGGCAAGTACTTTGATAATCTTACCAAATGTGATTTATGAATGCTTGAATGTTTGTGTTGTGATTTCTTATGTTACACGAGAAGGTTCAATGTTTATATTCTTTCATTTGTGATATTCCCATACCTAGAGATGATGATATTCTTTATTCAATAATTCATTTCATGCATCCATTATTCATGTTTCATCCACGTGAGTGGATTGTAAGTCCCACCATTCCAATGTGGGCAGATTTGGACATTGTCATGTCCCGTGCACGGGAGTGGATAGAAAGACCCATCAATTCCAGTATAGGCACGTAAGACCCATCAATTCCAGTATGAGCAGATTTGAATACCCGTATGAAACGTTCTTCATACGGGATTTGGATCCCCGTATTTTGTTAAATGCGGGCTTAAGTGAACACCGACGGGTGTGTCACTAGCTATACCGGTATAAGCACGTGTGCAGTCCTTCCAATTCATTAATTCCATTAATTCCATGCATTCATATATTCATTCAATGTATGTTCACATTCTGTGAAGAGGTTGTCTTGTTCATAACTGATGTATGTTCAGTTATTCAATGTGCTTGCTGAGTCTTGGACTCACTCTTACTTTATTTATTTATTTTTAGGTGATCGTTGGCGATGATTCTCTTGGGAGGGAGTAGACACGCACTACTTATTCACTTTACCTTACACCAGTTTCAATAAAAGAACTTGATTCTGTTTTTCATTCATTAAGTGATGGACTGTAATAGATAAACTTAGATGTGGATGGTATCTTTCTCTACGTTAAGGTTGTTTAAATAACTGCTTATGTTCCATGATCATTCGTTTGATATGGTTATCTTAGTGGATTCAGTAGACTTGAATAGTTGGAATTTGTGATCTGTTGTTGGATTCAGTTTTTAATTCCTGCTTAGGTTCTAAAAGATGTTGAACTTTTTATATTAGTTGATAAGTTATTCTTGAAGTTCTTCTACAATATTGTTGTATGTTAGGCCTTTACGTAGCATTTTGGCTTCTGAATAGCCAGGGTGTTACATTTGATCTCCCCGATGAGGTACGCGCATTTCATAACCTCACCGTGGTGATGTTTGGTTCACGATTCACACGTCCGATCCCAATTTCACTACCAATTGTAGATTGCAGTGCGTGGATGTGAAGGAGGTGGAGACATCTATGATCTTGCTGACGCTTCCATAGATGATGTTGTGCATGGGTGTTCCATGATAAAGCAATGTAGGCAAGGTAGAAGCAGCCATCCATCAACTAGGTATGTCCCGATTTGTCCTGGCCTTGGCATTGTGGTAATGCTAGAATGAATAACAGTTTGCTAAATATTCCAAATGCTATTTCATATATGGAAAAGTGCTTTAGCTGCTACATGCTTGTTTAGGTGTTCCATTCATCTGCATGGGATGAATGTTCTTTGCAGCTTGCTGATAGCTGAACTTGCGTTATCGGCAGACTATTAGATTTCTTTTACCTTTGATAAAAATGTTTGTCACTTTATTTCTCTTTTCAGATTGAGAAGATATAGTTGATGGTTTGGACTGTTTGGTAAACTTGTGTGTAGAATGGAAATTTTTATCACCCAAAGGCTTGACTGGTTATTTAAGATGAACTGCTAATATCAATTATGCTTCCCAAGTCTATGTATTTTAGTTTAGTAAAACATCTTCTTAGCTTTTAGGAATTCTTTCTTGTGCTTACTAATTTTTTTCACTCCAATCTACCTGCAGTTCAAATTGTGTCATGAAGTTCATCTATTTATCATGCATCCGTTTATACTCAGGTTAGATTTTCAGCAACATGGTGCATTTCCTAACAATGATCTTGTCACCTGTGCATGTGCCTCTCAATATATCATTTGTTTAGTGAAAGCTGTGTGCTTGGACATTTTTAGCATACTTCTTGAAAGATAATGTTACTTCTGGAGGTGTGTCAAGCGGATTGAAAAATGAAGCCATTGGTAATGTCAATGTAGTGCTAGGTAAGCCTTTGCACATCCATGCTATGACATGTATCACACATTGCAAAATTATTGCAGTATATCTTTTTTTAAATCATCTAATGTTAAAGTATATAAGTTTTACTTATATGTTGTCATTTTTCATGCAGGTCAACAAGACAAGTTGATATTTCTTCACATTGACAGCAGAATAGTGATGGACAACAAAGACGAAAGAGCTAGATTATGTTAGATATTGTGTATTATAATTTAAGAATAATTCATAGAATTCTTGTACTCCAGTTTGTACAAGTGACGTTCACCAATGTATCATTCTCTTAATAAATACATTGACAGCAGAACAGTGATGGACAACAAAGATGAAAAGCTAGATTATGTTAGATATCGTGTATTATAATTTAAGAATAATTCATAGAATTCTTGTACTCCAGTTTGTACATGTCACGTTCACCAATGTATCATTCTCTAGTAAATACATCTATTTACTTCCTTCTTTATATGAGTATAAGTTATTGTCAAAAATGTGTTTAGCCTTGTGGGCCTAGCTTAATTATTACTTTCTGCAAAACTTTAAAATGATGAATCTTTTAGAATACTAATATGGGTCGTAAACAATTATGAAAATAATTTGTTATCCAAAATAGCAACGCATAAAAGTGCTAGCCATGCCTAGATATATCTGTTTTCTATCTTGCAACGCTTTTTGTACTAGTTACCAATGCTTTTATATGTATTGTGATAGACCTTTGCAACGGCTTCAATGACAACGCACACGACATGTGTTGGTATAGGTCATAGAATCGATTATTTGGACATATAGCAACGCATACATGCGTTGCGAAAGGGGTGTTCATGGTGTAGTGTCCTAAGCGACGGTGATGTAATACAACTTCTCCCTCGATTCCTCCTATACTTGATCAATGTACTACAGCCCATTACGCCTTATTCCAGTCCCAATCCTCTTTCCAGTTCTCTTCTCCTAGAAGAAACACGAATCCTCAACAAATGTGATAGTGCATTTGAATTGGTCAATGATAGAACTGACTGAAAGAAGGTAGACTGGAAAGGATGGAACATGCAAAACGGAGGACAGAGTAATGGATGGTGTGCACTCTACAGATCCTACACCCTGGATAAGCTAGGAGGTTCCATCAGCTGTTTGGATCCTACACCCTACCAGCCTCAATATCATCAGCACATGTTAACTGTAGTGGATCATAGTGATCTAAATCTACCCACAGTTGCTGCAGTTCACTAGCATACTCCTGGACGGTCTTCTCCTCCTGTTGCAGGTCCTCCACCTTGCCCTAGACTTCTACCATCATCATCACATTTCCTACCCCGAAGTACATGTTGCTTAGCATCTTCCATATCGTCGGTGCACTCTGCATCATCTCCACCGTTCGAGCAATGGATGGAGACATCGAAGTTAGTAACCAAGGTACCACCACAAAATTGGTGGTGTTCCACATCCTCCAATCCATGCTCTCCTTGCCTGCAGGCTCAACACAAGTCTCCCGCTGGTAGTGCTCCAACCCTTCGTCCTTAAAATTAGCTGAGCCCTTCTAGACCAACTCAGGTAATTCTTATTCCCTTCTAATTTTATATCATTCGGTATCAGCTCCAGCTTTAAGTCAGATGACCTTGTACCAACCCTCAGACCTATCATACCCGTCGCAAAGAGGTCATGTAACATGCTTCTCATGTCACCTTGAGTTACTAGCAGGGAAGTAGTCTCAACAACTGTTTTTATTTTCTCTTCTGCCACCTTCATTGCGGCTTCTTCCTCCTTCCTCGCAGCCTCAATTTCCTCAGGGGTCATCTTCTCAAACAACCAGAGCAATGCTAAATTACCACAAAGATATGCCGCGCGTATCTCCCACGATCATAGCAATTCTTCACGCATCATTGTTCTGTCGAACCTCAATGACTAACTTCACGGTAACCAAAATCATACAATATATTTATTTTTCCTTCTCTCACCTCCTTTTCCAACCACACGCTTCCTTCCTCCTGAAGCAGATGTGACGCTTCCTTCCTTCCTTGTTTCTTCTCCCAAGCGTCGGCACTCTCTCAACTCTTCCTCCACCGAAAGAGCCAAGGCTTTGAGATGGTGGCGACCAGAGGCGACGGCGATGATGGCTCCGAGATGGTGGTGGCCAGAGGCGATGGCGATGGGCGGCGGCGGTAGATCAGGCACGAGGGACGGCGAGAGCAAGCGTCTGGAGCGCTTCACTTCGTCTATGGCAGCGGCGATGGTGACCCAAGCGGCGGAGGCCGTGCGGCACTATAGGATCAAAGATAACCGGCTAGAGGGGGGTGAATAGGAGGTTTCTAAATTTAATCGACCAAATTAAACTTTTAGCAACACAGTTCTAACAGAGCAGTCTAGAAACAAGAAGATAGAACTAATGAGCTACTCAGGACAGTGAAGCAAAGTCAATACTAGATACAATTCTAGCTAAACAAATAAATCACAGTAGAGAAGCTAAAATTGTAAATGCGGAAAGTAAAGACAGGAGATAACCACAGTGAGGACAATGAGGTTTTTATCGTGGTATCAAAGACCTAAGTCCTCACTAGTCCATGTTGAGGAAGCTTGAACCAATGAAGCCGGCTCCACGAATTAAGCATTTTCTCGATTTCACTGGTGGTTGCTCTTTCTCCACTCCGGAGATGGTGAACACCGAACCACTCACAATTGGCACCGAGTCTCTTCACAATCTTCTTGAAGAGATCACGTGCAAACTCCCGCCAAGCCGTCTAGGTGTTGACAGCACCAAGAGTAATAAATCGCAATCTTTGCATGACAGCACTCAAGTGCAATGGATCAAACTAGAATGAATGCACAGATGTAAATAAGGTGTGGAGTGAATGCTCTTAGCTCAAGGATGTAAATATGTAAGAACTGGTTCTGTCCAAGAGCAGGTGGAGGGGTATTTATAGACCCCCATAATCAATACGACCGTTGGGACCATATTACAAAGAAAAACAGTACAAACAGTAGTACCGCCATTGAACGACCGGTACTACCGCACTATCCCAAAATGGCCTTAAATGTTCTGACAAAGCTGTTTGAAATTCGGTGCGGTACTACCACCAACTAATATGCGGTAGTTCTGTTTTAGCGGAGGTTCCAATTAAGAGCAGGTACTTCCGTTTATCTTGAGTTCAAAAAACATCAGTACTGAAAATATCGTACCACTACTTAACGATCGGAAGAACCGGGATTGCGGTAGTTCCGCGAGTTGCACTTCGGTACTACCATTCCTTAAAGAAACAAATCAACTCTGAAAAACGTATGTCCTGTAAAAAACGTACCGCCACTTATTTCGGATGTACTGGAGTTGCGGTAGTTCCGTTGGAAGTACTGCTATCGTTCTTTGAGAGATCAAACAAACTTCTAAAAACAAGTGCTCTGGAAAAAACGTACCGCACAAAGATCGGTACTACCGCCAAGCGGTAGTTCCGCAATTTGAACGTCGGTACTACTGCGTATAAAAATAAACAGAACAACTCTCAAAGAAAGTGTTCAAGTGGACCCCAAGGAGCATTTTAACCTTTACGGAACAGGGGTTTTGACCACACGACTTGGAACACTTCTCGAACACCCCAAAGGCTTTACAGTAATCCCTTCAAAGGAGCTGCGATACTACCATTGAGCGGTAGTTCCGCCAAGTACACTGCGGTACTACCATGGAGAGGTATTTTCGCCAAGTACACTACGGTACTACCGTTCCACTTGAAAAAAACTAGAAATTTCTTTTCAACACAATCTCCAAAAGTATGCATGATCCTAGATTGATCCATTGTACTTAGGAACATGTTATCAACTTACTATTTGTGATCCCTCTTAATAGTATGGCATCTAACCTATAATCCGGTCTCCCAACCAATTCTCCTGAGACCGGTAAACTGAAAAAGATCCTAAACTACTTGTACCTTGTATTTGAGCCATATTGATCTTCATGTTGTCCTCAAGCATGCATTTCCTTGTAGTTGTGTTCATCATTGGGACTAAACCTTTTTTAAACACTCAATAATCACATTAGTCCCATAAAACATATTTTCATTAAATACCAAAACACCTTTTAGGGGTCTAAATGCTTTCAATCTCCTCCTTTTTGGTAATTTGATGACAACACTATCAATATGTGAGAAGAATAAATTTTAGAATATACTACTTGTTTGACAATGAGATGTATATTCTTGTTGTGATTTGAACAAAATAATTCTTACAATGAGCTTAAAGAAGTAAGAGAATTATTTGCTTGTTAAAGTTATTTAAGATAGCTCCCCCTAAACATGTGCATATGAAGATATTGAATATGACCAAGGAAGTAGATTGCAAAGCAATTTCATCAAGAATCAAAGCACATAAGTCATATAATCAGCAAACATTTTAGCACAAGACTTTAGACAAACATGCACATAAAAACTAATCTTCTATTCTTTTCCCTATTCTTCTCCTTTTCTTGTCCTTGCAGTCTTCTCCCCCTTTGGCATAAAAAAAAAAAAAAGTTACGCATCAGGGCTCCGAAGGCTTGGTCTGAGTGAGGTTGTTTTGCGGATGGATCTTCAGGAAAAGAGTGATCTTCAACAAGAGTAGCAGCTGGCTCTCGCGGAGAAGGTGCAGCTGGATCAATGACTGGAGCTTGATCTTTAAGGAAAAGAGTCAGGGAAGATGGAGCAATATGATCCTGAGGAGTTTGAGCTACTGAAGATGAAGGAGCAGAAACTACTGGAGTTGGAGAAACTGGAGCTTCTTGTGTTGAAGAAACTGGAGCTACTGGACTTGAGGTGGAAACTCCTAGAGATGTGTTAAAGCGACGACAAGTGAAGCGCTAAGGAGTAGATAGAAGTCTTTCCATAGAAGAGACTACTTCTGACAGGGCAGCTATCTTGTTGTTAGTCTTATTCTAAAATTCTAACTATGCTGTTCTCATCTCCTGTTGAGTGACTTTAAGTTGTATCAGATTGTTGAGAATAAGCTGCTGATTTTTTAGAATTTGAGCAAGAGAATTTTGACCCTGAGAAACATCAGCAGCCACTTCTTCTGGAGTATTATCTTCCTGTTGATCTTGCTGTGTTTGCAGTCGCTGAAATGAAATAGGAGGACCTTCTCGTGGTTTGTAAGCCTTGTGTGCAGATCCTAGACCTCCATGATACTCAAACTTACTGAGGATCAATGCCATGATATAAGGTGCATAGTATATTCTTTTGACTCTATCATTCTTTGAAGAATCTATGCCCCTAATGATGACATCAACCACATCAAATTTTCTCCCATGTAAGATGTTATCAATGATGTTCCAGGTATGTCCTCTCACAGCATCAAAATTCCCACTTTTTGGTAGGAAGGTGTGATTGATAAGTCTATTAATCAAATTGGGTATGGGTAGCAGACCATGAATTTTTCCTAGAGTGGTCCTGACATTCCTGTCATAGAACTCTGTCCAAGCTGGAGCTAGTAGAGCAGGTCTGTCATAAAGCTTGTCCCATCTACCAGATGGTGTTCTCAGAACACGCTCAAAATCAGCCTTGCTACCTTCCATATAGCGAGTCATTGTCATCCATTGTATCTTTAAGAAATCTGAAGAGATATGCACTGTGGCATAAAACTGTCTTATCATGTCCTCATCATAGTTATTTCTCAGCTCCACATGATCACGAAGACAAACTCTTTAAAATAGACTGTATACTCCATTATATTTGTCTAAAGAGTTGATATGCACCCAGTTGATCCACTTATGATTTGCAAACTTATTGTGATGTCCATATATCTGATCATGGACTTGCTTTTGAAATCTGGTGTGGAATCTTGGATTGATAGAGTTCGAAGGAAAGATGTACTGACTCTCGTGTCGTAGAATGGCATAAGATTAGCTGAAATCTTCCTTAAATCAATCTGAGGCTCTTCTGATTCCATCATTTCTTCATCGGATTGAGCCTGAGTATCTGTTTCTGAGTCGGAGTCAGACCCAGATCCTGTCCCAGCCTGTGAGGACCTTTCCTCACTTTCAAACTCATTAGCTACTGGTTCTTTGCCCTTATCTTGATTTTCTTGAACTGGATCAGCAGGATGTCGAGTTGAAGAAGGTTGACCTCTAGTGGTGACACCTGACTTGCGAGACAAATCCCTTGTTCTTGGCATCTTGACATTGATAAGATAGATAAAGGACCAGACAAGATTTGTTAAGAAACAAAGGAATGATTTTCCTTGAGGTTATGTCAGTGAAATCGGTAGTATTTGCGTTCAACGAGCGGTAATACGGTTTACATTGAGATCGTTCTAGGGCACAAAAATGCTTGGATTTTCTAGTGTCTCTTATGGATTGATTCCATGGACTGGGTGAGTGATCACCATACGACACTAGAAGCCCATTTTTTCCTGAGAAGAACTCTTTCAATCATCCACATTTCAATCTCAACCGAAAAGGACTTAGGGTTTCAAGAACAAGGCAAAAAGAGGATCTCGAGAGGGGGTTACCTTGTGAATCGAAGGAGACAAACCTAAAGATGCAAGAAATCGTCAGCCAAAGAAGAAATCCCAAGCAGATTTGAGGATTTTTCGAGGAGGTTTTGAGTGGAGTTCTTTGGGAGAGAGAAGAACAGAGGAGCGGAACGACTGGTTTGAGGGGAGTAGAAGAGAGAACTCCGAAAGCGGTTAAGTCCTTTTACACAGAATTGGTAGTTCCGCAGAGACTTCGCCGGTAGTACCGCTCAGGCGGTATTACCGCGGAGACCTCACCAGTAGTACCACTCAAGCGGTATTATCGTGGTAAAGCTGACGGAAGTACCGAACAACCTGGAGCTTCCAATAGAGAGCTCAAAATTGAGTTTGATTTTGACAGAAATACAAATGATCTCTAGTTTTGCATTCAAATAAGAATTATTTAGGATCATTATGTATTGGAAAGACTTATGTCTACTTAAGAATATAATTTTTATCAACAAAAATATCCTTTTAATAAAAAATTAAAATACTTTTATAAAAACCTTTAGATAATATCAAACAAGAGCAAGGTGCATGAAGCATGAGTTTAGGCAACATTAGAATAGTCTATGACATTTTAGCATGAGTTCAGGCAAAAACGGCTTGCAAAATGTCCGCTAATTGATCTTCGGTGCGAATGTGGCTAATAACAATATCTCTTTTGCCAACATGATCTCTTAAAAAGTGATGGCTTATATCTATATGTTTGGTTCTTGAGTGTTGGACAGGGTTATTGGCTATTTTTACAGCACTATCATTATCACATAAAGTTATGCTTGGTTCTTGAGTGTTGGACAGGGTTATTGGCTATTTTTATAGCACTATCATTATCACATAAAGATGCATTTTATCAAATTTGATTCCATAATCCATCAAAGTTTGCCTCATCCATATTAATTGAGCACAACAACTACCAGCTGAAACATATTCGACTTGGCAGTGGATACACTACAACACAACACTCATGTAGAGACGTCCAATCTATAGGCTAGAGACATGTTATTTCGTCTCTAGAGAACCGTAGATCCGTTTTTATAAAGCGTCCTTGGAGTGCCTCCCCACGGACCGTGTCAAGAACCGTAGAGACGCTTGTAAAACATGTGTACAAGATATAAGACGCTTTATAGAGACGTTAAAATTCATGTCTATGTATGTAGAGGCGTTTTAGTAGATACACTTACATAACATCTTTACTGATATAGACACGTTCGATTTGCGTGCTAACAAACATAGAGACGCTTTTACAAATATATTCAATTCATATGCGCACAATTTATACACATTCTGTAAGGACGTTATATACGTCTCTAGTTACGCAAAAGAATCTTTTTGGACATCTTACTGTAAATTTTTTTATTTCAAATTTAATTGGATTATTTCAAATTTTATTAGTGTATTTTGCTACAAACGGAAACATATATCATCATATGAAGACATTATTCCACCTTATCCAAAAAAACTAGAAAATAGTAGAGCACATGTCGTCACATGGAAGCATCATATTCTCACAATTAGCAAACTAAGAGAACTGTAGAGCATGCATGCACTTCATAGCAGCAACAAATATTTGAATTTACAGCAAGTGAAGTTCACAACTGAATAAAAATCCATATAAAAAAGGTGCAGATATATCAGAAAAAGGCCCTATGGATTGACACAAAAAAAATTATAAATAGTTGGAATCTATCCATAAGCTTTGTCCAGGGAGAAACTAATACATTAGCTCCTCCATCTCCATTGCATTCTCTTTGTACTCCTCAATAATCCTACAAAGCCAATTGAAAAATAAATAAATGTCCTAGTTAGAAAAGTGTAACATGACAAGTTTATTTGATGAAATTAGAAGAATGTAACATACCAGTTTGTTTTGTGACCGATTTGAAGCTGTTTTCTTAGCTCTTTTGACTTAAAAAACGCAAAGGTTCTTCATGAATAATAGAGTTTAAGTAACTATCAGATATTGAAATGTACTCAATGATTATATGAAAATGGACTTACATATGACCGAGGCCAAGCTGATGGGTTATCCTATCATTTAAAGAAATACAATGTTTAAAGAAATACAACGTTTGTTATTGATGAACTGGTAAAGAGTTTATTTTATACAAAAACTAGGAACATTATATATTGAATTGTACCAACTATATTCTAGTACTTCCATTCTTTGAGGTACATGTGATAGCCATAATTTAAATGAGGAAGATCAGTGAATGCACAAACAAAATCAGTATTACTATTGTATGAAACAATGCAGGAATTAAGCGTTCAACTTGAGAAAAGTAATGAAAAGACAGCTGACGGGTTCTACAAAAATCTCTCAAAGCAGCACTGGAGTATCAAGTACATATACTGCAAAACAACAAGCACCTGAACAACTGAGATAGCTAGCTTTATTCTGCCAACTAGTATCGAAACAACAGCTATGTCAGCATAGAAATATACACTTGTGCTACTAAAATTCAAAATTTAAAAGATCTCACAATTGTCAAAAGAACTAATCAAAAGAATAAAAAGATATCTATCAATCTAGTTGTTCGGCTAGTAACCAATACTAGTTCTCTATTATGCCTAACAGAGACAATAACAAGTTTCTACAGATATAACGAAAGGACTACAGATATAACGAAAGGACTAGTGCCCAGATGACCCAAAGGATCAAAAGAATAAAAATAATCAGAAAGTGATTATAGTCTGAAACTACAAATAATGTAAAACTAAGTCTGACTCAATAGAAGAAACAGACATGACTTAAACTGAACTAGTAAATTATAATTCACATGGTCA
Source organism: Ampelocalamus luodianensis (assembly GCA_036346255.1). Classification (NCBI taxonomy): domain Eukaryota; kingdom Viridiplantae; phylum Streptophyta; class Magnoliopsida; order Poales; family Poaceae; genus Ampelocalamus; species Ampelocalamus luodianensis. The sequence continues at coordinate 55,547,390 of CM070617.1, read as the reverse complement.
GTTTTAGACTTGCAACAAACACAGCTAGCTTTTCTTAGAATTGCATAATAGAAGAGAAAACCACTCATGTGAACTGAAGTGTAACCAGACTTGCAACAACAACTTTCACAAGATGCGGCCTCTGCATCTTGACATGTTATACCAACCATCTGCTGCTAAAGCCATGCTAATGTCAATATCAAAATTCAGAAACCACAGTTCCCCACCGGCAGCAATCAAAGAAAATGCTAAGCAACGCACAGTTTGCAGCTGAGTGTTTCGACGTGGGGAACTCAAAATACTTGGGTGATTCCTTCTCCACACAATTAGTGCCGCTGGCTGACTACCAGCACCAACATAGTTCTCACCTGGATTCGCTTCAGGGACCTGAGGAATAAAGAATGTGAGCTCCAAGAAATAATACTTCTAGGGAACCGATGAGATGCAGCATAGGGAATCATCGAACAATCACATACAAATAAGAGTCTTGATTTCCCGGCTAATATATATTATCCATGGCCTCAATTTGTTAACTAGATTTTTCATGCTGATGGATTAAGAATCTTGAATTCTTTTCGTGTGAATGGCCTAATGCATACAAACAAGATTGAACCATTGAATATTTAGGACCACGATTCACTTTAATTCGCATACATACAAGATTGGGAATTAGGGATTTGCCAATTTGGGAATTGGGATTACCTAGCTCTGGAGTCTGACTCGGGGGGAGACGCCGAGATGGGGTCACGGGGACGACGGTCGACGGGGAGTGCAGGAGTTGCCCAGTCACTGAGTCGCCTCATTTCTTGATTTGTGATTGGTCAGTGTCGGTGCCAGGGTCGACGAACACTGGAGAGAATAGGTGGGCGGGATTCATGCAGCTCACGGCCTTGCTTCTGGGGTCATCCAAGCGCCACCTCGAGCCGCTCCGCACCTGATCCGCACAACAGGAGAGGGCGCTGGGGTTAGGGGCAGCCGGGGAGGAGGGCCGGCACTTGGAGGAGGGTGGTCGGGGAGGAGGAGGTGCCAGGAGAGGAACGGTTTCAGAAATTTGGGGATAAGATTCGTGGTCCACTGGTCTTCGTGGGGTTAACGGGTGAGTTGAGTGGGGTTAATGTTTGCTAAATAGGCTGGGCTCTAAATGTTGAGATGCATTCTAGAATGTCTTGAGAAACGTCTTTATGTGCTATCTGATTCTGAGTGTAGAGACGTAATATAAAAACGTCTAAATAAAAACGTCTCTAGTAGACTATTTTGTTGTAGTGATAAGGCTACGGAATTTTGTTTCTTGGATGATCATGATACTAAGGATCTTCCTAAGAGTTGACAACTACCTGAGGTGCTTTTTCTATCCACTTTGCAACCCACATAATCGGAATCCAAATATCTTATTAGATCAAATTTTGCACCTTTGGAATACCATAAGCCAATGTTAGAGGAAAACTTTAAATATCTTAGAATTCTTTTTACAGCCATCAAATGGTATACTTTTGGTGTTACTTGAAACCGTGCACACATGCAAACACTAAACATAATATCGGGCCTAGATGCGGTAAGATAAAGCAAACTACCAATCATAGATCTATAAAGCTTTAAATCTACCGGTTTACCTCCCTCATTAAGGTCGAGATGACCGTTGGCTGCCATGGGAGTCTTGATTAGTTTTGCATCTTCCATCCTAAACCTCTTAATCAAATCTTTTGCATACTTTGTCTGGCTCACAAAGGTTCCATCTTTGAGTTTCTTGATTTGAAGTCAAAGAAAATAGCTGAGTTCTCCGATCATAGACATTTCAAATTTCCTAGACATCATATCACCAAATTCTTTGCAAAAATCTTGATTAGTAGACCCAAATATGATATCATCAATATAAATTTGGCATATAAAGAAATCAGCATCTAAGACTTTTGTAAACAAAGTTGAGTCAATTTTCCTAATTTTGAATCCTTTTGAAACTAGAAAATCTCTATGGTGTTCATACCATGCTCTAAGAGCTTGTTTAAGACCATAGAGCATCTTGGAGAGTTTATAAATATGGTTTGGATTCTTAGGATCTTCAAAACCGGGAGGTTGTTTAACAAATACGAGTTCGGATATTCTACCATTTAGAAATGCACTTTTAACATTCATTTGAAATAATTTAATATGAAAGCATGATGCAAAAGCAAGTAATATCCTAATTGATTCAAGTCTAGCTACGGGAGCAAAGGTTTCACCAAAATCCAAACCTTCGACTTGAGAATAACCTTAAGCTACTAATATTGCTTTATTTCTCACAACCAATCCATTTTCATCTTGTTTGTTCCTAAAAACCCACTTTGTACCAATTGAATTGTGTTCTTTGGGTCTCTCCACCAATGTCCAAACTTCATTTCGCGTGAAGTTGTTAAGTTCTTCATGCATTGCATTCATCCAGTCCGGATCCTCAAGTGCTTCATCTATATGTTTTGGCTCAAGAGAAGAGACAAAAAAGTAATGTTCACAAAATGAAGCAACACGAGATCGAGTTTGAACACCCTTACTTACATCACCCAATATTTGATCTATTGGATGATCTTTTGTAATAGCATTGTTGATTCTTGGTGGTAGGTTGGATGGTTGATCTTCTTTATTGTCCTCTTCATTAATTTGAGTTTGACTTGTACTGGAAGAGATAGGAGGTTCAACTTGAGTAGAAGATGATGGATCATCCTTAGGCTTGATGTCGCCTATTTGCATATTTTCTATAGCTTTTCTTAGGGCTTCATCACCTACATCATCCAAATTCTCATGCTATTCTTGAGAGCCGTTAGTTTCATTAAATTGAACATTATGCCTTTCTTCAACTAAACCGAAGTTTTGATTGAAGACATGATATACTTTTTTATTAGAAGAATATCCAAGCAAGAAACTAACATCACATCGACTTGCAAATTTTGAAAGACGAACACCCTTTCTTAAAGTGTAGCATTTGCTACCAAAGACACGAAAATAGGAGATGTTCGGTTTTCTTCCAACAAGAAGTTCATAATAAGTCTTTTTCAAAAGGTGATGCAAATAAAGACGATTCATGGCATGACAAGCGGTGTTAATTACTTCAGCCCAAAAGTTATCTGAAGTATTATATTCATCAAGCATTGTCCTAGCCATTTCAATCAATATTCGATTTTTCCTTTCTACAACTCTATTTTGCTCCAGAGTGTAGGTTGTGGAAAGTTCGTGTTTTATTCCAAGTTCATCACAAAAGTCTTCAACTTTAGTATTCTTGAACTCGGAACCATTGTCACTATGGATTTTTTTATATTTTGAAATCAAATTTATTTTGAGCTCGTTTTGCAAAACTTTTGAAAATTCTGGAGGTTTCGCTTTTGTCATATAGGAAGAATACCCATGTATATCTAGAGTAGCCATCCACAATAACTAAACAATAATTGTTTCTCCCGATGCTCTCGTAGGTTGTTGGCCCAAACAAATCCATATGTAAGAGTTCCAATGGTCTAGATGTTGACATGATACTTTTGGAAGGATGAGAATTAGCGACTTGCTTACCGGCTTGACAAACACTGCAAAGTCTATTTTTCTCAAACTTCACATCCTTCAAGCCAATAACTAAATCATGTTTGAAGAGTTTTTTAAGCTGAATCATCCCAACATGAGCTAGCCTTCTATGCCAAAGCCAACCCAAAGAGGTTTTTACAATTAAGCAAGTTTTCAAACAAGATTCATTTAAAGAGAAATCAACCAAGTAGAGATTTCCAAATCTGAAACCTTTGAACACTAAAGCATTATCCTTTATATTTGAAATTGTAACACCTTCGTTAGAGAATGAACAAATTACTCCAAGATCACATATTTGTGCAATGGATAACAGGTTGAAATTTAGTGATTCAACTAATGATACATTTGAAATGGAAAGATCATTTGAGATAGCAATTTTACCTAAACCTATTACCTTACCTTTGCTATTATCACCAAACGTGATTTTATCGGTTCCCTTTCCACTTTTAAATGTGGTGAACATTTTTCTATCACTGGTCATGTATTGAGTACATCCACTATCAAGTACCCAATGTTTTCTACCGGTCTTATAATTCACCTACAAAACAGAAATCAAGTTCTTTAGGTACCCAAATTTGTTTGGGTCCTTGGAGGTTAGTCACCAAGGCTTTAGGTACCTAAATAGCATTTTTTTAACGCCTAGAATTGAAGTGCCAACAAATCTTGCAATAACTTTACCATCCTTAGTTTTATTAAGCATATAACATGAATCATATAGACTTAAAGACTGAGTCTTACCAATGGGACAAGTTTGCTAAACATGTCCCGTTTCCCTGCACTTATGGCAATATTTTTCATTTTGCTTAACAAACTGTGATATCCTGGAAAGAAATTGAAAGTTTTGTCGAGTGCTTAGCAAGTATTCATGAAAGACCTTAATAGAAAAGCCATTTTGACTGTTTTCGGGGGGGAAGAACAGAAAGTGGGGGCAGCTTGGGCCTGGGCCAAGGCCCATGGGGCTGGCCGGCCAAGGGGGGAAAGGGGGGGAGGCACCCCTTTTCTTGCCCAAACCCTAGCCGCCCCTCCCCCTTCTCCCCTCTTGCGCCGCCCCTCCTCCTCCCCTCTCTCTTGCGCCGCCTCTCCTCCCTTCTTCCTTGGTTGAGCCACCTCCCCGGCAGCTCCTCCTGCGATCTTCAAGGGTAACAAAGAGGTTTCTTCGCTGTTCTTTTGGTTTTAGATGCGTTTACGGTTTTATTTAGCAGATCGTTTAATTTTGCTGCTAGATTGCTTTTCTGTCCAGTTTAGTGCGTGGCAATTTTCGCATCCTTAGAAGCATAATTTGGGAATCCCGTCTCCTAGAGAAGTGTGGATATTGTTCTTAGCTTTCAGTGTCCGCCAAGAACACCCGATTCCGACATTCGAGTTAAAAGTTATGTTATTTTTAGTGTTTACTGTCCAGAATCCTGACGAGAATCTGCAGTCATCTTGTTTAATAAATAAGAAATTTTTAAGTGCCGAATTAGAACTTGGGATCTCCTACAGAGTTGTAGGTTATCTCGTTACCTTTCATTGCCAACAAGAATCACATCATTTGGACCTCTGTAGCGAAAGTTATGATAATTTCATTGTTGCTGTCCAGAGACCCGACGCGAGAATTGATACTCTGTTGTTTGGTTTGGTAGGGCTAGTAAAGGGCCGAATCAGAGAACCTCACCAACTAGGTTTAGAAGGGGAATTCAATAACCTTTTCAGATTGTCCAAGATCACTCCATTTGGATTTCTGTACATTTAGTTATGATTTTTCGAAGGGGGCTGTTCTCTGGAAAAGAAAACTGACAGCTAGCAATAGAGTTGGGGATCGTGTTTAGTGGACGATGTGCTCATTTTGTGTTTATGGTTTTGTTATTAGACTTACATGGTAGCCTTAGCATGTCTCAATTGTATGTCCAGGTGTGGGTTTGGCTCCGGGAGCAGTACTTTATCCTCGACATCCACCTTCGCACGGTTGAGGCAAGTACAAATTAGTAGATAGATGATGAATGAGTGATGATATTGATTGTGTGATATGAATGTTGCCGTTATTGTTGGTTGTGAGTATGGAAATGAGTTATTTATGATCTTACTAATGAAATACATGTCTATGATGATGACTGAGTTGTTTATGTTCTCGTTACCTGCATTGTGTAATACCCCAAAAATTAAATCGGGAGAGAATAATTAAAATCGGGGGAATATTTCTTTTAGCAAAGCGATTGAACAGGAGAAAGGGGGGTTTTAATGTAATACTCCAATTTATTCTACGAAAGAAAGCGTTCAAAAGAGAAATTAGACATAAAAAAGGGGGGTTTCTGCAGTTTTTCGGCAACTTGGGCCTTGGGCCTTGGCCCAGGAGGCCCATGAGGGGTCAGCCACCAATAAAAGGAAGGGGGAAAACCCTAGGTGCACTGTAGCTACAGTGCCACCGCATTGTAGCACAGCTACTGTAGCACACATCTCCTCCATGGTGGTGCCCCCCTCCATTGGTGCCTCCCTTCCTCGCCGTCGGTGCTCCCTGCTGCCGATCAAGTGAAGAAAGGAGAGGAGATCAACTTCGTGGGGAGAGTTCATCATCTTAATGCGATTCTACAAGGGTAACGTCTCGTGTTCTTCGTTGTTTGATGCGTAATAGTTGCGGTTGATGTCGTTTGGTAGATTGATTTGCGTTGGTTTAATAGATCGCGTTCTGTCCAGATTATTGCGCGGTCAGTTTCGGGTGTTTAGAGGCCGAATTAGGAGTTTTGGTCTCCTAGAGTTATGTAGATAATGTTCTTAGCTTTCAGTGGCCGCCAAGAACGCCAAAATCCGATTAACGGTTAGAAAGTTATGAATTGTTTAGTGCCGCTGTCTGGTTAATCTGTCAACATTCTGACAGTCCGTAGAAAACTGAGTTAATATATTATTTAAGGACGAAATCAGAGGATCTCAGTATAACGAAAAATGTAGGTAATTTCTATACCTTTTCATAGAGATAAAGAACGCAAGATTTGGACCTTCGTAGCAAAAGTTATGGTCGTTTTAGTGTACTGTCCAGAGAAACCGATGTGAAAATTGTTGCTCTGTAGATTGGCCTGGTAGGGGCAGTATTTGGCAAAATCAGAAGGGCTCCCCAACTATGTTTATTTAGATAATTTAATCACCTTTCGAGAAAGTATTAGAACATCTTATTTGGACTCCTGAGCAGAAAGTTATGTATTTTATAAGTTGACTGTCCGCAGTGAACACTAAATCGATCGCTAGAAGTTGGAAGATTAGAAAATGTCCTGAAGTTTAGAGAGTTCAATTGTGTTGTTATTTATGCTTTTGGTCCAGTATGTTGGTCTTAGATTGGGTTATCTCTATGTTCAGGTGGGAGCGAGATCCCAGGGGCAGCGCCCACTTCGCGTCCACCGTTCTCGCACGGTTGAGGCAAGTATCCGGGTTATTGTATTATTATGCTTGTATGCTGTGACTGTTTGTGTTTGGGTCATAATAGCCATGAATGGATGATATTGTGATGAGTACCAAATTATCTTGGTAGTTGCAAGTACTCTGTTTGATAGAGTAATTATGAATTGTTTGACAGTGGGTGCTATGTTTTAATACATATTAGCTATGCTTAGTTGATAGTGTGATATGTTGATTAAAGATGGTAAATGCTTATGATATGAATGATAGAAGTATGAATGAGTTAAATTCATAAGTGATATTGCTGAGGAGGTATGATTATGATGATTCATGATGTGTGCATATGCATCATGTTGACAAAATAAAGACTTGGTCACGTGGTGACCAAGCATTTATTGAGATCCCGTCATGTATATGACGGGCTTGAGGTCCCCACACTTGTGGAGTGTGGGCTTGAGGTCCCTTTACTTGCGGAGTATTGGGCACTGGTCCCTGTGCTTGCGAGCACAGCATGGTATGCGGCGACGGTCGATATCTCGCATGACACGGTGAAATGCGACAAAGAGTGAAAGAGAAAAGTTGCATTGCATATTCGCATATATACCTCATGAGATATGTTTTTGTGTAAAGCTTTGGAATGGAATGTTGATGATGTAAATGTGAGATTAATGTTTCATTATTGGTACTTGCTGAGTCTTTGGACTCACCCTTGCTTTTGTTGTGTTTTTAGGTACCACTTGCAAGAATGGCATGCATGGGAGGGAGTATACTTGAGTTGGACACACACACTACCATCCACCTTAAAAGTTGATAAATTTTTAGTTCATACTTTAATAAAGGAGCAACTCGCTTAGAGATTGTTTATGATTATGCTTCATGCATTGGATTAAGTGTAATAATGATAGGTAGTGTCTTTGGATATCTCTGGATATGCTAGTTGCTTTCATGTTTTGAATGACTATTGATTATGCTGAATGTTGGATTAATTATATACGTTTTATTCAAATATTGGAACCTCCCGTAGTTAATAATACAGGAGGTTCGCCAAAAATTTAGTAGGATGTTTTGGCTTAGAATTGTTTAATGTTAGTTTGGTAGCATTCCAGGCTAAATGCTGAGCTGGGGTGTTACACATTGCTTGTCTATGTTAAAGTATGACTTATAGATGTTCTTACTTCCTACAATGCATGTTTCGATGAATATTAGACTTGATTCATATTCATCATGGTTCGATCATTGAGGCTTGGTCACGTGGTGACCAAGCAATGCTTTCAGGTCCCCGTCATGCTTTGGACGGGCTTATGGTCCCCACATTCGGAGAATGTGGGCTTGTGGTCCCTATGCCAATGGGCATAGGCTGCATTACCGGTAAAATGCAATATGATATGTGATGTGCATTTGAACATTTGCATCCATGTGCATATGAAATGTTTGGTTATGAGATTCGAGAATGTGGCCTATGGTTAATGTAGAAGATTATGTTTATGTTTGTTGTCATGATTATGCCAATATTCCTCAATGTTGTACTTTGCTGAGTCTTGGGCTCACGCTTGTTTAATTGTTTATTTTAGGTACTCAGTGCGTAAACATCATGCATGGGTGGAAGTAGTTTCGTTTGGATGCACACACTACCACTCATACTAATGGAAGAACATCATATTGCGAACATTCTTAAACAAAAGACTAGTTGAGAATTATTCTTGATTTGGATTAATGGTTTATTTATCGTTGTAATAGTGGTATTAACATATTTTGATTATGTCGTGTTTCCTTTGCGTATCAAGTTTTGCATGGTTGAATGAAATTAGTTATTGAAATAATGGATATTGTCATATTAGATATGTTGTTTCCTTTGTATAGTTATCTATACAAAGGAGACTCTGCCGAAAAATTCAGTTGTTAATGTCTAGTTAGTAGCATTCTGGGTCCCTTCTGGACTGGGGTGTTACACAAACCTTGAGGGCTTATTTACCAGTTTCTTACCCTTCTTGGGCACATACCCAAGTCTTTCTTTGTTGAATGAGCATCTTTGTTCACTCAAAAACTTATCAAGAGTGACCTTACCCTTGAAGCATCTTTTCAAGCTCTTACTTAGCTTGGTGACTTGCTCTTTTAATTCATAATTTTCAACAAGCAATGGATCACAAGTATTATCCATACTAGTAATAGAATCATTGTTAGAGCAGTAAGGTATGGATAACAAATCATCACATGAAGTAGAAATGCTAGTTATAGATGTAATATTTGTAGTAGTTTCTACTATAGGCACCTCATCCATTAAGTTGCAATCAATTCCGACATGTCAATGAGATTTATCAATATCTTTTAGGAGAAGGGAACCATGAGCATCTTTTAGCTCCTCATAAGAGTATTTTAGAGAGATGTATTCTTTCTTTAAGATCTTAAATTTTGATTTCTCCTTTCCAAGATATTCATTTAAATCTTCATGCATTTCTATTAGATCATCATATGAAGGTTCATTATCAATAGTAGATTTTACCTTATCTCCTTTTGCTATAAGGCAAGTAGGTGTAGTAAGTGATGGTGCTTCCTTGATGGCAATGCCGACGAGTTCTCTTTTCTTGGAGGACTCTTCACTACTTGAATCGGAGTTGGAATCTGAGTATTTCTCATCGGAATCCCATTCTCCAATGTGAGCTTCATTTTTCCCATCCTTGTGTAGCTTCTTAAATAGCTTCTTTTTGCTACTGAATTCTTTTTTTGTGTTTTGCCCTTATCCTCCTTCTTGTTAGGGCAATTCGAGATGATGTGCCCCTTCTCATCACAACCATAGCAGCGAATGTTGCTATAGCGCTGTAATACTCCGAAACGCGTTAGAGAGAAAGCAAACAATAGTTAAAGGGGTTTTTCTGAAATTTCTTCAAAACCTGGGCCATGGGCTCTTGGCCCACAGCACCAAGGCCCAAAAGGGAAGAAAACCTAAATATGCTACAATACCACGACTTTCTATAGTGCGGCTGCCATGCTACAGTAACCTCCCATGTTTCCCCTTGCTGCCATCCTCTCCAAAGCACTTCCGCCTGTTGTTTTGTCTGCGCCGGCCGAAAGCAAAAGAAAGGAAGAGAGGAGAAGAAGAGGGGAGGAGCGCCTCGTGGGAAATTCAGCGGGCTCACGTGACTCCAAGGGTAAAAAACATCGATTGTTGTTTTTGTTTAATCGTAGAAGTGAAACTGATTACAATCGTTTGGATCGAAGTCAGTCTGCAGTAGATTCGAATCTGTCCAGTATGTTGCGTGGGCTGTTTCGATGTCTTAGAGGCCGAATCAGAGGATCCCATCTCCTAGAGTTATGTGAGGTTCATTCTTAGCTTTCAGTAGACGTAAAGATCACTCAATTCCGAGTTACGTTTTAAAAGTTATGATTAATTCTTTGCTGATGTCCTAAAATTCTGACTAGAATTAGTAGTCACTGTAATTGTTAAATTATGACCTAGTTAGAGGATGATTCAGAAGTCTTACCCATAACGACTGCTGTAGATAATCTCATTAGATTTCAGGATTGATAAAGAACACTCCATTTGGATTTGTAGAACAAAAGTTATGCACGTTTTAATTTGATTGTCCAGAACCTTGACGAGAATGAATTGTCAAATTGCCTTTTAATATATGATCAAGTAAATGGCAAATTCAGGGCTTTCACCCAACTAGGTTATTGTAGGCCTGGGTCTTAGCTTTTGATATTGATAAAGAACGCTAAGATTGGTTTGGCTAATTAGAAGTTATGGCCATTTTTGTGCTGCTGCCCAGAAGTGTCTGGCAGTTCTGACAGAGGGTGTCCATCGGTCTGTTGGATCTTGGTACATTCCGAATTTGGGATTTCCATGAACTAGGTTGTTTTAGATAATCTTGTTACCTTTCAAACAAGCCTGAGTTTATATTTTTATGAATTTCAGAGTAAAAGTTATGTCAATTTTATTATTGCTTCTCATTTTGGTTTTATGATGGAATGTAGTTCAATTGGAGTAAAATTGCGTAGTTAAACATTGGGGTGTTGTGGTATGTGTTGCGAGTAGTGTCTTGACATCGTGGTTCTTATTGAGTAAACTAATGGTGTATGAGGTGAGGCTCCGGGGTTAGCGGCATCGTCGTTGCCTCTTAACGCATCGCAACGCTAAAGGTAAGTACACTGACGTTTGTATGAATTGTGTATGTTGGATGCTTGATGTTCGTATTGTGTTTTCATTTGATACGTGAGAAGTTCCGATGATTATGTTTCTTCCGTATGTGAAATTCATATGTTCAAAGTTGATGCTAGTCGTTGTTCATAAGTACATTAATGCATTCATGTTCAAGTTCCGTCCACGGGAGTAGAACTCCACGGGAGTGGAGTCTAAAGTTGCATCCATGTTCATGTAACACCCCAGCTCCAGATGAGCCTAGAATGCTACAAGAACTAAACTAACTAGAACAATCTATAAATTTTTCGACAGAACTTCCTTTGTATAAACAACAAAAGTCGAGGTACCAACAGATAACCATGGCATTTAGTAGTTTTATTTCTATAATCCAAATCTTTCATGCATATAAAATAATCGTACGATTGTAAACAAGTAACATCATTCTCATAACCATGAATAATCCAACAACCAACATCATAAAACATCCATAGATGGTCTCCACACAGTTATTTATTCTTAAGTAAAACTAAATAGCAATTGCATAAATGTTGTGAGGTAGTGCGTGCTTTCCAATGTCTACTCCCTCCCATGCATGACGTTCTTGCCAGAAGTACCTATAACAAGACAAAGCAAGGGTGAGCCATACGACTCAGCAAGTATCAACAAGGTTGTAACATTCATATAGACATAACATCTAAAAACAACTTTATTCAACACCGTTAAGACATTTCAAATATTTAAATGATGATAATGCTATGCACACTTTGATCTTTATCTCCTTTCTCATTTTATCGTAATGCGGGTATTCATCCACAATGAATACCCATGCTCGTGCCTCCGCACGGGGACCAAGAGCCTATACATCGCATGTATAGGGACCTTTGCCCGTCATCACATTGACGGGACCTCAGATCCATTGCCCACATTCCTTGAATGCGGGACCTCAAGCTGTCATTATATATGACAGGACCTCAACAATGTACTCTTGGTCACCACGTGACCAAATCTCAATATGCTCCAACATGCATAAGTACTACAACATCATATTTTCAATATCATAATTCAATATGTAATCAGGGTATGTAAACAATAGCATCATGAAGGAACCTTAAACATAACTTGCAAGCATCAACACAACTAGAATCATCTCCACAACACATTCACGTGGCAATAATGAACAATACACCACTCAATCATGACATGCAACCAATACTACACATGAACCCGAATACTTGCCTCAACCGCGCGAGAACGGCGGACACGAAGTGGGTGCTGCCCTTGGGATCTCGCTGCCACCTGGACAAGAAGATAACCCCAAGCTAAGACTAGCATACTGGACCAAAATCATACATCACATTACAAACGAAATCGCTAACTTCTTATCACGTCTAGTTTTTCTAATTTCTAGCGATCGGTCACTGCAGACAGCAGACTTCAAAAATTCATAACTTTCTGCTCAGGAGTCCAAATAGGATGATCTTGGACATTCTGGAAAGGTAATTAAAATGTCTAAATAAACTTAGTTGGTGAGGTTCTCTGATTCGGCCCTTTACTAGCCCTACCAAACTAAACAACAGAGTATCCATTCTCGCGTCGGGTTTCTGGACAGCAATAATGAAATTATCATAACTTTCTCTACGTTACTCCGAATTCCATGATCTTTAGTTTTCCTGAAATCTAGAAGGATTATCTACAACTTTCGTTATACTGGGGTTCTCATATTTCCACTTTAACCATCACTTTTAGTCGGTTTTCTACAAACTTCCTAATTGCTGACAGAGCAGTGGAACAGCAGTCTTAGAAAAATCATAACTCTCTAACCGTTAATCGGATTTGGGTGAACTTGGCGGCCACTGAAAGCTAAGAACATAATCTACATAACTCTAGGAGATCAAATCTCCTAATTCAGCTTCTAAACATACGAAACTGGCTGTACAATATACTGGACAGAACTGCAACTTTAGCAAACAGACTGCAATCTAGCCAAAACTAATCGATTCCGGTTCCACGACTAATCACACAACAATAAACGATGCTAGTTACCCTTGGAGTAGCCGAAGATCGCGAGTCCCTGCTGGAGATCCCTCTTCCTTCTCTTCTCCCCTCTCCTTCCTCTCTTCTCTTCCTTCTTGGCCGCCACCGTAGGCGACTCCTTCTTCTTCCCTTGGCCGCAGCAATGGGGGGACTAGGGGAGGTGCAAGGGAGGGGGTGCAAGGGGTGGTAACCAGGGAGGAAAGGATGGGGGCGCATGGTGGAGGAGGGGAGAGGTGAGGGAGAGTGGCGGCTCAAAGGGGGGAGAGATGAGGAGGTGGGGGGTGCGGCTAGGGTTTGGGGGGGAAGTGGCGCCCCCCCTTTGGCCGGCCACCCCCTTTGCCCTCATGGGCCGGGGCCCAAGCCCAGGCTGGATACAAACGACGTTTTCCCCCCTCTCTAACTGAAGAATTTAGCATTTTTCAATTGGTCCTTCCCGTAAATCTATTTAGTTCTCTCCCGATTAATTAAATCTCTCTCGGCGATTCGCTTATCTCACTTTCGGGGTATTACATTCTACCCCCCTTATTAGGATTCGACCCCGAATCTAAACACCGATCTACATGAAAGTAAACCACGACTAGAACTTAACAACAGATACCAACGCGATCACCTCTTGCTAAACTCGCTCACGTGAGACTCCAATTCTCAAGTGACCTCTCTCTCGAACAGATGAGATCACAACACCGTGACGTAAATGACGTGCGTACTAACGCCCACTCGACCTTTACGAGAACATTCAACAAAAGAGACTCAAGATAAGATCCTCGCTCACTTGGGACCAAACATGCCTGGTGTTGCGTACCGCGATGGACCCGAGACGGTCCTAGCGATACACCAATTTTCGAATTCCAGAATAAATCAAACAAACCAAAGTTCCTTGGGCTAACCTTTCCTCAATATTGAACCGCACAACATGCACACAGAACACGGAACTCTTGTTCCACCTCCTAATTCAACTTTTCAATGAGACAAGGATCACCTCCTTTAACTAGAAACACACAATTGAATTCCCTTTAAGCAACTCTTTTACCAACAAAACCTATCTAAATAAGAAAGTTTTACTGCAACTATGCTACCACTTCGTGTACTACAGAGTCAAATCCAGAAATCGAATCTCATCGAGAAAACCCTTCTACTTTACAAGTGGCAGTTTGCGAATAAACGTCACAAAAACCAAGGGAGGAATCATTTTAAATACCCAAATAAAAAAAACTTCCTTTATTCTTCCTGAACCGATAAGAACCACACATACCAAATATCAAGTCAACTCAACTTACGAAAGACATTGGTCAACACAGACCAAACTCAAACGGAAACAAGGAAACGATTCACTTCTTGAGGAAGCAACAATTTATCGCTTTCTCTTTTAGGACTAAAATTTCTCTCTGACTTTGGGATTTCAGTTCATCGCATAACACACTAACTCATCTCTCTTAGCTTGACATTCTTAACGTTACGCTCAAGTCGAAATACAAGATCCACACCTCCGTATGAAGACTCTATCGATTCCACTAAAACTTTCTCTCAATAACTCCTCTACCAACAGAATTAATTTGATGAGATGACTTCCAATGCATCTCAAAATAGACCACACACGCAACCACATCATCTCAATCTTTCAAGAATAAACAACTTGAAATTCTCACTCTCACTCTCATATACTTCATCAAAAGGTTCTACCAATGATCATTCCAACTTCAAATCCACCCTTAATCTACTTTCTACACATAATCATTGGGCGACCAAAGTCCTAGCATAAAAATGCGAAGCTCAAATTAAACTCCAAAACTCCTACAATGAACTTCTCATATAGAAAATAGGGAAAACTCAAATTAAAATCCTTAAAATTCTCACAATCCAAACATACTCACGCATTAATATCAACGTGAAAACATCTTCTTAACCCAATTATCTTTATAAAGATTCTAACTCTTAAAGAGTTACTTGCTAAGTCCAAGTCTTTCCTGGCAATAATCCAACCATCTCGGCTATCTCATTAATCACCTTAACGACCGGATTACTTCGCTAATACTACTTCCATTACAACACCCTCATATTTCATTTGCACAACCGTGCAAGGTATCCAAACACGATACTCTAATACATTAATCAAGATTCCCATCCTTTCGAAAATTTTAATGTTCCTCCCGAATTGAACAAAGGATCTTGGATCACAAGCCTCCATAGGTTCTAAT
Organism: Ampelocalamus luodianensis; assembly: GCA_036346255.1. NCBI lineage: Eukaryota > Viridiplantae > Streptophyta > Magnoliopsida > Poales > Poaceae > Ampelocalamus > Ampelocalamus luodianensis. Next base: position 55,532,144 of record CM070617.1, on the reverse strand, counting down.
GGTTGCAACATTGCACTCAGTTTAGCCTAAAATGCAAACATTCTGTATAAATAAAATTCTCTCCAAGACTTATTCATGAAATCAGTTCATCCTCAATGTTCCTCGAATAACTTACAATCCAAGGTCTCACAACATCATATACATGACTACCGCTATCCAGTTTGCCACTGCACTCCTAAAATTCGCTTCAACAAAAGTCAACTGATCCTTCCTCAAAAGAAGAGGCAAACAAAGATAAATTTTAGCACACAAGGGAACGTTACCATACTCAGGGAGCTCAAGACCAAGAGAAATTGTCAAATAACAATGATCTTGGAAAACAAAATACGAGTCCACAGTCGAGGGCACAAGTCCCACAAGAAGAAATTTTCCACCTCCATAAATCAGAATAAAACATTGTTATGCAAACCCAAGAAACTCTTAAGTTGTGACATCAGGAAAGTTGTAGATTACGATTTTTTTTTAGCTCCAACCTCAAAATACTTAGGGTAAACATTTTCCGTTAACACAACGAAAGCAACCTCTTTGATTACAACGTTGCTTGCCAAACCAAACCAGAAATTCCTTTGATACCAAATCACATTCATCACAACGGAACCAAACGGAACCTTTCCGTTTGTCACATTGCTCAACTAATTTTTCATCTACTACATAAATCATGAACCCCAAAAGATCACGAATACAAAACTCCAAACATCTCATTTAACCGTTATTAAAACAGTCAACTTACTTCCTCTCTAGAAAATCATCACCGCTCCAACGCGTCAGAATCTCTTGTAGACCTTATTACTAACATCAAGAATAATTCACTCTTAACAAGGTTCGTTATCATCAACCCTTCCTTTATAAAGTCCCCAAAAGTTGACCAAACTGTTACAGTTCACTTTATCATCTCATCCTCAAATGAGAGTACACCAAATTCTCACTCCCTCACTTTAACAACCACTATATTTTAGAAGGAACCTACTACATAATTTACAAGGTTACACCAAAACCCTTCATCAAACACATACTATTATCCGACAATTTCACCATCAAGCAAACACATGTCACCTATTAAATCCCATTGTAAATCTTTCCAAAAGAAACACAACATATTATTTCTTAACATTTTTTTTTATCTCAATAAGATTGCAACAGTTAATCTGTTCTAGAGTATATCTATTTCCCCAACTGCACTATCAGGGCAAGATCTCTTTTAACAAGGACATGCAGCCACAATACATCCTTGTGAAACACTCGTGAATAAATTACTTTCAAATTTCAGCCCTTCACCTATTCGGAACGCTCACACTTATTTAGTACCCACTAACTCCAATCTAGAGGTTATCATAAACTATTGAAGATTATTCAATCATAGACGGATTGATGGTCCTGTACCTATTTATACTCCCACGAGCATAGATAAGATCATCAAATTGCCCATTTAAGAAAATTTCTATATTAATATCTACCAAGACGACAGTCGAACACATCTTATATTTCTCTTCCCGCACAGTTAGGTTAATCCATCGAGATCAAATAATCTAACAAGTTTAGCAAACTAAACAATTCTAATGATCAACCTTTTCATCAAAGGTCCACACTTTTTAATAACTCTATTGATTCCAATTAGGTATAGCCATACCCCTAATCACAGTTCAACAAGAACTACTACATGACACCATCCAATTAATCGACTTTCCTTCCAAGGATCTTAGTTAGGATCGACTATACACCACCATACAGACCCAACTTGATAACCCATATCATTTCCACTAATTTCTCTGATTATAACCTCTCTCTTAACCACGAGACGACATCTCTAAAAGGTTTAGCATTTTCTTTCATAAAAGATCCTTTCAATTTCAACCCTCAAAATACCCAAAAGAGATATAATGAATCAAAACTTCCACGTACTACAGGACTTGCAAAAAGAAACTTTCATTATCCAAATCATCAAGTGAAATAAATGGATCATGCTTTCCAATAAAAAAAATGAAACTCCAATACAAAGGTCAGTATTGACAACTAACCAAGTCCACCAGCCACAAGAATAACCCAGCATTTGGAAAAACAATAATTGCTTTAAGGGACAAGTTAAGCCAATGAAGACACATCAATCCTTCTCAAAGAAACCCCAACGCAATGAACTAATGACCCAAAAGAACTTCATCAACCACTCATTGGACAAGAGTTGACCAAATTCGAACTCAAGGAAGAGAACAAGTTTCTAAAGATACACACTATCGACACCTGTACTAAGACATCTGAGATAACCACTTCCCCGATCTCATACCACAAAAAGATGGTGTGACCTGGTAAAGCCCAGGGCCACAACCACGACCTCAACCTCTCAACACGCGCTACCATCACTCATTCTAATTATAGAATCATATTATAGGTATATAAGGTCATCTCATAATAGGAATCATCAAAACAATATAACAGAAGCGTAAATGCAATGCTTAACCCATCCCATCCTACTGTGCACCAGTGTGTCAGGTTTTCAATTAATTAACCATTAGCAAATTTTTAACAAGCTAAGTTACCTAAGTCGTTAATCTGTTCACCACAGACCTACAGCCCGCTCTGATACCAACTGTAACACCCCAGCTCCAGATGAGCCTAGAATGCTACAAGAACTAAACTAACTAGAACAATCTATAAATTTTTCGACAGAACTTCCTTTGTATAAACAACAAAAGTCGAGGTACCAACAGATAACCATGGCATTTAGTAGTTTTATTTCTATAATCCAAATCTTTCATGCATATAAAATAATCGTACGATTGTAAACAAGTAACATCATTCTCATAACCATGAATAATCCAACAACCAACATCATAAAACATCCATAGATGGTCTCCACACAGTTATTTATTCTTAAGTAAAACTAAATAGCAATTGCATAAATGTTGTGAGGTAGTGCGTGCTTTCCAATGTCTACTCCCTCCCATGCATGACGTTCTTGCCAGAAGTACCTATAACAAGACAAAGCAAGGGTGAGCCATACGACTCAGCAAGTATCAACAAGGTTGTAACATTCATATAGACATAACATCTAAAAACAACTTTATTCAACACCGTTAAGACATTTCAAATATTTAAATGATGATAATGCTATGCACACTTTGATCTTTATCTCCTTTCGCATTTTACCGGTAATGCGGGGTATTCATCCGTCAATGAATACCCATGCCTGTGCCCTCTGGCACAGGGACCAAGAGCCTATACATCGCATGTATAGGGACCTTTGCCCGTCATCACAATGACGGGGACCTCTGTATCCATTGCCCACATTCCTTGAATGCGGGGACCTCAAGCCTGTCATTATATATGACAGGGACCTCAATAATGTACTCTTGGTCACCACGTGACCAAGTCTCAATATGCTCCAACATGCATAAGTACTACAACATCATATTTTCAATATCATAATTCAATATGTAATCAGGGTATGTAAACAATAGCATCATGAAGGAACCTTAAACATAACTTGCAAGCATCAACACAACTAGAATCATCTCCACAACACATTCACGTGGCAATAATGAACAATACACCACTCAATCATGACATGCAACCAATACTACACATGAACCCGAATACTTGCCTCAACCGCGAGAACGCGGACGAAGTGGGTGCTGCCCTTGGGATCTCGCTGCCACACTGACAAGAAGATAACCCCAAGCTAAGACTAGCATACTGGACCAAAATCATACATCACATTACAAACGAAATCGCTAACTTCTTATCACGTCTAGTTTTTTCTAATTTCTAGCGATCGGTCACTGCAGACAGCAGACTTCAAAAATTCATAACTTTCTGCTCAGGAGTCCAAATAGGATGATCTTGGACATTCTGGAAAGGTAATTAAAATGTCTAAATAAACTTAGTTGGTGAGGTTCTCTGATTCGGCCCTTTACTAGCCCTACCAAACTAAACAACAGAGTATCCATTCTCGCGTCGGGTTTCTGGACAGCAATAATGAAATTATCATAAATTTCTCTACGTTAGTCCGAATTCCATGATCTTTAGTTTTCCTGAAATCTAGAAGGATTATCTACAACTTTCGTTATACTGGGGTTCTCATATTTCCACTTTAACCATCACTTTTAGTCAGTTTTCTACAAACTTCCTAATTGCTGACAGGGCAGTGGAACAGCAGTCTTAGAAAAATCATAACTCTCTAACCGTTAATCGGATTTCGGTGAACTTGGCGGCCACTGAAAGCTAAGAACATAATCTACATAACTCTAGGAGATCAAATCTCCTAATTCAGCTTCTAAACATACGAAACTGGCTGTACAATATACTGGACAGAACTGCAACTTTAGCAAACAGATCGCAATCTAGCCAAAACTAATCGATTCGGTTCCACGACTAATCACACAACAATAAACGATGCTAGTTACCCTTGGAGCAGCCGAAGATCGCGAGTCCCTGCTGGAGATCCCTCTTCCTTCTCTTCTCCCCTCTCCTTCCTCTCTTCTCTTCCTTCTTGGCCGGCCACCCGTAGGCGACTCCTTCTTCTTCCCTTGGCCGGCAGCAATGGGGGGACTAGGGGAGGTGCAAGGGAGGGGGTGCAAGGGGTGGTAACCAGGGAGGAAAGGATGGGGGCGCATGGTGGAGGAGGGGAGAGGTGAGGGAGAGTGGCGGCTCAAAGGGGGGAGAGGTGAGGAGGTGGGGGTGCGGCTAGGGTTTGGGGGGGAAGTGGCGCCCCCCCTTTGGCCGGCCACCCCCTTTGCCCTCATGGGCCGGGGCCCAAGCCCAGGCTGGATACAAACGACGTTTTCCCCCCTCTCTAACTGAAGAATTTAGCATTTTTCAATTGGTCCTTCCCGTAAATCTATTTAGTTCTCTCCCGATTAATTAAATCTCTCTCGGCGATTCGCTTATCTCACTTTCGGGGTATTACAGTTCATGTTCCGTCCACGGGAGTGGAGCTCCACGGGAGTTGAGTCTAAAGTCCCATCAATTCCAGTATGGGCATGTGAGTCCCACCATTCCAATGTGGGCAGTTTGGACACTCGTATGAAACGTTCTTCATACGGTATTTTGGATCCCCGTATTTCAAAAAATACAGCTTAATTAAACACCGACGGGTGTGTCACTAGCTATACCGGTATAAGCAGAAGTGCAGTCCATTCAATTCAAAAGATTCATTCATTCTATTCATTTATTAAACATTCAGTGTTATGTTCATATTCTTTAACGTTATGGTTTTGTTCATATCTGTTGTATGATAAATTATCAATTGTACTTGCTGAGTCTCGGACTCACTCTTGTTTTGTTTGTTTACTTTAGGTGATCGTTGAGGATGACTCTATTGGGAGGGAGTAGACATGCACTATCCACACATTCACCATATTCCAGTTTTAATAATACGGCTTGATTCTACCTTTCATTCGTTTAGTGATGAACAGTAATAAATGAAGTTAAATATGGTTGATTATTTCTACCTGTGATGCCTAGTCATTCCTTTTTGGTATGCCAGTATGGATTTATTCTTTATTCCTGTCACTGTTCTATTACATTTGGAACTCCCAAAGTACTTATATGAGAATGACTTAAATCCTCTGCTTGATGGTTGTATGTTAGTTTATTTAGGTGACATCTTGGCTTCCGAATAGCCAGGGTGTTACAAGCGCTTATTGTCACTTGAGGATTGCCCTTTATTATACTTGTTGAAGTTGAAGCTTCTATGTGGACATCTTCTCATGAATTTCTTTATTTTCCTTACAAGGAGAGCATATTCTTCATCGGAGTCTTTTTCTTCATCCTCATCATCACTTGATTCTGCTTTTGCTTTGAAGGCGGTAATCTTTTTCTTTGAGGAAGATGACTCCAAGAGCCCTTCCTTTTCCTTCTTGTACTGCTTATTTGTGATGAGGTTGCCCAATAATCCGGTTGTTGTCATTCTTGGCAACTTAGGAGAGTTGAGAAACAATGTCACCAAAGTCTCATATTTGTCCGGTAGGGCCCTTAGAATTTTGCACATAATATCAACATCAAGAAAGTTAGTACCAAGACCTTTGAGTTCATCCATAATATTGTTCAGTCTTGAATACATCTCAGTGATGTTTTCATGAGGCAACATTGTGAATGTCTCATACTTAATCCGAAGCCTATGCAGTTTGGCCTCTTTAATAGTGGATGTACCCTCATGAATTTCAGAGAGTGTGGTCCAAATAGCATAAGCTGTTTCCAAATTTCTCACTCTATTGAATTCATCCGCGTTTAAAGCGCCAAAGAGAGCATTCATTTCTTGGGCATCTAAATGAGCATTACGCCCCTCAACTTCCGTGGGACGTTGTGGATCAAGAGTCATAGCGTAACCCTCATTTATAATTCTCCACATGTTTGGACTCATGGCCTTTAGATAAATAGATATTCTAATTTTTTAATAAGCATAATTTGAGCCATCAAACAAAGGAGCCTTACCTATAGATATTCCCTCACTAGCCATCTTTTCCCTCATAGACTGTTAAGTCCAAAAATAGAGAAACCAAGCTCTGATACACTTGTAGGATCAAGGATAACCAACTAGAGAGGGATGAATAGGAGGTTTCTAAATTTAATCGACCAAATTAAACTTTCAACAACTAAGTTCTAACAGAGCAGTCTAGAAACCAGAAGATAGAACTAAAGAGCTACTCAGGACAGTGAAGTAAAGTCAATACTAGATACAATTCTAGCTAAGCAAATAAATCACAGTAGAGAAGCTAAAATTGTAAATGCGGAAAGTAAAGACAGGAGATAACCACAGTGAGGACAATGAGGTTTTTCCCGTGGTATCGAAGACTTAAGTCCTCACTAGTCCATGTTGAGGAAGCTTGAACCAATAAAGCCAGCTCCACGAATTGAGCCTTTCCTCGATTTCACTGGTGGTTGCTCTTTCTCCACTCCGGAGATGGTGAATACCGAACCAGTCACAATTGACACCGAGTCTCTTCACAATCTTCTTGAAGAGATCACGTACAAACTCCCGCCAAGCCGTCTAGATGCTGACAGCACCAAGAGTAATAAATCACAATCTTTGCTTGACAGTACTCAAGTGCAATGGATCAAACTAGAATGAATGCACATGTGTAAATGAGGTGTGGAGTGAATGCTCTTGGCTCAAAGATGTAAATGTGTAAGCACTAGTTCTGTCCAAGAGCAGGTGGAGGGGTATTTATAGCCCTCATAACCAATACGACCGTTGTGACCAGATTACAAAGAAAAATAGCACAAATGATAGTACCGTCATTGAACGGTCGGTATTACCGCACTATCCCAAAACAGCCTGTAACGGCTAACGCAGACAAGCATTAAATGTTCTAACAAAGCCGTTTGAAGTTCGGCGCGGTACTACCGCCAACTAATATGCGGTAGTTCCGTTTTAGCGGAGGTTCCGACTAAGAGCAGATACTTCTGTTTATTTTGAGTTCCAAAAATATCAGTACTGGAAATATCATACTGCTACTTAACCATCGGAAGAACTGGGATTGCGGTAGTTCCACGAGTTGCACTCCGGTACTACCGTTCCTTAAAGAAACAAATCAACTCCGAAAAACATACTGCAACACCCTGGCTATTCGGAAACTAAGATGTTACCTAAAAATTCTAACATACAACCAAACTGCGGAAGAATTTGAACATTATCTCAACTAATGACATAAAGAGATCAAAATTAAATAGAACAATGGTAGGAACATAGTCTGAATCTAAATAAGTATATCAAAGGGGTGATCAATGATCACAAGCTGTACTTAATTAACCATAACATAGAGATAGATATCAAGCACATCTAACTTTAATTATTACAGTTCATCTCTTAACGAATGAAAGCCACAACCAAATTCTATTATTGAAACTGGAATATGGTGAAGTGAATGATTAGTGCATGTCTACTCCCTCCCAATAGAGCCATCATCAACATTCACCTAAAATAAACAAACAAAGCAAAAATAAGTCCGAGACTCAGCAAGTACAGTGAATAATTGGACATACAACAATTATGAACAAGACAACATCTTTAAAGAATACGAACATAACACCGAATGAATATCTGAATGAATGGAATGAATGTATTGAATGAAATGAATGGACTGCACTCCTGCTTATACCGGTATAGCTACTGACACACTCGTCGGTGTTCACTTAAGCCCGTATTTAATGAAATACGGAGATCCAAATCCCGTATGAAGAACGTTTCATACGGGTGTCCAAAACTGCCCACATTGGAATGGTGGGTCTCACATGCCCACATTACGATGCGTTAGGAGGTAAAGACGATGTCGCTAACCTTGGAGCCTCACCTCCTACACCATTAAATTACTCAATAATAACCACGACACCAAGACACTACTCGCAACGCTCCTAGCTTATACCCCAAAACCCCAACGTTTAATTATATAATTTACTCAATTTAAACTACATTCTAGTAAGAAGCCGAAACAGACAGCAGTAATAAAAGAGACATAAAAATGTAAACTCAAGCTTGTTTGAAAGGTAAGAAAATTATCTACAACCACCTAGTTGGTGGAAATCCCGAATTCTGTATGTATCTAACTCCAAAAGATTGATGAACACACTTCTGTCAGAACTACCCGACAAAACTAGGCAGCAACACGAAAATAACCATAACTTTTAATCGGCTGAACTAAACTTAGCATTCTTTATCAACATCGAAAGCTAAGACCAAGGCCTACAATAACCTAGTTGGGTGAAAACCCTGAATCCGCCATTAACTTAATCATAATTTAAAAGATAACTTGACAGATCAACCTCGTCAGAATTCTGGATAGCAGGCATGAAACTATCATAACTTTTGATCCGTACGTCGGAATTAGGTGTTCTTGGCAGCCACTGAAAGCTAAGAACATTATCTAAATATCTGTAGGAGATCCCAAGTCCTAATTCGGCTTTGAACTGTGCGAACACTGGCGTACAACAAAGAACAGAAATTTGCTCCTAATCGCAGCACTAACGACGAATCAATAAACGACTTTTATCAAGAACGAATGGAACCAAACAGCGGGGAAACAAGGTTTATACCCTAGATGACGCGTGAGACGCTGAACCTTGCACGGATCTTCAATGGACGACGGCAACCCGGCTTTTCCTCCTGGTTTTGGCCTGCGGCACCAAAGGAGAAGGGGGAAGGGGCTACCAAGGAGAACATTGGAGCGGGATGGCACTGTAGTGGTAGTGCTACTGTAGCTACAGTGCCAGCCTAGGGTTTCCCCCTATCTTTTATAGGTGGGCGGCCCATCATGGGCCTCCTGAGTTATGGCCCGAGGCCCAGGTTGCCGAAGAACTGTAGAAATCTCTTTTTTTTTATGTCTAATTTCTCTTTTGAACACTACTTTTTAGAATAAATCGGATTATTACACGTATCTTACCAGACCAAGGTGCCATCACTGTTGTGAAGAAGTAACTCCCCCTTCCCAGTGAAAGACAGGATAACCTTGCTGCCTACTGGGAACTGGCGGTTCGCAGACCAGATAACGTCTATATGTAACGTCTACAGGATAACGCTTTTTTATTTACCATATGTTTTGATGGCCTTTGTCAAACCTAGTAGGGCGCAATTGCATGGTTGTTTCATGGTTAGCAAAGTGGGAGGTATCTCTATTTAGCTTCTAAGTGGAAAAAACTGAGTCTTCCTGCCTCGGTGGACTTTTTCTAGTCCTGATGGTTCTTCCTTTCTTTTTATGGTGAGGTTTAGCTGTAGTCTTCCTGGCAAACGTCCCTAGTCTCTAGTTAATTGCCATCACATCAGGAGCACATCAGACTATCGAATTACAATGTCCCAATAAAATTTCCAATAAACAAAATCGCCGGCATTGGGATTTTGTGTGGGTTAAAAGTTATTAGCCACTTCGAAAATCATTGACACCTTCAGTAAAATTAAGAACAATAACGTAAGCCCCGGGTCTCCCGGGCGGAAGAACCAATGAGCCATGAGCTCGCAGCTCTGCCCTGCAGGGATGTTTCACCGCTTCACATTGGACAGAGACAACTACATCAAGCTACCTTTTAGTTTTTATCACACATGTGCTGTTGTCCTTTTGTTATTTACTTCACAAATTTTTTCTCTTCTAAATAGACTTTTAACTTACTAAGATTTTTTCACATTGTGTTCATCCCATTGCACATGTCATTTAGTTGTCATTGATCAGAGACGGTTTTGCAGTTCTTTAAAATGTATAGATTATATTTCATCTTTAATTATGTCTAATTATGATCAAACCAAGTATATTCCTAATCAGCAAATCATCATCAACTGAGATAAAATTTATTTCCTGTTAATCAATTACGTATCTACTGTTCTAGTGAGATTTTAAGTCCTCCATTGTTTGTCTGCTAAAATCTTTAGTCTCATGCTTGCATGTGGTGTATCAGATAGCTAACTTCAGAATCTCTATGATCTTAATATTTATATGAGCTCTTAATATTGTATTTTATGCTTGCTTAGTTGTATCCGTAGATCTATGTTTGTCTAGTTGCATCATTAGTTATATTGACTATTGAATCACATTATGTTTGGTATTTTTACACTACTGATTCGTCTCGGATCTTTCTAATTCATGGTTCCGCCACTGTAAGTAACCTCAGCCATGCAATCGAAAAGACAAACATTTCCGGCCCGTCAAAGAGAGGGGGAGAGGAGCAAGCGAGGATTTCTCCGTACATCACCCTGCGTCCCGATTTACGGCCATAATCTCACGGCGACCACATCCTTGACCTTGAAGATGACCGCGACCACGCCGGCAGCAGCCTCCCTGACGACGAACTCCCTCCCCACCAACACGTCACCATCGCCTCCGGCGGGAGGCGACGCGGAGGGGAAGTGTTCCTGCGGTGACCACTGCGTCCTTGCCATCGTTGCAAACGGGGGACCTCTCCGAGCGGCGAGGAGCTAGCTAGCGATCAAGCGATGATTGGTGGAAGAACCGAGAGCCATCACCGGAGAGAGGAGCGTGTGTGCGGCTGCGAAATTTCCAACTTTTTTTTCTTTTAGGAAACGTTTTGGGCCGTGCATCCGGACGGCAAAAAAAAAAAAATTGGACACTAGCAATTAAAGTGGTTGTCCCTGGTCAAGGATGTGTAGTCCCTACGCGAAACATTTCCATTAAATTGATTCCCATTCATCTTTTAAATTTGCATGCGCATAACCACCTGCTGAATTTGCTAATAAGCAATTTTCCTAGCTTTTTTTTTTTAAAGGCAAAGTGGCTTGTAGGGGTCTAATCTCTTATTGCATCTGTAGAAAAAAAATATGTTGCATACTGTTCACGGCGATGCTGTGAATTTTTTCAACGCGTTTTTTTTTCTTCAGATGGTTTTGATTTGTGATGTTGCAACCGTTATCTGGGGATGTTGCAACCGTTGTCTGAGGATGTTGCAACCATTGTCCAGAGATGTTGTAACCGTTGTCTGGGGATGTTGCAACCGTTGTCCGTGGGTAATGATATTGTACTTACGTCCGGACGATCCAGACGCTTTCCTCTCACGTGTGCCAACAGAAGCTTCACGATTTCTTCTCAACCCTTACCACCACACCAACACCTTCAATTCTCATGAGCCAAATGTTGCATACGATTCACGGTGATGCTGTAATTTTTTTAACGCGTTTTTTTTTTCCAGATGCTTTGTTTTGATTTGTGATGTTGCAATCATTGTTCGATGATGTTGCAGCAATTATCCGATGATGTTGCAACCGTTATCCAGAGATGTTGCAACCGTTTTCCCGAGATGTTATAACTATTGTCTTAGGATGTTGCAACCGTTGTTCGAGAATGTTGCAATCGTGTCCAGGGGATGTTGCATGCAGCGGTGTACTTACTGTATGTGTTGTTATAAGGGAAAATTGTGAGACCCCGGTTTATTAAACTTGTAATACTTAACCTTCCACTGGTTCTAGTATCACAAATAGAATAATCCGCGTCTCGATGAATATGTGCTTCCCAGAACATACAGCACACATACATCATACCAAAGCATGCATCAATTCCATACATCAGAATATAACAAGTCTACCAAAAGACATACATAATATAAGTTATTACAGAACAGCCGACCGGCCAAATGACATAAGTATCAAATAACAGCGGAAGCAAAAGTTGCCATAAGATGACTTAAACCAAAAGATGACCGGTTAGCCACATAACACCACAGGGCAACCGACCGGGCCGCCAAGCTAATCGCCCCTTAAACTGCCACAGCACAACTCACAAAAGTGAGGCCCATTGGACTCACTATCTTCCTCTACACAATACAAGCAATGCAGGTGAGTACAAAAATGTACTCGCAAGACTTACGAGTAACAAGCCTATACATAGCTACATGAAAGCTGTATCAAAGGAATGTGGTTATATGGTTCTTCGGACGCACAAAGCAAGTTTTATTTGCAATATTGTAATAGGTTGAACAACAGTTTGCAAAATCTGTTTTTAAGCATTTAAATAACAACGAGTAAACATAAGTAACAAGTATCCACCTAGGAGTGACTTTCCCCAAAGCCACCACAACATAGCATGAATCCCTGATTCATACCACCCATCAGTTTTTATTTTAAAAGTTGGAGTCTAACTCTTGGAAGACTTCCCCAAGCGTGTCCATAACCTAGGACGAGGCTATTCGAATAGTTTTAATCCCTGCAGGGGTGTACCAATGTACCCACACTTCAGACCGCCTTTTTGCCAAGCTATTAAGCACACTTCCTTTAGTATGCCGGCACGGCTAAGTCCTACGAACCCTTTCCAATGGAATATGCTAATCAAGAGACGCACGTATGGGGGTTAATCCTTAGTGATCTGCCGACGAAATATGGATCACAAGGACCCATACGTGGAGCAGGACATACCGGCCTCGGCGGGTGTTCCTCTCCCCACAAACGTGTCCATGTTGCATATAATCAAATATGCAACCCACCACGCGACTCATTAATTAACACAGCCCAAAGTACTCAGCTAAGAGAGGTCTGTAACACCCTGGCCAAACGGAAGCCAAGATGCCACCTAATTATTCTAACAATCTACACGCTGCGGTAGAATATGAAATAATTATATCAACCAACTGACAGCATTAATAAAAACAAGATATGGTGAAGGTATCCTTCCTTCACCTTCTAAGTTATTTAATACTGAGAATCATTAAAGAAGGTTCACATGCAGTAATAAATCAACATCATAGTGGAGAAGGTATCCTTCCTTCTCCAATTATAGTTTAATTATTACAGTTCAGCATTTACGAATGAAATATTGAACTAGAATTTAGTCTTGAACATGAATTTGATGTTGTAGACCAGTAGTGTGTGTCTACTCCCTCCCAAGAGAATCTCATCAACGATCACCTAGAAATAGATAAACAAAGCAAGGTGAGTCCATGACTCAGCAAGTACAATGATTAAGAACACATTTATCAATACAAATAAGACCTACTCGGCCTCGACATTGATCATAACACAAATGAGTACTTATGATGACATGAAATTAATGCTTAAAAATCAAGGGAATGGACTGCACACACACATATACCGGTATAGTCAGTGAACACCCGTCGGTGTTCATTCAAGCCCGCATCTTAACAAAAAATGCGGGGATCCACTTCCCGTATGAAGAAAGTTTCATACGGGTGTCCAACATTGCCCATATTGGAATTAATGGGTCTTACTCAACCATCCTGGAATTGATGGTCTCCCTCATCCACTCCCGTGGACGGCAAAAGATAATGAATGCATGAATCAACTTATTGAATACAACATTACCATCATTTCTATTCATGAATTCAACATAGAGACAAAATATGGATATTTCACTTCATACTACACAAGAGTTATCACAGCACGCTCATATCAATAACCACAATGCACAAACATTTAGATCAACAATGTACTTGCCTTCCGCGTTGAGACGCGTTAGCTGGAAGCGATGGCATTCCTAAACTCGAAGCTCCACCGCCTAACCAATGAAATAAATTCAATAAGAACACCAACAATACCCACTTCTACTAACCGACGTTATACATTACTTCCCTGACGACTCTAGTCAATAATACAAAGCTTAAACTAGAATCAATGTTTTCAGCTTTAAAACTGTCCCTGGACAGCAGCACGAGAATTAACGTATCTCAGTGTCAGGAAGTCAAAAAGTGGTAAACCCAATTTCTGTAGCTTCTTAACTGACTAATCTACAATACTCTAGTTGACGAGATAAACCAATTTGGCCAATTTAATAGGTTAATAATCGTTTGAACTTTCTGTCCAGAATCTGTCCACAGAACGAACAGCAGAATTAAAAAGATCATAACTTTTATTAGGTAGCTCCAAATTGAACGTTCTTTACCAATCTGAAAAGGTCATCGAATCCTCTACAATAACCTAGTTGGGTGAACTTTCAGTGTCAACCAATTTCCCTTTCAAAATTTAGGAAATAGCCAAACAGTTTATTCTCGTCAGGATTCTGGCAGCAGCTACTAAAACGTCCATAACTTTTGACTCAGACCTCGGAATCACGTGAACTTGGTGGTCACTGAAACTTAAGAACGAGGCCTACAAAACTCTAGGAGACCAAAATCTCTAATTCTGCCTCTAAGCACATGAAACAGGGCCCAAAACAATCTGGACAGAACCAGTCTTTACACGCAGTGAGTCTGCCTAAACAATTATGAATCCAAATCGCTTCTACCAACAAACAAACAATGAGACTCGGCATCGTTACCCTTGCTGCAACCAGGGAGTAGGTAGAAGAATCACGGAGAAGACGATCTCCCTTCTTCTCACCTCTTTTGCCCCAAACAAGCTGCTGTCCTCCTCAACTCCTTGCGCAACCGGCGGCGGGAGAAGGTCCAAGGCCGGTTGGGAGGCAAACCAGCAGGGCCAGCACCCGAGGGAGGTTGGGGCGGCTCCTAGGGGCAGGGTGTGAGGGGAAGAGAGGAGGATGGGAGGGCTGCGGCCAAAGGGAAGAAGGGGGCTCGGCCAGGGGAAGAAAAGGGGTGGTTAGGGTTTGGAGGCGCATGGGCCGAGCCCAAGAGGAGGTTCGGCGGCCTCTAGGCAGGATGGCTGGCCGGAGGCTAAACCAAGAAACTACTCCAAAAGCCGGAAAAAGAACTCGCAACTTTTCCCCGATTCAACTCCCTCTAAACGAAACTCGGAGTATTACATTCTACCCCCCTTAACAGAATTCGACCCCGAATTCTAACCAACGAGACGAACACAGGAATGGAATACTAACAAGTTGGAAGCAAAGGGTTAGCACATACCGGAAATGAATAGGTCAGGATACTGCTCGCGCATGCGAGACTCTAACTCCCAAGTGGCTTCCCTCTCGGACTGATGAGACCAAAGAACCTTGACATACTTCAATGTCTTGCTCCTCAGAACCCGCTCTGACTCTTCCAAAATTTTCACTGGTCGGGACTCAAAAGTAAGGTCCTGCTCAATGATCAAGGGCTCCAGCGGAATAACATGCTCCGGGTCTCTCAAGAACTTCCTCAACATTGATACGTGGAACACATTATGAACTCCACGCATGGACTCTGGAAGATCCAAGCGATAAGCCAATTTCCCAATTCGTGCCACGATTGGGAATGGTCCAATGTACCTCGGGCTAAGCTTTCCTTTGGTACCAAACCGCACGACACCTCTGGTAGGCGATACCCTCAGAAGAACCTCGTTTCCCACTTCGAATTCCAACTCTCGCCTTCTCACATCTGCATAACTCTTACGCCGGCTCGAGAAGCTAGCGATTCTTCTGATCTCTGCTACTCTAACCACGGTTTGTTGAACCCGTCGGGACCCAAAACAGCCCGCTCTCCAACGCATCCCAACACAATGGAGATCTGCATCTCCGCCATAGAGAACCTCAAATGGTGCGGCTCGAATCTTTGGCGTGATAGCTATTGTTATAGGCGAACTCGCCAAAGCGGTGAACTTCCCAACCACCCTTCTAGGATAAAACACAACACTGAGCATATCTTCTAAGGTTTGGATTATGCGCTCAGGTGACCATCATGCGTGGGTGGAATGCAGTACTAAGACGGAGTTGCGTGCCCAAAGCACTTTGCAAGCTCTCCCAAAACTTGGAAACAAATTTGGCATCCCGGTCGGAAACAATAGTCTTTGGCACCCCGTGTAACCGTACTATCTCTCGTACATAGAGTGGAGCCAAATCGCTCGCAGAATTGGTGGTTCGAATAGGAATGAAATGTGCAGACTTACTGAACCGATCCACTATAACCCATATAGCATCCTTCCCTCGCTGAGTGCGAGGTAATCCAACTACAAAATCCATGGAGATGTCATCCCATGGCCACACCGGAACCTCTAAAGGTTGCAACAATCCTGCCGGTCGCTTATGTTCAGCCTTAACCCGCTGGCAGATTCCACACGAGGCCACATACTGCGCAATATCAACTTTCATTCTCTTCCACCAGAAACTCTTCTTCAAATCTTTGTACATTTTGGTCTCACCTGGATGTACTGTATACGGTGTACGGTGTGCTTCCTTTAGAATCTCATCTTTAACCTGTGCCCCCTGTGGCACACAAAGGCGACCTTTAAATCGCAAAGCACCAGAATCATCTATACCAAAATGGCCTTGCTTGCCTTCATCTAGGCGCTTCCTCACACGCTGGAGCATATGATCCTGCTGTTGTGCTTCCTACTCGTTACGGAATGGTGACTCAAGAAGCAAGCGGGTCTCGGTCTCGACGGTACCATAAAGCAAAAGATATATTCATGCGCTCAAAATCACCGACAAGACAATCGAGGGTAGGAGGGTCGCCTTACGACTTAGAGCATCTGCTACAACATTCGCCTTCCACAGGTGATCTTGAATAGTGAGATCATAGTCTTTTATCAACTCTAACCACCTTCTCTGTCTCGATTCAAATCTTTTGGGTAAAGATGTATTTCAAACTCTTGTGATCGGTGAAAATGTCACAAGACTCGCCAGACAAATAATGGCGCGGATCTTTAAAGCAAGTACTCTGCTGCAAGCTCTAGGTCATGAGTAGGATAGTTACGCTCATGTTTCTTCAATTGCCGCGATGCATAGGCAATCACCTTGCCATCTGCATAAGTACACAACCAAGCCCAACTCTAGATGCATCCGAATAAATAGTGAACCGCTTCTCGGTTCGGAAGAGTGAGAATTGGAGCGGTCACCAATCTATCCTTCAAAGTCTGAAACTTCGTTCTCACACGCGTTAGTCCACTGAAACTTGACCCTTCTCGTGTCAATCGTGACATTGGTCTAGCAAGGGTAGAGAAACCTCCACAAAACGCCAATAATAACCAAATTAAACCCGAAAACTCCTCACTTCCCTTACATTAGTTGGTCTTTTCCATTCCACCACTGTTGAGATCTTACTTGGATCAACTGAAATGCCCTCTTGATTGATTACATGGCCCAGAAACCCAACTTCAGAAATCCAGAATTCACATTTCTTCAATTTGGCATAAAATTGGTTCACTCTCAGGGTCTCAAGTACCAACCTCAGGTGCTGAGCATGATCTTCTTTCGTCTTGGAATAAATCAAGATGTCATCAATGAATACTACGACGAAATCATCAAGGTAAGGGTGCAACATACTATTCATGGCTTCCATGAAAACTGCAGGAGCATTGGTTAGCCCAAAAGACATAACCTTATACTCATAATGACCATACCTTGTAGAGAAAGCTGTCTTCTCAATATCTTGCTCTCGAACTCTAATAAATTATAACCTGACTGAAGGTCAATTTTGGAGAATATTTTAGCTCCCTTCAACTGATCAAAGAGATCCTCAATACGGGGCAAGGGATATTTATTCTTCACAGTTGCTTGGTTAAGAGCCCGGTAATCCACACACATACGCCAACTACCGTCCTTCTTCTTAGTGAAAAGAACAGGAGCTCCCCACGGCGAAACACTACGTCGGATTAAACCTTTGGATAGCAAATCATCCAATTGCTTTTTCAACTCCTCTGAAAGGGACGCCAAACGATATGGAGATATAGAAATAGGTCGGGTTCGGAACAAGATCTATCAGGAACTCCACTTTACGCTCGGGAGGCATTCCAGAAGCTCTCACTGAAAAACATCGGAAACTCATTCACTACGAATATCTTCAATCATGTGGAGATTCGGACTTCTCGCTAAGGGACCAAAGAAACCCAATGGTTGAGGCTCGACGATCGGGAAACAGACTAGCCAAGACGAACAAGGAATCAAACGGCGCTACCCGAAATACGGTTCTTCACCCGATGGAGCTGCAAGGTCACCGTCTTTCAAAAGCAACAAATCTTGGCACGATAAGCGAATAACCAGTCCATACCAAAATTACATCAAAGGTGATAATCGAATCACCATAAGGTTGGCGTGAAATTCTCATCTTCAATAGTAATAGTACAGCCGGGACACGCTGTGTAGAGCTAGAAATAAGACCCCGGAGAACCGACCACCACAGGACTCGGATAAAAGCGCACACTCGGACTCGCCCTTCTAACAAATTCTAAGGACACAAAAGAATAAGTAGCTCCGAATCAAATAGTCACGAAGCCTCATGTGAATCAACTAGCAAAGTACTGTACCACGTCGGGACGGCCCACGGTATCGAGGAGTAGGCATGGCGTGACTCCCATGGGCACCGGGCGGAGGGCGCACCAAAGCACTCTGTGAAGGATGAGCGAGAATCTGCTGCAGGAGAAGCATACGAAGGTGGTGCGAGGCAGGCGGGGTTCAGTAGAACCCAGCCGGAGGCGCAGGAGTAAAACTGCGGGAGGAACCCATCACAAGAAAAGCGAGGTGCAGTGGAGCGACTAGAGTCCGAATCCGAGCCCCGAGGTGCACTGGAAGAAGACGCAATCGAATCGCTTCCCACTTGATGATGCTCACTGGGTTCGTTTGCAAGCGACGCTTTGTGGCCTTCCCGCCACACCGCGACACGTCCTCTGAAAGAACACTCAAGACCGGTGACCCTCTCCACATCTCAAACATTTCATACCTTGTCACGGGACGGGGCACTGGGGTGTGGATGACGAAGTGCGTGGCGTCAAGAAGAAGATCGCCATCTTTGGCCGACGAGGCGCGACTCCTTGAAATCTCTTGGATGCGGTCGGAGAAGACCCGCCTCCACCACTAAAGCTCCGCCGCCACTGCGGAACCACCAACAGGGCAGTGCCACTAGCTGCTGCGTGTGCGAAGGAGATTCCTCACCAACTCCATTCCTCTAGCTTGCTCAACCACCGTCTCGAAATCACGCCAAGACAGATGCCCCGAGTCCGCGATACTCTGAACGAGACCCCGAGCGGAACCTCTTGGCCTTCTCCATATCATCATTGGCTACCACGTACAAAGCGTACAGTGTGTTGAACTCGACCTCATACTCGACGTCTTGACCTATGACCACGAGTCAACGCGTCGTAGAGATCGCTCCATCTTCTCCACGAAAGAATCCGGATAGTACCGGCTCTAAATTGCCCCACAAAACTTCCCAAGTAACCGGTCCTGCTGCCGGGTCCTAGCGATGAACCCCTTCCCACGGATATCGCTTGGCCCTTTAGTTGAAAGGCCACAAAGCGAACCCTTTGCGGAGTTCATCTCCAACGCGTCAAGCGTCACTCCATGTACCGAGCCAATCTGCTGCTCAATCGGGTACCGCCCCATCAAAAGTGTCAAGTCGAGCGACATCCACTCGCGGAGACTTATCCTAGTCTCGGTGGAACGCTGCAACGACTAGACACTCGCAACGGAGACAGCAGCAGCGGCGGAGCAGCGGCGAATAAGCAGCAGTAGTGGCGGCGAGAACAGCGAAGAGCAGCGGCGGCAGATGAGCCGCTGCATCTGGCAGCGGGCTGCTCATTCTCCTCTCGAAGATTCTGAATAAAAATAGCCGACGCCGCCTGGGCATCAACGGCCGGCGCGGCTTGAGCCTGCGGTGGGTGGCGGTGAGGCAACCTCCTCAGCAGCTCCACCAGCAGCCTCTTCTGCGGAGGTTGCAGAAACAACCGGACCACGTCCACGACCGCGACCACGGCCCGGCAGACGACCACGTCCTCTACCTCTCGCCATCTAAGAACACCACAACCGAACAAAACTAAACACTTAACTTAGCAGTTCAAAAGAAGCACGGAACTAAACAACATTTGCACAACAAATAAAGCATAACGATAGAAATTGCGGAAACAATGAATTACCCAACCCAACCTACTGTGCACAGTGTGTAAATTTAATAATTTTATTTTAACCACGGACCTAAAGCCCGCTCTGATACCAACTGTAACACCCTGGCCAAACGGAAGCCAAGATGCCACCTAATTATTCTAACAATCTACACGCTGCGGTAGAATATGAAATAATTATATCAACCAACTGACAGCATTAATAAAAACAAGATATGGTGAAGATATCCTTCCTTCACCTTCTAAGTTATTTAATACTGAGAATCATTAAAGAAGGTTCACATGCAGTAATAAATCAACATCATAGTGGAGAAGGTATCCTCCCTTCTCCAATTATAGTTTAATTATTACAGTTCAGCATTTACGAATGAAATATTGAACTAGAATTTAGTCTTGAACATGAATTTGATGTTGTAGACCAGTAGTGTGTGTCTACTCCCTCCCAAGAGAATCTCATCAACGATCACCTAGAAATAGATAAACAAAGCAAGGTGAGTCCATGACTCAACAAGTACAATGATTAAGAACACATTTATCAATACAAATAAGACCTACTCGGCCTCGACATTGATCATAACACAAATGAGTACTTATGATGACATGAAATGAATGCTTAAAAATCAAGGGAATGGACTGCACACACACATATACCGGTATAGTCAGTGAACACCCGTCG
Organism: Ampelocalamus luodianensis; assembly: GCA_036346255.1. Lineage (NCBI taxonomy): Eukaryota > Viridiplantae > Streptophyta > Magnoliopsida > Poales > Poaceae > Ampelocalamus > Ampelocalamus luodianensis. Next base: position 55,511,331 of record CM070617.1, on the reverse strand, counting down.
GTGTTCACTCAAGCCCGCATCTTAACAAAAATGCGGGATCCACTTCGTATGAAGAGCGTTTCATCGGGTGTCCAACATTGCCCATATTGGAATTAATGGGTCTTACTCAACCATCCTGGAATTGATGGTCTCCCTCATCCACTCCCGTGGACGGCAAAAGATAATGAATGCATGAATCAACTTATTGAATACAACATTACCATCATTTCTATTCATGAATTCAACATAGAGACAAAACATGGATATTTCACTTCATACTACACAAGAGTTATCACCGCACGCTCATATCAATAACCACAATGCACAAACATTTAGATCAACAATGTACTTGCCTTCCGCGTTGAGATGCGTTAGCTGGAAGCGATGGCGTTCCTAAACTCGAAGCTCCACCGCCTAACCAATGAAATAAATTCAATAAGAACACCAACAATACCCACTTCTACTAACCGACGTTATACATTACTTCCCTGACGACTCTAGTCAATAATACAAAGCTTAAACTAGAATCAATGTTTTCAGCTTTAAAACTGTCCCTGGACAGCAGCACGAGAATTAACGTATCTCAGTGTTAGGAAGTCAAAAAGTGGTAAACCCAATTTCTGTAGCTTCTTAACTGACTAATCTACAATACTCTAGTTGACGAGATAAACCAATTTGGCCAATTTAATAGGTTAATAATCGTTTGAACTTTCTGTCCAGAATCTGTCCACAGAACGAACAGCAGAATTAAAAAGATCATAACTTTTATTAGGTAGCTCCAAATTGAACGTTCTTTACCAATCTGAAAAGGTCATCGAATCCTCTACAATAACCTAGTTGGGTGAACTTTCAGTTTCAACAAATTTCCCTTTCAAAATTTAGGAAATAGCCAGACAGTTTATTCTCGTCAGGATTCTGGCAGCAGCTACTAAAACGTCCATAACTTTTGACTCAGACCTCGGAATCACGTGAACTTGGTGGTCACTGAAACTTAAGAACGAGGCCTACAAAACTCTAGGAGACCAAAATCTCTAATTCTGCCTCTAAGCACATGAAACAGGGCCCAAAACAATCTGGACAGAACCAGTCTTTACACGCAGCGAGTCCGCCTAAACAATTATGAATCCAAATCGCTTCTACCAACAAACAAACAATGAGACTCGGCATCGTTACCCTTGCTGCAACCAGGGAGTAGGTAGAAGAATCACGGAGAAGACGATCTCCCTTCTTCTCACCTCTTTTGCCCCAAACAAGCTGCTGTCCTCCTCAACTCCTTGCGCAACCGGCAGCGGGAGAAGGTCCGAAGGCCGGTTGGGGAGGCAAACCAGCAGGGGCCAGCACCCAGGGAGGTTGGGGGCGGCTCCTAGGGGCAGGGGTGTGAGGGGGAAGAGAGGAGGATGGGAGGGGGCGGCGGCCAAAGGGGAAGAAGGGGGGCTCGGCCAAGGGGAAGAAAAGGGGGATGGTTAGGGTTTGGAGGGGGGGCGCATGGGCCAGGCCCAAGAGGGAGGTTCTGGCCGGCCTCTAGGCAAGGATGGCCTGGCCGGAGGCCCAAACCAAGAAACTGCTCCAAAAGCCGGAAAAAGAACTCGCAACTTTTCCCCGATTCAACTCCCTCTAAACGAAACTCGGAGTATTACAAGGTCCCATATCCCCCTAGTGTGGTTAGCACGCACAAATGCCTGGTTCGGTGTAACAAGTAGCTCGGTCCTTAATTGACCCGGGCACCATTCCAATCACACCCAAACGATCACACCATCTTACCATTGTGCCCAAGTCTAAATTGTTTTCATTTTCAGTTTTAGTTTTGCAATTTAGACATAGCACAAGGCTGAAATATACAGATTATAACAGTTTGTGTGATCAAGGTTATCGACAAGTCGATAACCGCCCATTTCTACCGATAGCTAAGCATGGCTAAGCATAATGACACGTAAACTAGTAAGTGACAAGGGTTCATCCAATGAACCCAAAATCACGACAAGTAATCCTAGGCTCGATGGTAGAGGATTAAGCAGTTCCCTCGATTATGCAACTACTGGGCCAACTATCGACAATAGTTTAAAACAACATAGCAATGCATACATAGAATTTGCAAACAACATATTAGAATTTGAAATTAATAGGAACAACATGATCAAATGAATGCTACATCTGCTTGCCTGGCTGAAGTGCAGGATCTGGCTGCTGTGGCTCAATATCAGTAATAATATTATCTTCGGAACCTAACTCGAAAAGGCGATAAGCAAATAAGAACGAAGAACACCAAATAAACTCCAACAGCAAAAGACATCCAAATCTAATGAAATTTACACAACAGCTATGAAATGATTTTAGACAGAGATAGGAACAAGAATCATGCAATTTGGACCAAGCATACAAAAGATATGGACAAAATGCTCTTTTTCAACTTTAAAATCAATCTAATTAATTGCTAGTACTGTTCATGGCAAAATTTTCTAGAAAGATCTGGACCCTACAATTTTTATGACAGGTAGTATATGTTATTCTAATTACACAAAGTTGAGTTTGGCAATTTTGGAGTTATCTGATTTAGTTATGATTTTCTAAGGTGCAAATCTAGCATATTACAATTTCGAAACATAAATATGCTCAAGCTAATTTTATATTGAAGTATAACTAATAACAGATTTATCAAAGTTGAAATCATCCATTTTGTACATACACAGAGCAAGATATGCATTTTATAAGATTTTATTTGTTTTCTGGAAAAGCCAGAATAACAGAAAACAAGTTTTTAAGGTCTACAAGAATTTATATTACAAAAACAAGGCCTAAAGAATTTTTAAATAAAATTTTAGTGTCAAGCAAATTTATTATAGGTGGAAACAACTAAAAAGAGTTTAAAATGAATTTACTACGATTTTATAGAGTTTCTGCACAAATTTTAGTTGTAAAATAATTACTTATCGAAATCCCGATAATCTAATCAAAAGATAAATACGTGGACGCACGAGAGCCATTGATTCGAAATCAAGCGGCGCGAGGAGCGAGGCAACCCGAACGGCCGGATGATCTCCACCGTCGATCTACGATCGGAAGGTCGAGGGCGGTGAGCTTTCGGACCTCGCGAACGTCTCACGAATCTCAGCCGCTGATCTCCAGATGGACGGCCCACAATGATGGTGAGATCGGGTTACCCGAACGTCCCAAATGATCTTGGCCACAGATCAAGAATCGGACAACGCTATTGATCGCGATTCAAAGATGTATTGACACGTGGGGCGCTTGTCAGTGACTTCGAGTCACAACCGCGAACGCTTTAACCCACGTGCACAGTGCACTGGGCCCACATGTCAGTGGCCCAACGATAAAGATTAGGACACCATTAATTAACTAATGATTAGCAATCACTGTGCAATTAATATGTCCTAAAGAAATGACGAAAACGGGAGTTTTGCACCGGCAAAATCCCGAGCGACTTCAACGGCTTGCCGCCGGCGACACTGGCCGCGGCGACGCCAACCAAGAACTAAAATGGAATCGCAATAGCGCCTAGAACCTAATGGTGGCATCCTCGCGCGGTGAGGACCAAACGCCGCGAGCCGAAAATGAAAAAGGAGCTTTATCGCTAAGTGCGAAAATAGCGGCTCACCGCGGTCAAGAAGCGGGTGCCAGAGCCTCTAGGGACTAATAAGAAGCTACCTTTATGAAGGGAAGCTCCAAAGATGGCCGGAGAAGCTTGACCACGGAGAAGACTCGCCGGACTTGGAGAAGAAAGGATGGAAATGGCGCCCTGAGCCAAATGAGTGATTTCAAAGCATCAATATAACTTCATTATGGTCCACAGAAGATACATGATCAAGTAATCAGAAAATGGAGTACTCACCTGAGCTGAGGAAGAAGATGACCGATTTCAGCCGAAATTGAACAAACTCCAAATTGGACAATTCCTGAGAATCAAATCCAAAATTAAGTGAGGGGAAATGTTCAAGATAGTAAGGAGATAAAGATAGGGCAAAGAAACGTGAAGGAGAACCACTGGAACACCAAGAACATCAATGGAGCCCCCGGGTCAACAATGGCGATTTGGAGGTTTTGAGGAGTTAAGCTCCAATCTCAGAATGGAGCTTGGTGGTGGTCTAAAGAGACACTAGGAAGTATTGAGAGTGCTTATAAAGCCTTGGGAGCATTAGGGTTTGGACCAAAAGCTTCTCGGCGGCAAAGCACGAAGCACAAGGTGTGCCCGAGCAAGGAAAAAGGTGGTAGGCGTGCATTAGGGTATGGCACGCCGAATGTGTCTCCCACGACCCTCACCGTTGACTAGGCGCCGTGAGGAAGCACGATTTGACATCGCCATCACTACCCTACTGTTCATGCGGCTAGAGGTTGAAGATGACCGGAGGAGAAGCTCGGGCGATCTTGAGCCCTCGATCTAAATTGAGCGGTGAGATTACGCCACGCCTCGAGGTTTAAAACACAACGAAGGAGATCACAAGCCCTAGGATTAGAAACGAACGGCTCGGATCGCCTCACGTTGCGAACGTGGTTTACAACAGAGGGACAAGCGAGCGTTGGATCTTAATCCAACGGCTCGGATTGAAACCAATAACCGGAGGGTCCGAATATCTCTGTGAATCTGGGCGGTTAGATGGGAATCTAACGGTTCGAATTTAACAGCGCAGCGGAAGGTCGAGCGTGTCGCGAACGCGGGCGCACGATAAGGATCCAACGGTTGAGATTAGGCGCGCTTTAAAGGGAGGCTCGGTGCGATTAGTTGGTGGACCGAGTCGATTGGCTCGAGCCCGAGTCTGACTCGAACCCAAAGCACAGTGAATTTAGGTTTTGACTTTCCAATTAGAATAGAGACTTTGGAGGATTTATTTGAGATAGCAAAACAACTCCAAAAATTAAGAAAATTTTACAGGAGCTTGCTAACTCGGATATTAACCTTGTGTAAAATTTTCAGAGGTTTTTATATTGTGAATAAATCCCCAAAATTTCTGCAAGGCTCTGATTTCAGGTTTGACTGAAAGTCAAACAGGTTTGACTGCCCCCTAAAAATATTCAAACAATTTCTAAAAATTGTGAAATTTTTCAGAGGGGTCACATATCATCCCTAGAACTTAGGAAAAATATTTCCAGAGGATGATCACAATACTTGTCATGATTATATTTTGGAAGCTCAAAGTTTGGATCAAAAGACTTGTGACTTTGTATTTCCATAACTTCTTACAACAGATGTTCAAAACATACAGGAAATACATGATGTAAGAAAAAGTTTTAATTTCTACTCATTTTCTTACATTTGAAACACAAGTCCAAAAGATGGGATGTTACAAAACCTCCCCCCCCCCCTTACAAGAATCTCGTCCCGAGATTCCGTTTACTCGGAGAAGAATGATGGGTAATCTGCACGAAGACGATCTTCACGCTCCCAAGTTGCCTCATCTTCAAAATGGTTTGACCACTGAACCTTAAGGAAGTTGATGACATGGTTCCTTGTCCTCCGTTCAGATTCTTCGAGAATACGAACAGGGTGCTCATGATAGGTCAAATTTTGTTGCACATCGAGATTTTCCAACGGAGTTTCCTCAATTGGAACACGAAAACATTTCTTTAAGTGTGACACATGGAACACATCATGCACACCCTCAAGTGAAGCTGGCAACTCCAATCTGTATGCCACAGCTCCCACTTTCTCGACGATACGATAAGGCCCAACATATCGAGGAGCTAACTTGCCCTTGACGCCAAAACGCTGATGGCCCTTCAAGGGTGAGACCTTGAGATAAACAAAGTCATTTGGCGCAAAGCTCAACTCTCGACGACGACGATCCGCATAGCTCTTTTGCCTGGACTGGGCCACGCGCAAATGCTCACGAATCAACTGAACTTGGCTTTCGGCCTCATTGATGGACTCTGGCCCGAAGAACTGACGCTCACCAGTTTCTAACTAGTTCGAAGGGGTTCTACATCTCCTCCCATACAAAGCCTCAAAAGGTGTCATACCAAGAGTAGCTTGGAAACTGTTGTTGTAGGAGAACTCTGCAAATGGCAAGCACTTCTCCCACTTCTTCCCATAGGAAAGAACACAGGCACGGAGCATATCTTCCAACACTTGGTTGACTCTCTCCGTCTGACCATCAGTTTGAGGATGATAGGCCGAACTGAAGGAAAGACACGTGCCCATCGCCTCTTGCAGACTATGCCAAAAGCGAGAGGTGAAAAGAGAACCACGATCTGACACAATCGTTCGTGGCACACCATGCAAACTCACAATCCTTGAGACATAAAGCTCGGCCAAGGGCTTCACACGGAACTGGGTCTTGACAGGAAGAAAATGTTCCACTTTAGTCAGCCTATCAATCACGACCCAAATGGCATCGTTCCCTTTGGGTGAGCGGGGCAACCCGGTGATGAAATTCATACCAACGGAATCCCACTTCCACTCAGGCACTGGCAAAGGCTGAAGAAGACCTGCTGGAAGCTGATGTTCAGCCTTAACACAACAGCACATGTCGCACTCGGCAACGAACCTGGCAATCTCGCGCTTCATGCGAGTCCACCAGAATCTCCGTCGAAGGTCTTGGTACATCTTGGTAGCTCCAGGATGAATAGACAAAGGGGAGTCATGGGCTTCGCGGAGAATCAAATCCCGCAATTCCATGACCTTCGGAACCACAAGGCGCTGTCCAAACCACACAACACCATGCTCATCCTCAGAGAAGCACTTGGCTATCCCATTCTTGATGTTCTGCTTGATTTGGATCACACCAACATCTGTCTGCTGGGCAGCCTTGATTTGCTCCACCAAAGTTGGTTGCACAACCAAGGTAGCAAAAGAACCATGCTCAATCAATCTCAAATTAAGCCGCTGAAATTATTCAAGAAGGGCAGGTTGTTGCTCTTGAAGTAACAAGGTGTTGCAATATACCTTGCGACTAAGTGCATCCGCAACAACATTAGCCTTGCCCAGGTGGTACTGAATGCCCATATCATAATCCTTGATCAATTCCAACCATCTCCTTTGCCTGAGGTTCAGATCTGGCTGGGTGAACAAATATTTCAGGCTCTTGTGATCAGAATACACCTCACAACGGTTACCAATAAGGTAATACCACCAAATCTTGAGTGCATGAACCACTGCAGCTAGCTCCAAATCATGGGTAGGATAGTTGAGTTCATGAGGCCGCAACTGCCTTGATGCATAGGCCACTACCTTGCCTTCTTGCATAAGAACACAACCGAGTCCCTGCCGAGAGGCATCACAATAAATATCAAAGCTCTTGTGAATGCCAGGGAGAACAAGCACTGGAGCTGAAGTCAACCGCCTTTTGAGTTCCTGAAAACTCACATCACAAGCAGATGGCCACACGGATTTCTTTTCTTTCTTGAGCAATTCGGTCATAGGCTTTGCAATCTTGGAGAAGTTCTCGATAAAGCGGCGGTAGTAGCCCGCTAAACCAAGGAAACTCCTCACATCGGTGACTGACTTGGGCTGCCCCCAAGATAGAACATCACTGACCTTGCTAGGATCCACTGCTACACCTCTTGCTGAAAGAACATGGTCCAAGAATACCACTTCCTTCAACCAGAACTCGCACTTGCTGAACTTGGCATACAGCTGATGCTCACGTAGCTTTCCTAATACAATCTGCAGATGCTCAGCATGCTCCTCTTCACTCTTGGAGTAGATAAGGATGTCGTCAATGAAAACCACAACAAACTTATCCAAATACTCCATGAACACCGAGTTCATAAGATTCATGAACAAAGCCGGAGCATTGGTCAAGCCGAAGACATGACGAAAGTACTCGTAAAGGCCATAACGAGTAGTGAATGCCGTCTTCAGAATATCTTCAGCCCTGATCCGGACTTGGTGATACCCCAACCTTAAGTCAATCTTGGAGAACACATAGGCTCCAGTCAACTGGTCAAAGAGATCATCAATACGAGGCAAATGATACTTGTTTTTCACCGTCACTTCATTAAGCGGACCGTAATCAACACACATACGCAGGGTCTTGTCCTTCTTTTTCACAAAAATAACTGGACAACCCCAAGGAGATGAGCTAGGACGGATAAAGCCCTTTGCTTGCAGCTCACCCAACTGCTTCTTGACTCCTCCAACTCATTAGGAGGCATTGATGCAGCGCCTTTGAAATTGGAGCGATACCGGGCAGCAACTCAATAACAAACTCCAAGTCTCGAACTAGAGGCATACCAAGCAAATCTTCAGGGAAGACATCCACAAAGTCACAGACTGTGGGCACATCCTGAATCTCCATGGCTGGCATAGCTTCAAGGGCACAAAGATGTGGCCCCTGCAACTGCGGTGAAATCCCAACTTGCTCGCCTGAGGAACTAGTGAGGTAGACCATCTTCCTGGCACAATCGATTTGCCCCAAGTGTTGGGACAACCAATCCATACCAAGAATCACATCCAGGCGCGCTGAGTCAAGTAAGATGAGGTTCGCCAAGAATTCCACTCCTTCAATATCAATGGGAACGTCCCGGCATTCTTGATCAGCTCTCATTTCCGCTCTCGGAGAGCGAATAAGCAAAGGAATCCCCAAAGGAACAAAGTGAAGGTCACAAACAGCAGCAAATGATCTCGAAATAAAAGAATGTGATGCTCTAGAGTCAAATAATACTGCAGCAGGACGATAACTGACAAGAAGCGTACCCAACACAACGTCGGGCGCCTCCTGAGCCTCCTCAGCCGAGATGTGGTTAACTCGACCACTCCCGGCACTCTGGGTCTTCTGGATCACCTTCTGGTCAGGTGGGTGACCATTCCCCTACCCGCATCCTCCATTAGGACGAGGGGCCGCTCCAGTCCCCTAAGGGCAACTGCTAGCATAGTGGCCCTTCTTGTTGCGGCGCGAACAGGTGACATCGCGGTGGGTTGCGGGCGCAACTCGCTGCTTTGGGTCGCAAGTGCACGTGGCTGAAACACGGCCTGCGGGGGACGAGCAACTGGCGCCGACGGCCTCGGCGGTGGTGAATCCAAAGCACGAGCACCTGGTGCGGGCCCAACATGGGGACGAGTGAGGCCGGCCTGTGCAGAACGATGGGCCTCCCCCTTGCGCTTGCGGGACTCGCCTAGCGCCTTCGCCTTGTGCTCAGCGACGATGGCCTTGTCCACCAAGGCCTGGAAGTCAGCAAAGTCCACTATAGATAGCTTGTCCTGCAGCTCCTCGGACAAGCCATCTATGAACTTCTCATGTTTGGCCTCATTAGAGGCCACCTCACCCGGAGCATAACGAGCCAAGTGATTAAACTCGTAAAGATACTCCGACACAGACTTGCGCCCCTGTTTGAGCGCAAGAAACTCCTTCTTCTTGAGCTTCATCAGGCCATCGGGAATGTGGGCCCGACGGAAAGCAGATCTGAACTCATCCCACGAAACAACGTGGCCTGCGGGCTGCATGGCGAGAAAATTCTCCCACCAAGAGAGTGCTGCACCCTCAAGCTAATGGGATTCAAAGAGTGCCCGCTCCTGCTCCTGGCACTGAGCGATGTTGAGCTTTCGCTCAACCAGACGCAGCCAATCATCCGCGTCCAACGGGTCCTCAGATCGTGAGAAAGTAGGCGGCTGCGTACGGAGAAACTCCGCAAGCCCACCACGAGACTGGTGGCCACCACCTCCAGACCCCGAAGCACCAGCGGGAGTGGAGGTGTTCCTCGCGATGACCTCGAGTCCGGTGCGGTCCATGCGATTCCGCTCGTCGAGCGGAACCTCAGCCATGGTCGGAGGAGGAAGCTCCTCATCGGAACCAACCACGATCTTGTGCGGGTGGTTCTTGCCATCTGTTCCACAAAAATAGGTTAAACACAACTCGGAGCAGGAGACAAAGAAAACAACTAACCACTCTACAAAACAAACTTTAATAGCTCAAGTATCAACATAAAATTGCAGCAAGATCACAAAGTTAATATCCATCTTCCTATTATGACTAACTCGTATGAAAGAACGAGTAATCAATTTCAGAAGGCAATTTGAACATTGACTCCTGTTAAAAACAGACTAGAAAACAGGGTGAGAAATTTACTAAAGAAAGGTTAGACACTTAGCTAACTCATATCACTTCTTACCCGTTTATTCCCACAAGTTTTAGTTGAATCAACCTCTCATTTTCAGCACTTACTACTAATTAAATGCTAGCGCTTGAAATTCCTGCTTGCTGTCGATTTTCTTCCTCCGGTTCTGGCCGAAATTGGTAGCCAGGAGCTTCTAATCTTGACAAGACAGCCAACACTTTCATTTCATAACTCTCATGATTTACCCAAAACCAATCTACTCGATTAACAACTATCTTTTGAAAGAAGATGAGAGGAAAACTCAGCTTTCAAATTCAGTTCAGAATAAGGTGAGATAAGCAAGCTAAGATAGGTGAGAAGTAAAATCTGAGAACTTACTTAAGATTTTCAGGAAAACACTTGATATTTGGAAAGTAAGTTTCTCAAAATATACAAGGGACGACCAAGCTAGGGGTTTCTACGGTCAGTATGGCTCTGATACCAAACTCTGTGAGACCCCGGTTTATTAAACTTGTAATACTTAACCTTCCACTGGTTCTAGTATCACAAATAGAATAATCCGCGTCTCGATGAATATGTGCTTCCTAGAACATACAGCACACATACATCATACCAAAGCATGCATCAATTCCATACATCAGAATATAACAAGTCTACCAAAAGACATACATAATATAAGTTATTACAGAAACAATGACCGGCCAAATGACATAAGTATCAAATAACGTGAAGCAAAGTTGCCATAAGATGGCTTAAACCAAAAGACGACCGGTTAGCCACATGACACCACGGGGCAACCGCCGGCACGCATAAACTAATCGCCCTTAAGCGCCTGGCACAACTCACAAAAGTGAGGCCCATCGGACTCACTATCTTCCTCTCGCACAATACAAGCAATGCGGTGAGTACAAAAATGTACTCAAGACTTACGAGTAACAAGCCTATACATAGCTACATGAAAGCCGTATCAAAGGAATCTGTTATATGGTTCTTGGACGCACAAAGCAAGTTTCATTTGCAATATTGTAATAGGTTGAATAGCAGTTTGCAAAATCTATTTTTAAGCATTTAAATAACAATGAGTAAACATAAGTAACAAGTATCCACCTAGGAGTGACTTTCCCAAAGCCACCACAACATAGCATGAATCACGATTCATACCACCCATCGATTTTATTTAAAAGTTGGAGTCTAACTCTTGGAAGACTTCCCAAGCGTGTCCATAACCTAGGACGAGGCTATTCGAATAGTTTTAATCCTGCAGGGTGTGCCAATGTACCCACACTTGGACCCTTTTTGCCAAGCTATTAAGCACACTTCCTTTGGTATGTTTGCACGGCTAAGTCCTACGAACCCTTTCCAATGGAATATGCTAATCAAGAGACGCACGTATGGGGTTAATCTCGGTGATCTGCCACGAAATATGGATCACAAGGACCCATACGTGGAGCAGACACACCGCCTCGGCGGTGTTCCTCTCCCCACAACGTGTCCATGTTGCATATAATCAAATATGCAACCCACCACGCGACTCATTAATTAACACACCCAAAGTACTCGGCTAAGAGAGGTCCATATCCCCTAGTGTGGTTAGCACGCACAAATGCCCAGTTCGATGTAACAAGTAGCTCGGTCCTTAATTGACCGGGCACCATTCCAATCACACCCAAACGATCACACCATCTTACCATTGTGCCCAAGTCTAAATTGTTTTCATTTTCAGTTTTAGTTTTGCAATTTAGACATAGCACAAGGCTGAAATATCTGATTATAACGGTTTGTGTGATCAAGGTTATCGACAAGTCGATAACCGCCCATTTCTACCGATAGCTAAGCATGGCTAAGCACAATGATACGTAAACTACTAAGTGACAAGGGTTCATCCAATGAACCCAAAATCACGACAAGTAATCCTAGGCTCGATGAGTAGAGGATTAAACAGTTCCTCTCCGATTATGCAACTCATCGGGCCAACTATCGACAATAGTTTAAAACAACATAGCAATGCATACATAGAATTTGCAAACAACATATTAGAATTTGAAATTAATAGGAACAACATGATCAAATGAATGCTAGATCTGCTTGCCTGGCTGAAGTGCAGGATCTGGCTGCTGTGGCTCAATATCAGTAATAATATTATCTTCGGAACCTAACTCGAAAAGGCGATAAGCAAATAAGAACGAAGAACACCAAATAAACTCCAACAGCAAAAGACATCCAAATCTAATGAAATTTACACAACAGCTATGGAATGATTTTAGACAGAGATAGGAACAAGAATCATGCAATTTGGACCAAGCATACAAAAGATATGGACAAAATGCTCTTTTTCAGCTTTAAAATCAATCTAATTAATTGCTAGTACTGTTCATGGCGAAATTTTCTAGAAAGATCTGGACCCTACAATTTTTATGACTGGTAGTATATGTTATTCTAATTACAGCAAAGTTGAGTTTGGCAATTTTGGAGTTATACAGATTTAGTTATGATTTTTCTAAGGTGCAAATCTAGCATATTACAATTTCCAGAAACATAAATATGCTCAAGCTAATTTTATATTGAAGTATAACTAATAACAGATTTATCAAAGTTGAAATCATCCATTTTGTACATACACAGAGCAAGATATGCATTTTATAAGATTTTATTTGTTTTCTGGAAAAGCCAGAATAACAAAAAACAAGTTTTTAAGGTCTACAAGAATTTATATTACAGAAACAAGGCCTAAAGCATTTTTAAATAAAATTTTAGTGTCAAGCAAATTTATTATAGGTGGAAACAACTAAAAAGAGTTTAAAATAAATTTACTACGATTTTATAAAGTTTCTGCACAAATTTTAGTTGTAAAATAATTACTTATCAAATCCGATAATCTAATCAAAAGATAAAGACGTGGGCGCGAGAGCCATTGATTCGAAATCAAACGGCGCGCGCGCGAGGGAGCGGAGGCAACCCGAACAGCCCAGATGATCTCCACCGTCGATCTACGATCGGAAGGTCGAGGGCGGTGAGCTTTCGGACCTCGCGAACGTCTCACGAATCTCAGCCGCTGATCTCCAGATGGACGGCCCACAATGATGGTGAGATCGGGTTACCCGAACGTCCCAAATGATCTTGGCCACAGATCAAGAATCGGACGGCGGCTATTGATCGTAGTTCAAAAGATGTACTGACACGTGGGGCCGCTTGTCAGTGACTTCGAGTCACAACCGCGAACGCTTTAACCCACGTGCACAGTGCACTGGGCCCACATGTCAGTGGCTCAACGATAAAGATTAGGACACCATTAATTAACTAATGATTAGCAATCACTGTGCAATTAATATGTCCTAAAGAAATGATTTAAAACGGAGTTTTGCACCAAAAAATCGGCGACTTCAACGGCTTGCCGCCGGCGACACTGGCCGCGGCGACGCCAACCAAGAACTAGAATGGAATCGCAATAGCGCCTAGAACCTAATGGTGTCATCCTCGCCGGCGGTGAGGGACCAAAACGCCGGCGAGCCGGAAAATGAAAAAGGGAGCTTTTACTGCTAAGTGCAAAAATAGCGAAAAACTCAGCTGCAGTCCAAGGAAGCGGGTGCCAGAGCCTCTAGGGACTAATAAGAAGCTACCTTTATGAAGGGAAGCTCCAAAGATGGCCGGAGAAGCTTGAGCACGGAGGAGACTCGCCGGACTTGGAGAAGAAAGGTTGAAAATGGCGCCCTGAGCCAAATGAGTGATTTCAAAGCATCAATATAACTTCATTATGGTCCACATAAGCTACAAGATCAAGTAATCAGAAAATGGAGCACTCACCTGAGCTGAGAAAGAAGATGACCGATTTCAGCCGAAATTGAACAAACCCCAAATTGGACAATTCTTGAGAATCAAATCCAAAATTAAGTGAGGGGAAATGTTCAAGATAGTAAGGAGATAAAGATAGGGTAAAGAAACGTGAAGGAGAACCACTGGAACACCAAGAACATCAATGGAGCCCCCGGGTCAACAATGGCGATTTGGAGGTTTTGAGGAGTTAAGCTCCAATACTGTAAATGGAGCTTGGTGGTGGTCTAAAGAGACACTAGGAAGTATTGAGAGTGCTTATAAAGCCTTAGAAGCATTAGGGTTTGGACCAAAAGCTTCTCGGGCGGCAAAGCACGAAGCACAAGGTGTGCCCGACAAGGAAAAAGGTGGTAGACGTGCATTAGGGTATGGCACGGCCGAATGTGTCTCCCACGACCCTCACTGTTGACTAGGGCGGCCGTAGGAAGCACGATTTGACACTGCCATCACTACCCTACTGTTCATGCACGGCTAGAGGTTGAAGATGACCAGAGGAGAAGCTCGGGTGATCTTGAGCCCTACGATCTAAATTGAACGGCTGAGATTACGCCACGCCTCTGAGGTTTAAAACACAACGAAGGAGATCACAAGCCCTAGGATTAGAAACGAACGGCTCAGACTGCCCCACGTCGTAAACGTGGTTTACAACAGAGGGACAAGCGAGCGTTGGATCTTAATCCAACGACTCGGATTCAAACCAATAACCGGAGGGTCCGAACATCTCTGTGAATCTGGGCGGTTAGATGGGAATCTAACGGTTCGAATTTAACAGCGCAACCGGAAGGTCCGAACGTGTCGCGAACGCGGGCCGCACGATAAGGATCCAACGGTTGAGATTAGGCGCGCGTTTTAAAAGGGAGGCTCAGTGCAGTTAGTTGACTGGACCGAGTCGATTGGCTCGAGCCCGAGTCTGACTCGAACCCAAAGCACAGTGAATTTAGGTTTTGACTTTCCAATTAGAATAGAGACTTTGGAGGATTTATTTGAGATAGCAAGACAACTCCAAAAATTAAGAAATTTTTATAGGAGCTTGCTAACTCGGATATTAACCTTGTGTAAAATTTTCAGAGGTTTTTATACTGTGAATAAATCCCCAAAATTTCTGCAAGGCTCTGATTTCAGGTTTGACTGCCCCCTAAAAATATTCAAACAATTTCTAAAAATTGTGAAATTTTTCAGAGGGGTCACATATCATCCCTAGTACTTAGAAAAAATATTTCCAGAGGATGATCACAATACTTGACATGATTATATTTTGGAAGCTCAAAGTTTGGATCAAAAGACTTGTGACTTTGTATTTCCATAACTTCTTACAACAGATGTTCAAAGCATACAGGAAATACATGATGTAAGAAAAAGTTTTAATTTCTACTCATTTTCTTACATTTGAAACACAAGTCCAAAAGATGGGATGTTACAAAAATGATGCTGCATAATTTGCATTTTTGTGCTACACTAAGTGCTAAATTTCTTGATGCCCACCAGAAAGGATGACACAACGTATAGCTAGAGTCTTGGTAAATTATTAACTGCACTTATCACAATGCATTCAAGGCCCAAGTGTTGTAATTTGAGAATGGCTATATGTGGAGCTTGGTGGGTTAGTATAAACCTATTCAATTGAAATTCTAGATATTGTAAAGATAAGTAATAATCCAAACTAGAATCCAATACCTAGTTGCTGATCTTTTGGTATAAGTGGAGATTATAGCAACTCACAAGCAAATATATTGTAACTTGAATGCAACCAAAGGAGTGAGCTATATTACAAGATATAAGTGAAGAATAAAATAACTCGTGTTGCACAAGTTATAGAAAGATGCTAGCTTGATTGCAGTTGATGTAAAGGGCTAAGGACTTGCACACTAGTATCACAAGCTATTCCTACTTTCTTGCAATGAAAACATATATATAGAAAATATTATTGGCTAAAGCTATATTCTCTTCCTTTGCTCTTTTTGCTTTCTTTGCTTTTTCTTTTGATTCTTAGCTCTTTGTTCTTTTTTTTTTTGTACTATGGACAAAAATAAAAACTAAAATAACATGCAACAATTTGATAATATTCTAAGCCAATCTTTGGAGAGGATAACAAGTGTGCAAAGCCCAAGCAATACTTGAAAAGCTAGCCTTCAATTTAGGTGCAAAGTATTCGCAAAGGATAGATTTGGCTATCGATGATATAAGTGAAATTCAGATTTTTTTTTTCCTTTCAGAATTCCAAAAGAAGAGCAAAACCAAATCTAGAACTTGAGATTTATGGCACTAATAAAGCAACGCAAATGAAACTTTTGGATCAGCAAGCAAACAAGATTCCAATGGATCAAAACCTAGAAAAACTCACCAAAATTTTCAATTGAACTACAACAAAGACAATATTTTTGTGTGGTTTTTTCTGGATAGGAAAGAAAACAACAACTATAAATACTAGGGATACAAATTCTACCGTGTCAACCATGAGCTCTGATACCAACTAATGTGGGGACCGCGGGGTTGTCCCGATCTTCACGGCGTAGGATTATGGATAACTAGCCCGTGCAACCTAGCAATTGATGCAGCCAACCACCGTCTCTATACGGCAACCTGCAGCAGCCAAATTACTCAACCGCATGCTACGGCCGTTGTCTTCTCGCTATCGTGGAGCAAACACGTTCAAGGAATCCCAAAGAATCACAAGAACAACGGAGTGGCAACTCAGATATAACGCCTAATCCCAATTGGTGATGGAAATGACTCACACATAAAGAGGAACAAGTGTTCTATTTCTGAAATTTCAACTCTAATGTTACATGGAGGGGTGCCCCTCCTTATATAGGGTCTTAGGTCAGTTGCTACAGTGCACGAACAGTAGAAGGACGGTTTGCTATAGTACATTTGATGACATATGCACTTATGTCACATTCATGATGATCTTCTGTGGCTACCCGATCTTTTGTGGCTATGATAACATATGCGCTTACATCATGTCATGATGATCTTCTGTGGCTACACGATCTTCTGTGGCAGTGATGACATATGCGGTGACCTCATCTTGATGTTGACATTTGCTACTGGGCCCCATTGGTTGTTCTACAGATCGGTCCCACTGCTCATCTCCTTGCACCAATAGGCAACATGCATTGTTGAGTGTTGGTTCCTTTGTTCTTGAAGTTGTAGTAGCCAATTTTCCTTTACCTCCGAAGTTTCTTCATGAAACCTTAACCAGTAAAGTAGAGGCATTAGGTAGCAATCTATTATTATAGAAATCAACATGTAGCTCATTAAGGAAAAGATTCACCTCTTGATTAATTTGCTTTGTTCTAGCTTTGGTGATTGACCCAATTAGTGTTGGAGTAGTATTTGGGATAATGTGTGTGTTCTAGGATGTTCTCATGGTAAGTTGTTTGGAGCTAGAGTTTATAATTCAATTCAAGTTGTAAAGTTCAACTTTACAACCCATTACTTCTTGGCTAAGTATTTGCATCACATAAGTGATGGCATCCACCGATGTCATATTAATGTGGAGATGTTCATCTTATTTTCATGTAGCGGTTCAGGCTACATGCACCAGAGAGTACAAACAACTTTAATACAACAACTTGAGATGGAGAAGATGTACATATGCTACGTCTGTCCTCATCAGCCTATGCAAAACAAAATTACAGATCTATTGACTTAAGTTAGGCTCTACCAGTCTACCACTAGTCCACTAGTAACTAGTAAGCATATCATGCGTGACAACAAATTTACCAGAATGCATGGCGCCACACTTTCTCTAAGATGAATGTCGTGGTCTCTTTAATAACTAGACGAAGATACTAAACCTCCTGAGTGCAAGAAAGATTTGCAAAAGCTTTTAGGTAAAGTAAATTATCTCAGGAGATTCATATCAAATCTATCGGGCCGAATTGGTGCTTTCACTCCTTTGCTACATTTGAAGGATGATAAAGATTTGTATGGGGGTTGAGCAACAAAAGGTGTTTTATAATATCAAACATTATTTAGCAACTTCACTTGTGCTGATAGCTCCAAAGTAATAATAGGCCGATTGCCATCAATAAGCAAATAAAAGGCTGATTGCAATCAATAAGCAAATAGCATCAGCTATTGGTTGTTGAGAGGCCGGTTCGAGGAATCGTCCTTGAATTAATGAATATGAGATCCATAATTACTTTTCTGATGCGACTAGCGCTCGGACAGCGCTATATGCAGCTCTCCAACGCTAGATTTAGGGTGATGTCTTTCAGCCGTCCATTTCGTTCGTGAGCAAATATCCTTTCAAAAATCTCCTACAGCGCAGACAACATCAATAATCCCCCATATCAAAAATCTCAGCAACATATCGAGCGACAGGATGCATATATCAAAAAGCTCAGAATCCAAAGAAGCATGTGGAAAAAAGACACGTTAAAAAATCTTACAACATCACTGCGAAATGGGATGCAACATTTTTTTTCAACAGGTTGTAATATTTTTTTCAACGGGTCGCAACATCTCAAAGAACAGTATGCATCATTTTTTTCAACGAGCCACAACATTTTTTTCAATTAGTCGTAATATCTCAAAGAACAGTATGCAATATTTTTTTTAACAGGTCGCAACAAAAAAAACTAGAGGATGCACATATCCTTCGCATGTAGTCTCACCAAGGACTAACCATCGAGGAGCGCACAACACTGTGCCGATGACTGAACTACGAGAAGCTCACCTTGGAGGAGTGCAAAAACCTCGCCAAGAATCGGAGTATCCCACTGGGGCTCGCGATACAGGCGCTGGCCTCGCAGAAATCCAAGCTTCAGATCAAGCCCAATGTCGCTGCGAAGGGCGGCAGACCCATCCCATCACAGATGCCGAGGAGGGTCACCAGCGGCTGCGTGCGCACCCGCAGCGTGGGCCTTGACGCCATGGACGAGAAGGAGCTGCTCAAGCTGAACCTATAGAAAGATGCAGAACCGGATGGTGGAGCTGGAGAGGGTGTGCAAGGAGATGAGGGGCCAGATGATAAAGAAAGGAAGGGAAAGCATACGAACGGTGGATTGGTAGGTGGGGAAGCATAAATGCAAAAGAGAGTTTGAGAGGTGTGCAAGGAGATGAGAAGCCAGATGATAAAGAAAAGAAGGGAAAGCATACGAACGGTGGATTGGTAGGTGGGGAAGCATAAATGCAAAAGAGAGTTTGAGAGGTGTGCAAGGAGATGAGAAGCCAGATGATAAAGAAAGGAAGGGAAAGCATACGGCTGGTGGATTTGTAGGTGGGGAAGCATAAATGCAAAAGGCCTCAGGGGAGTAGCTAGCATTGGATTAGTGTAGTGCAGTCGGATGTACCGTCCAACACAAATTGTCCGATCGGACGTAAGAATCGTATCGTTACCTTACTTTTCAGGCTGACTTTTGGGGTTGAAAAGTAAAGAAGTAGAAATTATCCAAAGGAAAACTTCGTCCATTAATATTTGCTAAAGAGTCTGGCCAGTCGCATATACAAATTTTACAGATTTATGATAGACGATAGTTTTCCTAAAAAGCTAGCTAATATCCAAGGAGTCTTTAGTTTGGCTTTTTCACTCTCGTAAGATGCCGACGCTTTGCTGAGTTGGGCGGGAAGATATCATGGGATACTATGGAGAGATGACTCCTCAAATCGGCGAGTGCGTCGGAGTTCTTCTATTGATTGGCGGTATGGCCATGGCAAAGCAACCATGAAGAATGTGGTGAACATCTTGAAGAATACAGCCCTATCCTCCGAGAAAATTCCAATCGGCCGAGATGCAAGTAGATCCCGAACTGAGGGCTAGCCCGCGATAGTGAAAGGATGGCTGGAAATCTCCCACCATAGACGCTCGAGGAACACTCGAGCGGGAGTACCTTGTGGCGAAGAGGAAGAAGAAGCCATGGCGAATAGAGAAGAGAGAGGAGCAGATTTTTATCAGGAGAAGCTTTGGATTAGAAAGGAGATTTGAGATTATTTTTTTCAAGTGACGTTCTTTTTATAAAATGGAAGTTAAAAATGATACGGAAGACGAAGAAATACATCAGGAATCGAAACGACTCAAGTGCATTCATTGAATGATACGAAGAAATACATCGGGAATAGAAGCGACTCAAGTGCATTCATTGAAGTGGTTGTACAACGAGTTGAACGTGAAGAGTCAAACGAAGGGGTGCAGTTAGGCATGTTTTAAGGCCGATATCAGTTTTCGTCTTTATATAGGTCAGTTGACTTGTTCTACCATTTTTGAAAAGGTGTCCACATTCACAGAACGGGGGGTGGGGAGCATGTGTTGCCGCCTAATTTTAGCAGGCAAAATAGTCAGCCACATCAGTGTAAAAATTGGGAAAAATTCAAGTAGACCAAGTCAATGCCGAAGAATCCAAAAGCGCTAAAATCGATTATGGAGTAGTCGGCAAGAAAGGAAAGCCGATTTTGGAAAGACTGAGAGAGGAAAGTTTGGCTGGTATGGAAGGGACCCTTGATGGAAGGAAAGTTCGATGCAAAGGCAAAGATGGGAACGAAAAATCAATAAGTGGATAGAAAGGAACTTTCTAGAAGACGGAGTTGGGCTGATATGAAGTGGAGTTTGAAGAAGAATATATGATTTCGTCGACCGCGTTTAGGAGTCGTAGCATAGTCTATATAAACCTGTACCGGTTGACAGGGAGGACACACCCAATCAACAACACACTTTTATCTTTACCTTTTTGTAACAACTCAATTTTGTGATCATTTGAAACTTTATTGAATTTTATGGATTTTCAAAAACTTTTGATGCATTTTGTGAAATTACTAAAATTTTGGTTGCATTTCAAAAGTTAAATCAAAATCCTTGCCTTCAATGGAAATTAATACAAAACTACAAGAAAAATTAAGTGCCAAAACCTCTTTAAATTTGAATTTTCAATTCAAATTCAATTCTAAAATTCCCTAATAAATTTCAAACTCAAATTCTTTCTCTCGTCTCCCCTCGAGCCGCAACCCACCTTGTTGGCCCAACCTCTCTCCCTCCCCCTCGGCCTGGTAACGCTTACCTGACACAGCTAGGCTGGAAACAAGCCGAGTCGTCTCGAGCCTAGCTCACTCAAGCTCGACTGAAAAGTGGGCTCAGCTCAGCTCAGGTAGTTTCAAGAACGATCCAGGAGGTAGGCTCAGCTCGGCAGCAAGCTCGAGCTGGCTCGCGAGCTCTCACGAGCCAATGTACGCAGCATAGCACAAGTAATGTTGTTCTAGATTGTTTGTACTCCAATTACATGGTGCACATGAACATCCATTGATCAAAATCAATTCTTGTATCCTCGTCAAGAACAACTGAACTGACAAAGACTACCTAAGAAAGAGGTCCAAGCAAATCATTCATGCTCAAGAATATGCATCCACAGAGGAAATTCTCGTATCACCAGACAGACAGTGGATTTATTCATCACGAACATAGAGAATCAGATGTAATCAAGAAATTTCCATTGTACCTTCGGCCTCACACACATAATAAAAAAACAAACACTCCTACATCAGAGAACACATTTGATCGAATATCTTGCTAGAAAGGAGAGATCTTTCTAACCGAATGCACACAATCAACATTTGATCGAGAAAGGAAAACAGATAGCATATTCAATCATTCAAAAAATAGACACCACAGAGGGATTCAAGAACCTCACCAGTCGGGCATGATGGGAGGATGGGAGGGGGCGGCGCGTAGAACGGGATAGTGGCAGTGCGGAGGATGTGGGGGAAGGACGGGGCAGTGGTGGCGTGGATGACGTGGGGGAGGATGGGGCGACGGCGTGGAGGATGGGGGCGATGGTGGGTTAAAGGATGGGGTGAAGGTAGGGTGGCGAACGGGATGGGAGTGGTATTCAGGGGAGAGGGTAGAGGCATAGAGACGGTGGGCGGTAGAGGTGTCTGGTGTTTATGTGGGATATGGGTTGTGGGCTGTGGGTACGTGGGGAGGAGGACGAGCCGAACGAGCAACTCGAGCTTGGCTCAAAAATTTCGCGAGCTAAAGAAGAGGCTTGGCTTGTCTTGATAACATCACGAGCTCGAGCCAAGCTGGCTCGAGCCTGGTCTGAGCCAAGCTGGCTCGCGAGCCTCGAGCTATTTTCCAGCCCTAGGCACAACGTGCCTGCCACCCTCCTTTCTCATCCTTCCATCCGCACGTGGCGCAGCTCACCTTCGAGCCATGTTGCACGCCAGGCCACCCAAGAGCCCACAACATTGCTCAGTGGCCCCTAGAACCACTTGTTAGCTGGCCCTGTTCATCGTCTTCCTCGCCTGTGCATGCCACTCACTCTCTCTCTTCTCTATGCTCCATCAAAGTAAGCACTCCCAAGTTCTCGCCGAGACGACCGCAACAACTCCACCTTCTCCTCCCCTCTCTGCCCCTATAAATCCGCTCCTGAGCGCATCACCATGTATGCCATGACCTCCTCTGCCATTTGACCCCATCCACTCTCGCTCAATCACCGGGAACGCATCGAAGACCGAGCACCAAATCTACTACTACCCTAGCCGTCACCGCTCTCTCCTTGTCGCCCTAGTGAGCTTCGACCTTGAAGGTCATGTCTCTTGGCATCGCCTCGTTATCCTCTTGCTAATGCTCCTCTTCTTCTACCAGTTGGAGCACCAGAGCATGAGAGCCCCTTCATCCTCGCCACTGGACCAGTACTACCACTAGATCCCCATCTTCCTCGCTTCACCTCCAGTAAGCCTTTCACCCGCTTCTTTGTGTCTTATCATGTCCTTAGCTCCCACCAACCTTTTAGGATGATCATCGAAATTGTAGAGCCTCTGTAGCACTGCCGCTGCGATAGTTGGTATCATTCCCCAGCGTCATTGAGGGACACCACTGCCGTAGTTAGCATCATTGTAGCGTGTAGAAGCTCCTTTAATTTGAACCTTAGTTGCTAGCCAACCACACCATAGTGTAGTTTCCCCCCACAGCACAGAAGTGCCGCAACTGCCTTGCCACCGCGCTGCCACCTCGAGCCACCTTCCGACATGTCGCCGCCACCGATAGCATCACCTTAGTCACCGTATTCCATTTTGTCGCACCCGGGTGTCCACCGAGCCCCACCTCGCTGGCAACATGCTCCACTTGAGCAGGACATGGCACTCCTATGTTCTGGAGAGTGATGATGTGGCAGCCACATGGCCCACGATTAGCATTAATTTGGTGGTTACATTTAGGTTAATTAGGTAATTAGTTAGTGTATGACAGTGGGCCCTACGCCATTACTTACATCATTAAACCGTAGGGTTAAGGAAATTGGTTTGTGAATAAATCCGTGGACCCTAAGCCGCTAACACGTCGGCCCCACACCCCGTGTGTAGCCGCGTGAACCAGGTCTAGTTGATCATGGCCCCACCTATTAGTCTCTGGGGATTTTCTTGAATAAAATTAAAAATAAATACCATGGTGGGCCCCACCCATTAGTCACAGAAGATTTCTTTAATAAAATTAAAATAAAAAAGAAAATCCCATGGGAACCACCTATCAGGATTTTCAGAATTTTTGGAACTTCCTCTCAGGTCAAACTTTAGAGAGCTTGTTCTCTCTCATTTTATATCCAAATGATTTCATTTGTATTTCTAAATTCATTTAAATTCAATATCTATACAACAGTATGAAAATCATAATTTTTTGGAGTACATTTGAATTTATATGTGCTATGAGTATTTATTTGAGATCATCATTTTCGCGTTAAATAGATTCGAACGTTGCCGAAGACTTCGCCACTTCTTCAAGCCAAGACAAAGGCCAATCCATACTTGAGCAAGGCAAGTCTTATCTTTGATCATGTTTATCTTTGATCATGTTGAACCTACATTTCAAACGTGAAGTATTTCAATTCAAATTATTACTTGGATGCTTATTATTATTATTTAAATACTATGTTAAATATTGATGCCTAGTTATGCCAAAGTTTGATTATCATTATGAATCCCTTCCTTGGTTGTTGATATCCATTATACCTTGTCACCTTAAGGGTACTTATTACATGAGTAAACTATCATGTTGATTAAATGAATATGACTTTTGGTTGTGCTTAGACACTGCTTAGTAATTGAACATGAATAGGACATAAATATTGCTACAATGAGAACTTATATACATTTGAACCGTAGTGTGGTAACATGGGTTACCACTGGAAATAGAAATGTTTATTTTTAAATGGTTGAGACTTGGGCGAGTGGTTGGTTGAGATTGGTGTTATATGCACGTAGTGAGTTGGCGGTTTCTCTCGCTTGAGTCGATTAAGAACCAAATCATGTGTTCCATTCTAAACTACTAAGTCGTGCAACCACAAGTCTAGTTATAGGATGGACCTGACCTGTTACTTAACTTAGTTTCGACGTGAAGACCTACACCCCTATTATATTATTAAGTGAAGAAGGGTCATGACTCCCTAAAAATGGAGGGTCCCTCATTAAATATGTCCTACGTAAAGGGACATTATTGGAAGTAGCCCCGTAACGGGCACTGTCTCAGTCATTGAGGGGTTTTTACCTAACGGAGCGGGTCAAGTGTCGGAACTGAGGATGGGAAAAGCTTTGTGATAATTTCTTAGTCTCACACTTATGGAAATATGTCAGACGGATATTATAAACTGATTATCTCTTGTGGTTAAAGTTGTATAACCTATGCAGAGTGTTTTTAAAATATATTTGAATAGTTATGCCCTCAATCATGGGCATTGTGAAGAAAGTCACACTGTTTGGTTTTATTAACTTAAAATTATGAACTAAAACATGTTGGGTAAACATAGTGGTTGTGTTTGTGACATGCTGGTTAACCATGGTCACTGTGTTTGGGACATGCTGGTTAAGCATGGTTGTTTGGGAAGTTGGGACATGCCTGTTAAGCTTGTCCGTGGGGTTTCAGACATGCTAGTTAAGCATGGTCGCAAGGATATGGTCATGTTGATTAAGAATGGCTAAGATAATAATTGCTTAAACAAAAGAAACTTTGGTTTTAAAGTTGAACATGCTAAGGCCCTGTTTGGTACAGCTCCTACTCCCACCTTCTCAATCGAATCTCGTGGAGCCGTGCCAAACACTCAACTTCTCAAAATGACTAGATTCTAATTCTCACGAGGAACTGTCTTGAAAATGAACTAGCAATGAGGAGCAGTCTTCCCGTCGATTCTCGTGAGAATACAACTTGCATAAACAAAAATACCCCTTAAAGTTTAAAGTATTTACCTGCAAATGCCATCCAACTACCCTTGAAAATCCCACCGCGTGACCTCTCTCCCGTACCCCTTCGCCTTTCCCCTCGCTTCCTCCCGGTGCTCTTGCGATTCGCCTTGAGCCTTGACTACGTCGCCTCCTGTCCTCGACTGCGCTGACTCTAGTCCTCAACTGTGCCATCGTAGGCACAGGACTTCACCACCGCAAGCACACGAGCGCCACCGCAGGCACCGAACTTCGTCGTCGCGAGCACACGAGCACAGTCCACCCTGAAAACCCTAGAGGCCGGCCTTCGCCTCTGCGTGCGTGTGCGCGTCGGGTAGGACATGAACCCAGGTGCCGCCACCGTCGTCGTGCCCAAGCCATCCAAGGCCAAGGCCAAGCCCCCGCTTTCGCAGCCACCGGCGACGGTGACCACCCCGGCCCTTGTGCCGCCTCCCACCCACGCAGACCTCTTCATGTGTCGCAGCGAGGGCCAAGGTACCATCCCTCCTCTCCGCTTTCCTGACCGGTTGCTCGATGCTTTATCTCACCGTAAGCTTTTGCTGATTACCGTGTTTAGTTGGTACTATACTGTGAGGACCCGGGGTATTTAACTCGTAATACTTAACCTCCAAATGGTTCTAGTATTACCAATTAAATATCCTAAGCCTCGATGGACATGTGCTTCCCAGAATTGCAGCACACATTCATCTATACAAAATCATGCATCACTTCCATACAACTTACAATACCATGTCTAGCAAAAGACATACATGATATAGAGTTATTACAAAAGAGCCGACCGGCCAAATGACATAAGAGTAGCATATATGACAGTGGAAGCAAAAACGCCATAAGATGGCAATAACAAAATCCAACCGGTTAGCCATAACCCACAAGGCAACCGATCGGGCCGCCAAGCTAGTCGCACCACCGCAGCAATACTCATAGAAGCTGATCCCTTGGGAATCCACTTCCTCCTCTGCAACAATTAAGCAATGCAAATGAGTATAAAAATGTACTCGCAAGACTTACGAGTAACAAGCCTATACATAGCTACATATAAGCTAAAACAAAGGAGATGGTTATATGGTTAATTGGATGCATAAAGCCATTTTTATTTGCAATAATGTAATAGATTGAAGGCAATTTGTCAAATCTGTTTGTACATGTTGAAATAACAGCGAGGTGACAATAAATAGCATAAGTAACCACCTAGAGGTGACTAACCCAATAGCCACCACAACATAGCACGAATCCCCGATTCGTACCACCCAATCAAGTTGTAGTGAAAAGGTTATAGTCTAATTCTCACGGGGCGTATCCGAGCGTGTCCATAAATTAGGACGAGGCTATTCGAATAGTTTGAACCCTGCAGGGGTGTACCAATGTACCCAAACTTCAGACCGCCTTTTTTTCACAAGATGAAGCACATTTTCGAAGGTATGCCGGCACGGCTAAGTCCTACGAGACGTTTTCCAATATTGTGTATCAACTACGAGCCGCTCGTATGGATAGAAACCCATACGCTACATTGTAAAGCCGAAAGACAACTACCCACTCGGGGTAAATCTTTCGGACAACTACAATGCTCCCAAACATCTGCCTCCTACGACCTCCTACGACTTGGAGCTAAAACACGCTAAAGTACTAAGTCAAGAGATGTCCCATTTCCCTCTAGTGTGGTTAGCATGCAAAATGCTCGGTATGGTGGCGCAAGTTATTCGGTCCTTGTTGACTCGGGCACCATCCAGTCACACCCAAAAGCACACCATCTTACCATTGTGCCTATGTCTAAAACATTTTATTTTTAGTTTTAGTTTTCACAATTAAACATAGCACATGGTGCTGAATATGAAATCATAATAAGTCTTTGTGTGATCAAGGTCATCAACTAAGTCGACAACTGCCCAAATCTACCGGTAGCTAAGCATGACTAAGCAACATTGACTCGTAAACTACTAAGTGACAAGGACTCATCCAACGAACCCTAAATCACAGCAAGATAATTCTAGGCTCAGTAGTAGAGGATAAACATTTGCCTACAGATTATGCATCTAATGGGTCAACTAATCAACATTAGTTTAACAACAAAATAGCAATGCATACGTAGAATTTGCAAACAACATATTAGACTTTGAAAATAATAGAAGCAATATGATCAAATGATGCTACATTTGCTTGCCTTGCTGAAGATCACAATCTTGTTGCTGAGGGTCACTCTTGGTTTTAAGAAATTTATCAAAACCTATCGCAAGAATGCGAAAACCCAATAAGAACGAAGAACACCGAAAGAGACTCAAAAACCAAAGTCATCCAAAATTCATGAAATTTGCACAGTAGGAAGACCATGATTTTAAATGAATTTAGCAACAAGAATCATTCGATTTGAACTAAGCAT
Source organism: Ampelocalamus luodianensis (assembly GCA_036346255.1). Classification (NCBI taxonomy): domain Eukaryota; kingdom Viridiplantae; phylum Streptophyta; class Magnoliopsida; order Poales; family Poaceae; genus Ampelocalamus; species Ampelocalamus luodianensis. The sequence continues at coordinate 55,483,979 of CM070617.1, read as the reverse complement.
GAAAAATTTATAGCCTAAACAATTTCATTCAGCTGAAAAATTCCAATTAAATTGTTTTCTGTTACTGTTCATGGCACAATTTTCCAGAAAGTTCTAGAACCTAAATTTTTTATGGTGGGTATAACATGGCATTCTAAGAACCACAAAATTGGATTTACTTCATTTGGAGTTAAAATGAATTAATTATGATTTTTATAAGTTATGAAACTAGGGCCTATCATTTTTCAGAGGCAAGGACATGAACAAAACCTATTCCATATTAAAGTACATTATTAGTGGAATTTAACAAATTTTAGTTTGTTCAATTTGGAGCTACAGATAATTACTTATACATTTTTCAAGTTTAAATGGATTTCTAGAGCAATAATTAAATGCTAAAGCAAGTTAATACAACCTACCCAATTTTCTAGTACAGAATAGTGTTCAATTACATTTTTAGATTACAGTTCATTTAAACATGGATTTAAAAAAATTGGAACCATCCAAAAAGGAGTTAAAATGAATTAGTTATGCTGTTTTGAAGTTTAATACAATTTTTAGTTGACAAATAAAGCTTACCGAGCTTTTAATAAACCTAACACAATTGGAAAAGACGTGGCAAAACGTGGGCCGTTGAGATCAGATCTAACAGCCCACCCGCACAGGAGAACAGCGCACGCGCGCGGGCCAAACGAGCTCACAGCTGGATCAAGATCCAACAGTCCACAACGATCGGGGCGTTCGGAGGTCCGAACGTTCTAACTATCCTCGATCGTCGATCTAAAGATGGAGGGCTCAGAGCGCAGTAACATTTGTGTAACACCCCAGCCCGACATGAGCATGGAATGCTACTGAACTAACCTTAAATAACTCTAACTAAGGCAATTTTAATAAATTTCGGCAGAACCTCCCCTGTAAAATCAATTACACGAGGGATTCCAACAGACAAGTAAATCACAAATAATCACGCCATCAACTCTAATCCTCAATAGATAATCAAATCATGCTAAGGGTCTAACATAACTAGAGAGGTATAAAGTCCCACTACTCATCATTATTACACTTAACCCACTGCATGAGACAAAACATAATAAATCTTTGAGCAACTCGCCCAATAATAGGAAACACGGTCTGAAGTTTATTCATCTTTATTTGGTTCATGATGTGAGTGTGTGACTATCAATCTACTTCCCCCCATGCATGTCCTTCTTGGATCGTGTACCTAAAACAACAATAAAAGCAAGAGTGAGCCCACAGACTCAGCAAGTACATACTAACAATTATAACATCAGCATCCAAAGCTAGAAATGCAACAATAGAACATCTCACATGCAAATGCAATGCTCAATGATCCTTTCTCTTTATCTCTTTTTGCATTTTACCGGTAATGCAAAGTATGCAACCGTCGCCGCATACCCATGCATGTGCTCGCAAGCACAGGGACCAATTGCCTATTACTCCGCAAGTAATGGGGACCTCAAGCCCACACTCCACGAGTGTGGGGATCTCGGGCCCGTCACATTCATGATGGGGATCTCATAGGAAAACATACTTGGTCACCACAAGCCACAACATGATCTCAATATGCACATGCTCATCATTTATTCATCATCAAATTACCACAAGACGATAACAACATACGACAATAGAGCATAGACATATTCGGAGCATCCACCAATCTTAAACCATCATCATGCTAACAATCTCGCTATGCTATCACATAACGAAAAGCACACAAACATGACCAATCAATCACAACCACGAATCAAACAATGCACTTGCCTTAACCGCGTGAGAATGGAGGACGTGAAGACGGTGCTGCCTCTGGTACCAATCCCCCACCTAATATATTAAGAATATAAACTAAGACCACAGTAACGAAAAACATGAATTATATAAGCGAACACATCAAGTAGCAGATTGCAGCGCGATCCCGACCGCACTTTCCTAAGTACTGAACTGCCCTGTGTAAACAGTCAAGTTCTAAAATTCATATCTTTCAGTACAGTGGTCCAAATTAGGTGTTCTTGGACTTCATTGAAAGGTAATCAAATTTCCCAACTAAACCTAGTTGGTGAGCCTCCCTGATTCGGCCATCTCAAATCACTTTTAAGCTGATTAACAAAACATCGATTTCACGTCAGACTTTCTAGACAGAGCACTAAAACTATCATAACTTTCAGTTCGGTTATCCAAATTTCGCGTTCTTGTGCTTTCCTGAAAGCGACGACAATTATATACAACTTTCGTTATACTGAGATCCTCTAATTCTCTATTTAACTGATCGCAAAGGTCAGATTACTAAAACCTGTCCAGAAACTGACAGGGTTGCCGAACAGCCGCACCATTAAATTCATAACTTTTGCTACAGAGGTCAAAAATTACGTTCTAGCACTTCATTGAAAGATATTGACGTCCTCTACAACTTACTAGGAGACGTCCGAGACTGAATCCGCACTTAACTATATCAAAACGTCCCTCTAACGCGATCTGCCCTTAGGCGACAGAATTACCGACATAGAACAATTAAGTGCTAAAGCATCTAAACAAGGGGAAAACGAGGTTACCCTTGATGAACCGATTGCTGGGCACGCCGAGCGCCTACCAGCGAGCTCTCCCCCCAAGGATGGTCCCGTTCCCCTCACCTTCTTCCTTCTCCAACAGCTGGCCTCCTCCTGCGATCTTCCCCTTCTCCCAAATCGGCAAGCGAGGAAGACGGACGGAGTTGGCCGGCAGCGAGGGAGGTGTGAGGGGGAGGGAGTGCAGCAGCAGGGGCGCCTTGACAGGGGTGGCGCACAGGGGAGGATGGGGGAGGCTCACGGGTAGAGGGGGGAAGGGCGCCTGCCTAGGGGAGGGGAGGGGCGCAAGGGAGAGGGAGGGGGTAGGGGCGGCTAGGGTTTGAGGGGAGAGAAGGGGTGCCTCCCCCCCTTGGCCGGCCACCAAAAGGGCCTTATGGGCCGAAGCCCAGGCCCAGGTTGCCTTTGTTTTGCATTAAACCCCTTCTTCTCCCACCTTTTTAACTATTTTCCAGAAGGTCCTTCTCCTAGATCGATTTCTAATTACTCATTTCCTTTAAATCTTTAGGTTTTCTCCCGAATCCTATTTTAGGGTATTACACTCTACCCCCCTTAAACTGAATTCATCCCCGAATTCTAATCACGTTTACGCCAAAGAGATGAACACAACTAAAACTTATTAACATTGCCATGAACTGCTGTGAATAACTCCCGATATTGCTCGCGCATGCGAGTCTCAAATTCCCAGGTGGCCTCTCTCTCGGTCTGCTGCGACAAAATCACCTTGACGTACTGACGCGTTACGCCTTACTACTTGTCCAAACCTTTCAAGAGTCACTCGACGGACACGTCTCGAAGGCACGGTCTTACCCGTGGGTGAACTATTCTAAGGAAACTTTACCCTCCAGATTTCTCCAATACTCCCTCGACAAAAGGTCATACAAAACATTCCGTGCTACACACCAGGACTCCAAATGGTCCTAGTGATACGCTAACTCCCAAATCTCCACAACTTCCAGATACAACCAATGTACCTTGGGGCAACATTCCCTTTGGTACCAAACCACAAAACTTGTGCATAACACATAGAACTCTTGTTTCTTGTATCATTCGATCTCTTCACTTTGACAACAGCTGAAAACAAAAGGGTATCATCGCAACACGCATTTCCAAATCCTTACTAAAAGAGTTAAATCCAAAAAAACCAAAAGATTCGTCATGAAACTCTTCCACTTCCCAAGTAGGCAGTTTAGAAATAAATGCCACACAAGCGAAAGGCGAAATCACTTGAAAAAAACAAGTTTTACCATTTTTTTCTAGAAGGAATCACACATACCGACAAGAACAAACTCAATTGTAACTGACATCCGTCATAACCACATAGTTCAAGTAAGAACTAAGAAAACATCTCACTTTCCAAGATCACACCCTTTACCACAATATTTCTTTTAAGAATTTAACTTTCTCTTATACCATAGGATCCCAAATCATCGCATGACACATTAACTCATTTCTCTTAAATTGGCAACCTCAAACCTATGCTCTACCGAACACAAAATCCACACTTATGCAGGGAGACTCTTCCAATCCATAATATCGTACTCTAGCCAACTTCCCTACCGAATGAATTACTTGTCAAAATAACTTCCAACACAACTCAACAGGTTTCACCCACCATCACATCCCTTAATCTGTTAAGGATGAACAATTTGAAATTCACATCACACACTCTCATATACTAGCCTCAAAGGATACTATCAATGATCATCCCACTACTCGGAATCCACTCTTATTCTACCACCTCTACACATAATCATTGGCATCCAAGGTTCTAACATAAGAATGCAAAACCTAAAATCAACCTCAAAGTCTCATACAATTTATTTCTAGTATGATTGATAGGAAATCTTCAAATTTATTTACTAAAATTTCACATAGCTCAACAATAACCTCAATCATTTACATCCACATTCCCCACTAATCAAGTAACCGCCCCAAGGCGATTTATTTCACAAGTCTTAGACCTTCTCTAATCCCCACCAATCCAACTCTGTTACACAACCACAATATACCCGTTCGCAAAACCCTAACTGATTAATCAACATTCAAATATACCCAATCACTAACGTCAATAAATAAATATATCCTTTGACCAAGACATCCTTAGAAATAATTTAACTTACTGAGGCCGAGTCATACTTGACAATAGCTCACAATTCCTGTTATCCCATTAATTAGCTTGACACTTAGGTTCCTCCACACCGCTACTCTCATTAAACTTCACCACCACAACTCTTCTGCACAATCATACTAAATATCCAATTGTGATACTCTAATAATTTATCAAATCCATAATTTCGATAATCCCAATATTCCAACATGGACAAAGGTTACTGGATCATAATTCGCCATAGGTTCCACTAGTTGTAACACTAATCACTTTTATCTCATCGACAACTTTCCATTTAAATAGAATTCTCTCCAGGTGTTGTAAATCGAAACCAATTCACTTTATACTGCTCTTCAAATGGATTGGTCCCCAAAATTTCACCACTATCATATACTTGTCCACCACCCACCAGTCGCCAAATTACACTTTAAAAGACTCGGCAACACAAGTTGGTTAATTCCTTTCTCAAAAAGGAAGAGACAAACTAATACAAAGTTCAACGCACAAGAAATCGTGGCTCCTCGAAGTGAGCACGAGACCAAGAGAAATAGTCAAATAGTAGTGATCTTAGAAAACAAAATACGAGTCCACAGTCGAGGGCACAAATCCCACACGAAGAAATTTTCCATCTCCATAAATCACAATAAAACATTGCTATGCAATCCCAAGAAACTCTTAAGTCTTTGATTATAACATTATTTGCCAAACCAAACAAGAGATGTCTTTAATACCAAATCACATTCATCACTTCAGAACCAAACGGAACCTTTCCATATGTCACATTGCTCAACTAATTTCATCTACTACATAAATCAATAACCCCCAAAAGATCACGAATACAAAACTCTAAATATTTCATTTAACCATTATTAAAACAATCAACTTACTTTCTCTCTAGAAGAATCATCACCACTCCAACGCGTCACAATCTCTTGTAGACCTTATTACTAACATCAAGAATAATTCACTCTTAATAAGGTTCGTTATCATCAACCCTTCCTTTATAAATCTCCAAAAGCTGACCAAACTGTTATATATCACTTTATCATCTCATCCTCAAATGAGAGTACACCAAATTCTTATAACCTCACTACAACAATCATTTTTTAGAGGGAATCTACTACACAATTTAAAAGATTACACCAAAGCCCTTTCATCAAAGACATACTATTATCCGACAATTTCACCATCATACAAACACAGGTCACCTATTAAATCCCATCCTAAACCATTGATAATTATTCAATCATAGACGAAATTGATGGTCCTTTCTCTATTTGCCTTCTCACGAGCAAAAAATATGATCATCAAATAGCCAATTAAAGATAATTACCTATTATCATCTATTAAGACAACAATCAAACACATCCTTATATTTCCCTTCCTACACAGTTAGATTAATACATTGAAACCAAATAGTCTAACAAGTTTAGTAAACTAACGACTCTAATGATCAACCTTTTCATCAAAGTTCCACACTTTTTTTTAATAACTCTATTGATTCCAATTAGGTTTAGCCATACCCTTAATCACAGTTCAACAAGAACTACTATATGACACCATCAAATTAATCAACTTTCCTTCCAGTGATCCTAGTTAGGATCGATTATACACCACACTACAGACCCAACTTGATAACTCATATCATATCCACTAATTTCTCCGATTATAACCTCTCACCTAACCACGAGACGACATCGCTAAAGGGTTTAACATTTTCTTTCATAAAAGAACCTTTCAACTTCAACACTCAAGATACCCAAAAGAGATACATTGAATCAAAACTTCCATGTACTACAGGACTTGCAAAAAGGAAACTTTCATTATCCAAACCATCAAGTGAAATAAATGGGTCATGCTTTCCAATAAGAAAGATGAAACTCCAATACAAAAGTCAGTATTGACAACTAACCAAGTCCACCAGCCACAAGAATAACTCAACAATAGGAAAAACAATAATTGTTTTAAGGGACAAGTTAAGCCATTAAAAACATATCAACCTTTCTCAAAGAAACCCATCAACTGCAATGAACTATCGACCCATAGAAATTCATCAACCACAATTGGACAAGAGTTGACCGAATTCAAATTCAAGGAAGTGAACAATTTTTTTCTAAAGATACTCACTATCGACGCCTGTACTAAGATATCTAAGGTAACCACATCCTTGTTCTCTTACCACGAACAATGATGTAACCTGGTAAAGCCCAGGGCCACAACCATGACCTCAATCCTCTCAACAAGGGCTACTCTCACTCATAATAATCATAGAATCAAGTTATAGGTATGTAACATCAACTCATAACAGGAATCATCAATACAACATAACAGAAGCATAAATGCAATGCTTGACCCACCCCATCCTACTGTGCACCAGTGTGTCAGGTTTTCAGTTATTTAACCACTAGCAAATTTTAACAAGTTAAGTTACCTAAGTCGTTAATCTGTTCACCACGGACCTACAACCTGGCTCTGATACCAACTGTAACACCCCAGCTCGACATGAGTATGGAATGCTACTGAACTAACCTTAAATAACTCTAACTAAGGCAATTTTAATAAATTTCGGCAGAACCTCCCCTGTAAAATCAATTACACGAGGGATTCCAACAGACAAGTAAATCACAAATAATCACGCCATCAACTCTAATCCTCAACAGATAATCAAATCATGCTAAGGGTCTAACATAACTAGAGAAGTATAAAGTTCCACTACTCATCATTATTACACTTAACCCACTGCATGAGGACAAAACATAATAAATCTTTGAGCAACTCGCCCAGTAATAGGAAACACGGTCTGAAGTTTATTCATCTTTATTTGGTTCATGATGTGAGTGTGTGACTATCAATCTACTTCCCCCCATGCATGTCGTTCTTGGATCGGGTACCTAAAACAATAATAAAAGCAAGAGTGAGCCCACAGACTCAGCAAGTACATACTAACAATTATAACATCATCATCCAAAGCTGGAAATGCAACAATAGAACATCTCACATGCAAATGCAATGCTCAAGGATCCTTTCTCTTTATCTCTTTTTGCATTTTACCGGTAATGCAAAGTATGCAACCGTCGCCGCATACCCATGCCTGTGCTCGCAAGCACAGGGACCAATTGCCCATTACTCCGCAAGTAATGGGGACCTCAAGCCCACACTCCACGAGTGTGGGGATCTCGGGCCCGTCACATTCATGACGGGAATCTCAAAGGAAAACATACTTGGTCACCACAAGCCACAACATGATCTCAATATGCACATGCTCATCATTTATTCATCATCAAATTACCACAAGACGATAACAACATACGACAATAGAGCATAGACATATTCGGAGCATCCACCAATCTTAAACCATCATCATGCCAACAATCTCGCTATGCTATCACATAACGAAAAGCACACAAACATGACCAATCAATCACAACCACGAATCAAACAATGCACTTGCCTTAACCGCGTGAGAATGGAGGACGTCGCGTGAGAATGGAGGACGTGAAGACGGTGCTGCCTCGGTACCAATCCCCCACCAAATACATTAAGAATATAAACTAAGACCACAGTAACGAAAAACATGAATTATATAAGCGAACACATCAAGTAGCAGATTGCAACGCGATCCCGACCCCACTTTCCTAAGTATTGAACTGCCCTCTGTAAACAGTCAAGTTCTAAAATTCATATCTTTCCATACAGTGGTCCAAATTAGGTGTTCTTGGACTTCATTGAAAGGTGATCAAATTTCTCAACTAAACCTAGTTGGTGAGCCTCCCTGATTCGGCCATCAAAAATCACTTTTAAGCTTATTAACAAAACATCGATTTCACGTCAAACTTTCTGGACAGAGCACTAAAACTATCATAACTTTCAGCTCGTTTATCTAAATTTCGTGTTCTTGTACTTCCCTGAAAGCTACGACAATTATCTAAAACTTTCGTTATACTGAGATCCTCTAATTCTATATTTAACGGATCGCAAATGTCAGATTACTAAAACCTGTCCAGAAACTGACAAGGTTGCAGAACAGCCGCAACATTAAATTCATAACTTTGGCTACAGAGGTTCAAAAGTTACGTTCTAGCACTTCATTGAAAGCTATTGACGTCCTCTACAACTTCCTAGGAGACTGAATCCGCACTTAACTATATCAAAACGTCCCTCTAACGCGATCTGCCCTTAGGCGACAGAATTACCGACATAGAACAATTAAGTGCTAAAGCATCTAAACGAGGGGAAAACGAGGTTACCCTTGATGAACCGATTGTCGGGCATGCCGAGCGCCTACCAGTGAGCTCTCCCCCCAAGGATGATCCCGTTCCCCTCACCTTCTTCCTTCTCCAACAGCTGGCCTCCTCCTGCGATCTTCCCCTTCTCCCAAATCGGCAAGCGAGGAAGACGGACGGAGTTGGCCGGCAGCGAGGGAGGCGTGAGGGGGAGGGAGTGTAGCAGCAGGGGCGCCTTGACAGGGGTGGCACACAGGGGAGATGGGGGAGGCGCACGGGTAGAGGGGGGAGGGGCGGCTGCCTAGGGGAGGGGAGGGGCGCAAGGGAGAGCGGGAGGGGGTAGGTGCGGCTAGGGTTTGGGGGGGGGGAGAAAAGGGGTGCCTCTCCCCTTGGCCGGCCACCAAAAGGGCCTTATGGGCCGAAGCCTAGGCCCAGGTTGCCTTAGTTTTGCGTTAAACCCCTTCTCCCACCTTTTTAACTATTTTTCAGAAGGTCCTTCTCCTGGATCGATTTCTAATTACTCGTTTCCTTTAAATCTTTAGGTTTTCTCCCGAATCCTATTTTAGGGTATTACAGTTTGGAGGTCCGAACGTCCACACGATCTGATCCAGAGATCTAGAAATGGGCGGCCCACAGTGACTTGGAACATTCGGGGGCCCGAAAGTTCCCGAAGATCTGGGCCACAGATCTCAAAACGAACGGCCTAGATCATCAAGGTGCTGCGCACTTAACACACGTGTGCTATAAGTGCACAAAGAGGGTTTAAATGTGCGGTGAATGCCTTACTTCGGTTTCAGAAATCATGTGTGTGTGTATATATATATATATATATATATATATATATATATATATATATACACAAAAGCAAAGAGTTATATATAACATTTATCGGTATTACACGAACATTGACCGTGATTAAGTACGCACTTATAGTGTCCAGCATCGCATGAGTGAGACGTCAAAGGAGTCGAGGTTGAAGAGATTGAACAAGTCATCGAACATCACCGTGAAGACACAGTCTAGAGCCTCGTGGTTAAAATGATCCTTCTTGAACTTGACGGTGACACCCGAGCGTCGTTGTTCATCCGTCTTGTTGGCATGTTCTATGTACCATGTGTGCAATCTCGTGCAAGCCAATCCTATGGTAGATCTGTCTAACCTCTCGACTAACGGCTTGCCTAGCATGAATTTTTGGGCCAATGGAAAGAAGGGTATATTAGAACAGGAGTCAACCATCTTCGATTTGCCCTTGGTGCCTCGCTTTGTATAGGTTGACTTCATGAGAGTCGACTGAGAATGAGGTGTAGATCCACCGACCCTTGTCGCTTCGGTGCAGTCAACTCTGGTACAGATACTTCCTGTGATGTTGGCACCAGTGCAAGTAGCTCCAGGCAAATGTCTCTCTTGGGTCACTAGATGAATGCTCCAATGGCTTGTCCTAAAGTCACGACCTTGTCGTTTGGGGGCTTCTCCAGCTGGACGACCTCGAAATTGGCATAAACACCGTCCACATTCACTTTTGCGAAACCCGGTGCTATATTTACACTGTGCAACAAGGCCCCGACACGGATGGATACGCCTGGCCCCAAGCAGCATTCAGGGCAATGGAGCCACATCTCACTTGGAGCTTGCACTTCGTAGCCCCCTACATAACGATACAAAATTAGCTACTCCAACAAACCTATCAATGGATCAAGCATTGTAGGGATAATAATTATTACCTAGATGTCATCAACAAGAAATCTGTTATCGAATTCTAAGTTATGGTTGGATGCGCAGCTACTCGGACGTTTGGGGGGCTAGCTAGCATAGTAGCGGCGGGGGCTTCCAACTGATTTGTGAGGGATGCACGAATCTCCTCTCGTATGACATCCCGCATCTCTTCTCTAAGGGATGCATGAATCTCCTCTCGTATCTCTGCTTCGCGCTCGGCTTTGGCTCTCTTCCTACTCCGGTACGTCTCGGAGTCCTTTGAGAATCCTTTGTTCCAATCAACATAAAGACCAATGCCTCTCGTGCGACCTGGATGTTCCTTGTTTCCAAGTTTGCAGAGAGTATATCTCTCTCCCTGTCTGCCTGGAATGAGCCTTGGGAAGATTATGCAGTACTCAGCTCTTCCTGCAAGAGCCCGACATGTTATTTTACTTTCTATGAAGTTATCGAGTAATTACAAATAAGGTAGTTCGATATCTTACCATACACCGTAACACTTCCACATCTGCAGGGTTTGGAAAGGAGACGACCCCCGAAGACGAGGTAGATAACCTCGCCTTAGCCACGGTTGGGAACGCTCATCAGTGATGCTGGCAAATGGCAGGGAGGTGTCCAATTGGCGTGCACGCTTGTTCTGATCCTTCCATTGCGCGATTTTACCCGCATACCCAGCGGTGCCGAGTCTGTGGGGGTGCGTTTTTTTGCCTGGAGGGCCCTGTGCGCCTCACTTTGAATCCTAAAATCATTTGTCTTCTTCTTCGCCACAAAGTCTTCCCAGTCTCCTCCATGAACGGATACTTCTGGAAGGGCATCAAATCCTTCTCCATGTAATCCTTGATAAGAGTGCTCTTGAAGTTCCTCCATGCTTTGTACTCCGCTAGCAACGTGTATCGTTACACGGAGGCCTTGTGTTCTTCTGGTATCTCGAACGATTTAAAATTTTCCTCCAGCAGCACAGCTTTGTGATTGTTAACTTTGGTGTACTCCTTCCACGAATCATTGGTGATATTGACATGTTCGCGTGTAACTACTCCGACCATTGTCCGGAATGCAGACGCTGCTCGGGGAGGACTCAGAGGGGCCCAAGACACATGGACTCTCGTGATGGTAAATCGGCCCTCCAGCCTTTTCGATATTCCTCTTTCCTTGCGCTTGGATTTTCCAGAGGACGGCACATCAGACGTATGAGGCGACGATGACGAATAATGGGCGGACGACATCTTTATGACAAATAGAGGTTCTGTCACAAATCAACATATTATCATAAGATTCTCAAGCCCACTACACCACATTTCAATATGAACATATCAAATGCAAAGGGGTAATAAAATTGAAATATTGTGATACTCACGAAGCAAATGACAATCAAAGCCAAGTAATGATGTGATACTCACGGAGCACCGGAACAGTAGGGTGGCGTCGAAGGGGAGGAGGGGCGCTGGGTTCGGGAAGCGGCGGCTCGTGCTCGGGGAGGAGGCGGCGGGCTCGGGGGAGTAGGCACGCTGGGCTCGGGGGAGGAGGTGGCGGACTCGGGAGAGGAGGCGGCGGGCTCGGGGGAGGAGGCACGCCGGGCTCAAGGAGGAGGCGACAGGCTCGGGTGAAGAGGCACACCGGGCTCAAGGAGGAGGCGAACGGGCTTGAGGGAGAAACTTAATCATTTGAGTGGGGGGCGCGGCAAACCCTAAGTCTGAATGTAAATAGGGTTGGACATCACAGAAGGTTCCAATAAATAACCGTCTGCGATATCTGTATTACAAACGGGTTTTATATGGAACCGTCTGTGATATCTACTTTATCACAGACGGGTTTTATATGGAACCGTCTGTGATATCTGCCTTATCACAAACGGGTTTTATATGGAAACGTCTGTGATATCTGGCTTATCACAGACGAGTTTTACATGGAACCGTCTGTGATATATGCCTTATCACAAACGGGTTTTTCATGGAACCGTCTGTGATATAGTCACAAACGGTTTGTTCTAAGGAACCGTTTGAGATATTCTTTTGTATTGCTAAATCCATTTCTGTTTGTTGGCTAGTCTCAGGAAATGCTAGCCATGCCCTTTGAAACAAGCAGAAGCACAACAAGTACATGTATACATCCAATTCACATTCATTTCAGAACATATGACACATAAACATTTCCTTCATCATTCCACTTGTTTATCTCCTTTAAAAATTAGCCCTTCCTGATGATCGACGCGTATGTAGCTAGTTTCGTCACGTTGTTCTTCCTCGGCCCTTATGTTGTTTCCGAAAGGAGGCAACTCGTCAAATTGATTGTATTCTTCCTCGTCCACTACATTCTCAACTCCGACAATCCTCCTTTTTCCATGAAGAACTACGTGGCGCTTCTTATTTGCCTGATCGGTTACATAGAAGACTTGAACAACTTGGTTAGCGAGTACGAATGGTTCGTCTTTGTATCCGACACGTTTGAGGTCCAAGGTAGTGACGCCGTACCTATCGACCTTCACCTGTGGGAGATGGACCCAACGGCACCAATACAGCGTGATCTTTAAAAGCACATAGTCGAGCTCTCAAATCTCCTCTATGAACCCATAGTAGGAGCTCCTCAACCCATCGGTACTAAATGCATTTATGTGGACACCGCTATTCTGGTTAGTGCTCTTTATATCCTGAGGCTGCGTATAGAATGTGTACCCATTTATGTCGTATCCTTGCCATATCACAACAGTAAATGTTGGCCCTTTTGCCAACCATGTCAGCATATCACTTGACGAGCTCCTAACGAGTCGCTCCTTCAACCATTGGTTGAACAGACTGTTGTGCTATCTCATGATCTAAACATCTGGCCGCTCTGAATTCTGTTGTTGAAGCACGTCCTTGTGCTGGTCGATATACGGGGACACTTCAGTCATGTGTTACAATACCGTAAAATGGGCTTGAGCATACGCTCTCATCTCTGGAGTGATTGTTTTCCTTCCGATGGTCCCGATACCCTCGAGCCTCCCCTCATGGTGAGATCGAGGCACACCTATTGGTTCGACCTGAGCCATGTAATCGATGCTGAACTCAATGATCTCTTCGGTTGCATAACCTTCGACGATGCTTCCCTCTAGCCGAGATCGATTCCGTACATAGGACTTGAGAATTCTCATGAACCTCTCGAACGGGTACATGCTACGTAGGAACACGGGCCCGCACATATTTATCTCCCTCACAATGTGAACAATGAGATGGACCATGATATCGAAAAACAACGGAGGAAAATACATCTCAAGATAACATAGAGTCGTCACCACCTCGTCCTGCAGAGTATCTAGTCCTTTGGGATCGATAACCTTCTGAACAATTGTGTTAAAGAAATAACACAGCCTCATGATTGTCTCTCGGACCTTGATCGGCAAAATACTTCTAATATAAACAGGGAGCATCTATGTCATCAGCACATGACAATCATGAGACTTCATGCCAATTAACTTCAAATCTTCCATCGAAACAAGTTTCTTCATGTTGGCAGAGTAACCGGACGAAACTTTCACACCATGCAAGCACTGGCACAGTTCAGTTCTCTCGGCCTTGGACAGAGTGTAACAAGCAGGGGGAAGGTACGTTAGTCCTTTATCGGTCTTTGTCGGTGCTAACTCAGGTCTGATGTCCATATCAACCAAGTCAAGTCGTGCATTAACACCATCCTTTGTTTTATCACGAATATTCAGTAAGAGACCAATCAAGCTATCACATACATTCTTCTCTACATGCATAACGTCGATGCAGTGGCGAACTTCTAGTTGCTCCCAATAAGGTAAGTCCCAAAATATTGATCTCTTCTTCCAGATGTTTTTCTCACAGGTCATCGATTTATGTCCCTTTCCGAGCACAACATCTAAATCCTTAACCATATCATAGACCTCTTTTCCGCTTAAATGCCTTGGAGTTGAACTGTCCTCCTTCTCTCCATCGAATTGTTTCTTCATCGTGCGGTATGGGTGAGTCCTCCGGAGGAACCTACGGTGACGCATGTACACGGTTTTGCGCGAGTGCTTCAGCCACACACTCTCGGTATCATCTAAGCAACGAGTACATGCTTTGGCCCCTTTTGTACTCTGGCCCGATAGGTTACCAAGGGCGAGATAATCATTTATGGTGCAGAACAACAAGGAGCGTACGGTGCAGTACTCTCGTTTGTACGCATCCCATACCTGTACCCCTTCGATCCATAGTATTTTTAGATCTTCAATCAATGGTGCTAGGTACACATCAATATCATTCCCATGTTGCTTCGCCCTTGGATAAGTATCGACAGCAAAATATACTTCCGCTTTATACACAACCAACTGGAAAGGTTGTACATACAGAGAGTCACGGGCCAAGTGCTATGTCGGCTGCTCATGTTACCGAGAGGATTCATTCCATCTGTACTCAATCCAAACCTTATATTCCTCGGTTCTGCACCAAAGTCTACAAACCTCCTATCGATGTTTCTCCACTGGGTGGAATCCGCAGGGTGTCTTAGCTTTCCATCCCGCTTACGCTCCTCCGACTGCCAACGTAGCAGTTTTGCCTCCTTTGGATTCGCAAAAAACCGCTTCAAACGGGGAATTACAGGAAGATACCACGCTATCTTAGCAGGAGGTCCTTTCTTCACCTCGATTCCCTCGCCGTCATCTGATTGATTCTTACACTTGTATTGGGATGCGTTGCACACCAGACATACATGCATGTTTGCGTACTCTTTACGGTAGAGGATACAGTCATTTGGACATACATGTATTTTTTCTACTTCCATTCCCAACGGACAAAGAACATTCTTGGCTCTGTAGGTGGTTTTGGGCAACTCGTTTCCATCCGGAAGTATGTCCGCTAAGAGACCTAACAGCGCCGTGAAACTCTTGTCATACCAACCGTTGCTTGCCTTCAATTTCAGCAATTCAAGCACGGATGACAACCTTATGTATTCCGGCTTGCAGCCCGGGAACAAATGCTTCTCCGAATCCTCCATCAAGCCCTCGAATTTACCAAACTCTCTCTCACTATGGTTCACTTCTACATCGTGAAGCATCTGATCCAGATTGTCATCGTGCAGCCTATCCGAATCGGAACCATAATCGACATCATCCGGCGGCATATCATTGACTTCGTCGGCGATGTCATTATTACTACATTCTTGTATAATCTACTCTTCACCGTGACTGGTCCAATGTGTATACCCCTTTTTGAAACCCCTTCGAATCAAATGTGATTGGATCTGCGCTTGGTGGTCAAACATCTTCAGATTCTCACAGTCAATGCATGGACAGTACATATATCCGCCCCCTTATTCAACATATCCCTCTCGGCAGCTCTTCTAAAAGCACACAGCCATTAATGTGTCTTCACTCACACGGTTCTTAGCGTACATCCAGCTTCGGTCCATCACATGGTTCGTGTTGAAAACCCTGAAAATAAATAAAAGGGTGACTATGAGCTTCACTAGCGATTTCGGCGTAAATGCCAAACTACTCAAATTAAAGGATGCTTATGCTCCAGTAGCTCACCTTGATCACAAGGAAGGTGTCAATGAAGTCGGCCGGGGAAGGTCCAAGGCGGCTGGTCGTCGGTGAACAGAGACGACGGCGGCAAGCTCCTCGGTGACAGGTCTTCCTCAGTGGAAATAAACTGAAACAAAGCACATGCACAGCTTTAGGGGGACATATAGGTGGGGAAATCGACCTTGGTGGGGTCGAGCACTCACCGGAGAAGAGTTGGCATCGATGGCGGCGGCGGTGATCACATGCAGCTTGGTGTGGGCGACAATAGCTAAAATGGACCACACGATCGATCGAGTGGGCTCAGCGAGGTGAGGCGATACTAAAAACCGGGCACAGAGTGGCACCGATGGACTCATCGTAGCACCAGAGAGGGAGAAGAAGATTGTTGAGGAGTACACTGCAACGGATGATGAGTAAATAAGCAAAACGGCGCACCGTCTCTGATGGGATAATTATCACAGACGGTTTTCAACAAAAAACCATCTATGACATGGAGTAATATCACAGACAGTTATTAATAAGAACCGTTTGTGAAGTATCACAAACGGTTTCCAACATAAATCCGTCTGTGATATGTAGCAATATCACAGACGGTTATTATTACGAACCGTCTGTGATACTTTATAGACGGTTTTTATCAGGAACCGTCTGTGATATTACCTGTTCACAGATGGTTTTTAGCGCAGCAAGTAACACAGACGGTCTCTAAACCAAAACTGTCTATGATGTCATGTAATACAGACGGTTTTGGTTAACCGTCTATATGATGAAGCGTCCAGTATGTGCCTTTTTGTAGTAGTGCATAATCCATATGCATGACTGAACTTCTAGTGGGTGTTAGCACTTAAGTGTTCAAGACTTGTAAATTCAAATGTGTATGTCATGTGGGGCTCACGTATGAAAGAAGAAGGAAGAAGACTCGGGAGATAACGCTAGAGCAATCCGGTTTGTTCTCTTCGGCAAAGCCTACTGTGTTGCCAGAATAGGAATAGTTGCTTTATTAGTTTCCTTCTCAATCATAGTTGTATTCGGAAACTCTGTAATAGTATTGCTTTCGTATTCGTTTTGCTTTCCTACTCCAGATTATTAGAACCTCTTTATATAGAGGAGAAGGACACTTTGCTTTGGTTAAGAAATAATAGAAAACTGCCTCAAACTCTCTGCTCCTCAATTCTATTATGTTCTGTCGGTTTTGCCGTTTGTTTGTTCGTCTACTCGTTTGCATCTTCAGAGACTCGACCTTGCGGTAGCGTCCACCGCGACGCCTCAGCCGAAACGTTGGGGCTTGGGACCTCGTCCGAAGACATCGCACGGCTACGACATCTGGTCGAATACTCCAGCTGCCAACCAAATCCCTGACAGCTTGGGACTAGGAGTTGCCTTTATGCAGTACCCCATGTGTTTCTTTTTTTTCTCCTATGTGAAACATGTCCTCCACTCATTTAAAGTGGACGACATGTATAGTTCGTGCATCAATTCATTATTTGGCAATAGTTGTACTCCAACATGAAGTGTAAATGCAATGTAACCTGTCATTGTGTACAAATATAACGTATATACATTCATATGGTCTAAACAAATTTGGAGAAAAATTATATAATTTGTGCACAAAAACATAGGAGCAAAACACAAATACAATTGAAGTATTACAAACAGGGGTAACATGGTCTATTTGCCTCTAATCCTCCCTTATATGGTTTTTGGAGCCAACCTACTAGCCAAACGTTTTCAACAGACAACTCCTGATTCTCAGAGAAGTGGATTCTCAGAGAATCAGGAGCAGAATCTAGAAAATGAGAATCTGGAGCTCTACCAAACAGGGCCTAAGTCATAGGTTTGAAAAATAATGATAGTATTTGGGCAAACTGAGTTTGTGCTAAAATAAACATACAACCACTCCTTTGAAAGCCTTGCATCTATATAATTGCATTTGCAGTGAGGGCTTGCTAAGTACTTTTTTTTAGGAAAATTTTGATATATGTCATTCCTCAGTAAACACAAACTGAGGAGTGACATATATCAAAATTCTCTTTTTATACCCATGGTTGCTCAAATACGTGGATTCTGACTATGAAGCGAAGTCCCGGTGTATGGATATTTCTATGCATCCGGCCATGGGAATAATGAAGACGGTGTTAACTAGGTCCTAGCCCTAGTTGGTTGCCTGTGGCAATGCATGGAGACCACGCTCTTATGATGTTCTTTCCACTACTACTATGATTACTTTTCGCCGCTACTCTGTTACCTTGAACTATTTGGCATGTCAGTCGTTCTGTAAACTTTGGCCCTAAAGCCAATTTATCATGTTCTATAATAATATTAAAGTATTGTTTATGTATGTGCTTCTATGGATGTGATATTCGCCGATAACTGTACTATGTGAGTTAGCTATTGTCATAGGACTATCTCAGAATACACAGAAGGTTGGGATGTAAATTTGGGTCCCCACACTTAGGAGTAGTTTGTAGCTGGTAGAAACCCTTCATCAGTAATTCGATCTATGTTCATCAATTGAATCGATTTCAAATTAGTTCTGTCGGCCGTGTCTTATTGTCGCACCTAGAACTCTTTTTCAGCGACATCATCCGTCATCGACCCTTTGCCGATTTGTTGATAAATCGCCTGACACGTTGCATACGTCGCTGAGAGGCACCCCATGTAGGGATACGGTGCTTGCCTCACCTGCAACACTTTTCCGGCGGCAACACTTCAAATCACCATGTGGGTGCGGTCCAATTTTCCAAAATGGTATGCGCACGTTAGATAGATTTGTGACGATAAGGTTGCCAAGGAGGTTGAGGAGGTGATTTGTCCGCGTGAATTATAAAGAAGTAGCTCAATTAGCTGTTAAATTTGGTTCCCTCAAAAGAAAAGGCTGCTATAAATTTGGTTGTAATTCGTTTATCAGCCAACCTTGTACCAGCTGGTACCATCAGGCACCAAGTACCGGACTTTTATTATTTCTAACAGGGTGCTCACCGATATCGCAAACTAGTGTGCGCTTAAGTAATAAAATCTGCTTTGCATCTTAAAACACAAAATTATGCCCGTTTGTCTCAAGTACCATTGGTTGGCTAGCTGGGTTCCATCTCCTGAAACTGGTCAGAAGGCAAAAGAACACACAAACACAGTTGGCAAGAAATCTGTCAAGTAAATGATCGTTAACCATATTAATCAATAGAACTAAAAATTGCAGTAAATTTGTGTTAAAATTGTACATTACTTACCACTGCAATTTTAGCATTAGCACTATACAATTTTGGGTAACGGAGAGATAAGAAAATTTCAAGCGACTTTGGCAGTAAAATTGTAATCAATAATACAATTTCACCGTTTGCAGCTCATTTCTTCTTACAAAACAAGAGGAGATAGAAAAGAATTAATATATACAACAAACAAATTGAATAAAAAACAAACAAAAGATGCAATGCACGCCGACTAAATTAACGATGAACACCGTCTCCCTTGCTAGTGTGCTGTGCACGCATGATCTTGCATCTCCCGCCGACCGCGGATCGTCTGCTCGAACCGCTGCACGCCACAGGGGATCCTCAGCACGCCCCGCTGGCCGTACCCAAACCGCTGCGCGGACATCTCCAGCAGCGCCAGAACGCGCGGCTCCTTGAGCATTTCGACGTGCACCAGGACCCTCTGCTCGTCGCCTTCCTCATCGCCGACCAGCACCATCGGAACATAACCTTTCAGGATCATCCCGCCGCCTTTGCCGACGGAACGGACATAGCAAGCCGGGTCGGCGGCGGCGGGGCCGTTCTCCTTCTTCCTCCAAATCGCCATCATTAGAACTATATGAGCTGCCTGCGTGTGTGTGTATATATATATATATATATATATATATATATATATCAGTGCGTTAGCTAGCTAGTGCAAGAAGGAACTGACAGGCGTGTGTGTATAATCTGATGAACGATGTATTGCGATGGAGTTAGCTAGGCAATATGTGAGAATTGTAATGTATCGGCTGCTTATATAGTGTGGGATTAAACTGAGGGGACAAAGGATCGGAGGAGATGGGAAGAAGCTTCACGCAGCTGCAGGCCTGCAGCTGGGGGTGTTTGAGAAATATGGTGATGTTGACCTGTGGAGACCGAAGAAGGGGTCTAATTTTGTGTAAAATATTGTTGGCTGCGTCGGGATAGCGAGCCAGAGAGCTCTTTAATTAGTTAACACATGCAAGGTTCCTATCAGGAAGAAGAAATCAACACGGTGAAAGGTTTGTGCCGTATCAGTCGGCCAGTTCTCTGACTTGTTGCTTCTGGTTAACTGTCACTATAGTCACTGAAAGACTCCGGTTTAACAGACAAGTCGGTGTGCCTGCTTGATTCACACACGACCATTATTGTATCGAGTGTTCGTAGGCTACTCCGATTGACGTTAGATCAATGTATGCTTCGTCAGATGACGAATTTGTCAGAACAATGGGTGAGCGCATGGTAGAGACGTGCTCTTGCCTCTTACAGACACACACAAAAGAAGAAGATTGAAAACTTTTTCTCGCCTCTGCAAATGTCTAAGGCCATGAGCGGGCCGGGTCCCAGCGACACAGCAAGAGGAGATTGCATGCAACGCAACTATGCAAGCCTGCAGCAGCCAAGAATTGCAGCAGTGAGACGTCTTCACTACCGGACACAGCCCCTTTGCCGAGTGCAAAACTTTGCCGAGTGCCAAATATCGGGCACTCGGTAAGAGCTATTTTGCCGAAAGCGCGACACTCGCAAAGAATTACACTCGGCAAAGCCTCTTTGCCGAGTGCCATGCACTCGCAAAGATTAACACTGGTACATTCACTCTTTGCCGAGTGCCGCACTCGCAAAGCGGGGCACTCGCAAAGCGGCCCGAGGTAACGGTTCCGCCCGACGCCAAAGTTTGCCGAGCCGCCGCTTGGCACTTTCGGCAAAATAAATCTTTGCCGAGTGTCGTATGAGCGCACTCGGCAAAGACCTTTGCCGAGTGCCATGGCACGCACTCGGCAAAGATTTTTTTATTTTTTGCCTCCAAATTTTTTGCAGTAGCATAAGATGTCAGTACTCTATGTTAGATTTGGTACATTTTTGTGGCTTTTGTTATACTTAGTTAATTTATTTCATTTACTAGAATTATTTAAAATGCAAATTTGAATCGACGATGTGTCGAATAATGGAATTTAATGATTCAAAATGATAGTCATGTTATTGATCGTAGTGTGAGGTGTATCAGAACGGACCGAAATTTGGACATCTTGTTGACGAAACATGATCGTGAACTTGCGGGCGCAAATTCTATAAAAAGCAAACAACGCCCGAAAATTATGAAACTGCGGAGATGTCATGATATCATATGGAGGCTGTGATAAAATTTGAGAAGGTTTAGTGCGTTGTCACGCAGATGCTTTCAAACCAGACATCTCCACATGTGATACTTATATCCCACCGGAGATGTCCCGGTTTGAAAGCATCGCACGTGACAACGCGTACTAAACCTTCTCAAATTTTTATCACAGCCTCCACATATGATATCATGACATCTCCACGAAGTTTCATAATTTCTGACGTTGTTTGCTTTTTATAGAATTTAAAAACACTTCACCCGCAAGTTCACGGCCATGTTTCACAACAAGATGTCCAAATTTCGGTCCGCTCGATACGCCTCACACTACACCAATAACATGACTATCATTTTTTGAATCATTAAATTCCATTATTCGATGCATCGCATCAAATTTGCATTTTCTCAAATAATTTAGTAAATGAAATAAATTAACGGCATAACAAAAGCCACAAAAATGTACCAAATCCTAACATAGAGTACCTTATACTGTAGTAGGGCTGCAAAAAATTTGGAGGCCAAAATAAAAATAAAACTTTTGCCGAGTGCCACATACGACACTCTCGGCAAAGATGGGAGAGGTCCTTGTTTTAAAAAAATTTATGGGAAGAAATTTTTTAAAAAAATTGAAAATTCCTCTTTGCCGAGTGCCATAGCTCGGGCACTCGGCAAAGAAATTAAAAAAAAAATTTAAAAATAAAAACCTCTTTGCCGAGTGCCATATCCGGCACTCGGCAAAGGTAATAAAAAAATTTACAAAAAAATTAAAAAAACTTTTGCCGAGTGCCGATCTTGGGCACTCGGCAAACAAAATAAAAAATTTGAAAATTGTTTGCCGAGTGCCGATCTCGCACTGAAAACTGAACTTAAGTGTGGTGTGGCACCACACACGCACACACGCACATCGCAGCAGCGCGCTTCCCGCGCCGCACCCGCCGCGCGCCTGCGCCGCCGCGCCCCGCTGCGCCTCGCCGCCGCGCCGCCGCGCGCCGACGACGTGCCTGCCGCTGCGCTGCGCCGCGCGCGCCGCCCGCCCGCCGCGCCGCCGCTGCCGCTGTGTGCCTCGCCCACGGCCACCGCCTCGCTTGCCCACGGCGCCGCCGCCCCTACGCGCTACGCCCGCCGCCGCCGCGCGCCGCCGCCGCCGCACGCCGCGCCGCCGCGCCGCGCGCCATCGCCGCCCGCGCCGCGCCGCCACCGCGCCGCCGCGCCTCGCCGCCGCCGCCCGCCGCCCCGCCGCCGCGCCGCCGCCCTGCCGCCGCCGCCGCCTTCGCCGCTGCCGCCGCCGCCGCCCCGCGCCATCGCCACGCCGCCATCGCTTCGCTGGCCGCGCCATCGCCATACCGCAGTTCCCCATACCGCTGAGGTGAGTGAAGCAAATCTCCTCCGTTTCTTGATATATTTTTGTTAATCTGATCTTTTTGTATGTATGCATGCATGCATTAATACAGAGGATTGGCTTAATTGGTAGCAGAATCTAATGAATTAAATCTATTGAGGTGATCTTTTGTATGTATACTGTATGCGTGCATTAGCAGGGAGGATTGACTTAATTGGTATCAGAAGTTAATGACTTACTGCCAGCGATCGTCATGTTAGTTACTAGGTTCTTGACTTCTGGGGCATTCTATCAATAAACCGATTACACTTTCCTGATAAAATTATTTGGTGGTGTGCTCTAGCAAAGTGGTAGCAAATATACAAGTAACTATTAGTTGCCACCAGTGCCGCTATGATCTGTCCTTAATCAAACTGTAACACCCCAGGACCCACATTACCCTGGAATGCTACTAAACCACTCTACAGCTAGCCAATAATTTCAAGATAATTAATTCGGCAACATCTCTAGACAAAAAAACATTAAGCGGAAGCATAAACATCTAAGGGAATAAAGATAACGGTAACAAGTTCAATAATTAAACAACCTCTAGCAGATTAATCAAAGAATGGTTCACAAGTCCATCCTTATTAAATAACATAATCCTCCTCAAATAGTTAAGCATTTGGCTAGAATTTCATCGACTTTATTACAACATGAGTTGATGAACCATGTGCATTATTGTGGTGCCGCTCTACCCATCCCATGAATGCTCAACAATCACCAGAGGGGAAAGAAAACAAGGGTGAGATAAAAATCTCAAGCAAGCAAACTGCTTACCCTACTATTCGGACTACAAACAAACATACAACATCATTAAAGTATCCAAATATCCACACCCATAATGATCACAATTATAGCCTCAACCATATTTACTACCAATGATAGTAAAATATTAACAATTGAATCTTGATCAACTGCTCCATGTTAATCACCACTACCACTACCAATGACAATAAAGTATTAGCGTGTTTTACCTCATAACTTTACTATTTCTCGCATCCACAACTGCTATCCACAATTACCACAAGAGAGAAGAATCTCATGCCACAACCACAACCTCTACCATACCACAAGGTGAACCCCATTCCACAACCACAACCACATTACTCATACCACAAGAGACTCTCATGAGTCAATTTCACATTGCAACCGTGAAGTTGCGTTTGTTTGCAAAAATAACTTCACCTCAATATCTTGCACAAGTATGCAAATGATCTTTCCACAATGTAATGCATATGTATGTTATGCTCCACTGCACCTTTACCCAACAAGGTAAAGGTATGCATCGTCTACGACAATGCACGATGTTGTACCGTGCACTGCCGCGGCTATAAGCGCGACATCCACAATGCAAATGTCATGATATGTCATGAATGATATGATAATCATAAACCACAAGAATTTAACCACGAAGGTCAACAACATACTCATCATGAATATTTTCTCATAATCCACATGTGTCTCATTAAGCACAATACCATCGTGTCATAAGACCATTACCACATAACCCACACGATTCACCAAGATCAAAATCAATCGATATAGATGGAACTCTATCACATAGACCACCACATGATCATCATGAAAATAACCACAAGGAATTAACAACATGTCCACCTTGAGTTTATTTTCATATTCCGATTTGGCTCATTAAGCGAATTACCACGATACTACCCAAACTCATCCAAACATAGCAATTGATTAATATCTTGCTACCACATTTTACTTGGAAAACATGTAACCATGGCATATCATTTAACATTACGTCAATCATGCATAGTGCAACTAGTAAGAAAAACGGTTAAACCGTAGCACAACCGCTACATTTACTTGCCTTCCACGATGCGACGCGTTAGCGGCAAAGCCGATACTCCTAAACCTGAGGCTTCACCTCCTAAACAGGTAAAATAATTTCAATTAAGACATAATAAACTCAGCGCTACTAATTGGCATTCTACAACGCTTACTTGACGACTCAAAACGAGTTTACAAAGCTGAAACCGAAAACAACGCTTTCCTGCCATATACTGATTCTGGACAGCAGCACGGTAAATGACATAACTCATGAACTGGAAGTCAAAATGAGGTAAACCCAATTTCTGTAGATTCTTAACTGAATAATCTACAATACTCTAGTTGACACGATAAACCAATTCGGCCATAATATTAGGCTAACCATTGTCTGAACTTTCAGTACAGAAACTGCCTACACAATCGAACAGCAAAACTAAAATGACCATAACTTTTAATAGGTAGCTCCAAATTGATCGTTCTTTATCAATCTGAAAAGGTTATCGAATTACCTACAATAACCTAGTTGGGTGAACTTTCAGATTCTACCAAATTCCCTTTCATATTTTAAGAAATAACTAGACAGATTATTCTCGTCAGATTTCTGGCAGCAGATAATAAAATGATCATAACTTTTGACTCAGACCTCGGAATCGAGTGATCTTCGCGGCCACCGAAAGCTAAGAACATTATCTAAATAACTCTAGGAGATCAAAATCCCTAATTCTGCCTCTAAACACACGAAACAAGCCGCGCAAGAAACTGGACAGAATTGAATTTGTAGCGCAGCAATTCAATCCAATCAAACCAATCGAATTCGCATCTAATACAACTTAGACAGCAAAGAACGCCTCTCGCTACCCTTGTAGAACCTTGGGAAACGCTGGTTGAATCCATGAAGAAGATCCTTCTTCTCCTCCTTTCTCTCCCTTCTTCTTCCTCCCAAGACCAGTAGCAAGGAGCAGCAAAGGGGCGACATGGAGGGCGTGGCAGCAAAGGGGAGGAGGGTTGCTACAGGGCGGGTACTGTAGCTGCGTGCTACAGTAAAAAGACCTAGGTTTGGCTGGCCCCTTCTAAACCAACTTCCCACTTGGGCCAAACAACGTGGGCAAAGCCCAAGATTAAATCTCCTCTAAAAACTGATTTCTCTGTTTAATTCTGTTAAATACCTTTCTCATTTCAATTAATTCTCTAATGTTAAACAAGATATTACATAATCACTGATGGATACTTTCCTGTTAAGAGAAATCCTCTGTAACTATATTGCACTTGAAAATTCAATAAATTTCTCTTCCCGAATAATAATTCTCTACCGATTAATTTTTATTAATCCGATTCTTCACTTCTCACACTTCCGAGTATTACATTCTTCCCACCTTAAAAGGATTCGCCTCGAATCCAACTCTCTGCAACCACAAAGAAAAGAACAACAAGCAAACAAAGAACCCAAACTAGGTGTACTCACCACCTCGAAGAGCTCGGGTACTTCTTTCGCAAAAGATCCTCCAGCTCCCACGTAGCCTCTCTCCGATCGATTCGCCCAAAGGACCTTCACATACTTGATGGTCTTATTCCTCAAGACCGCCTCGACGATCCAAGATACGAATCGCCGACGCTCCACGTTGAGATCTCGCTTCCACCGTGACTGCTCAGTCAAGCTTGTGTTCTGATCCCGCAAGTATTTCTCAAGATAGACACATGGAAAACATTGTGCACACCACTCAAAGAGTTTGGCAACTCCAAACGATAAGCCAAACTACCCACCCGAGCAACCACTGAAAAGTACCGATGTACCGTGCTAAGCTTCGGTGGTACCAAAATGAACAATACCCTTGGTTGGAGACACCCAAAGGAGCACAAGGCTTCCCACCGCAAACTCCATTCTCGGCGCGAACATCCGCATAATTCTTTTCGGCGGCCGAGCGTGCAATGTGTCCTGCCATTTTGGCAAAATTTCCGCAATAACTATTAAGACCACCTTCTCAAACCATCCTCTTTCTTAAAACACTTTTCTCTTATTAAATAAACTCAGGATAACACACTATACCCATTGTCAAGAATTTGATCACAAATTCCACTCACATCATTCTACTAGAAGCACAACGGTATCTTTTGCAAACAGAACTCAAAGAATGTAAGAGTAAAGAACTCTCAAGCATCACACTAGCAACCAGCCTTTCCTTCAAAGGACCACGATCCAAATCAAAGGATTCACCACAAAATATTTCTACTCGTCAAGTAGACAATTGGAGAACCACACCACATAAGCTAAGAGTGAAAAAAATCACTCGACAAACCAAAACAATCAATTTCTTTTCCTAATCGAAAAGACTACGCCTCAACATACGTCAACTCAATTTGCAAATGGTCTCTGCCAAAACACACAAAGAAAACAAGAATCAAGAGAGCTTTGCACTACTTGACATAACAATAATTTCCCAATTCATTTCTTTTAATAATTTAACTTCCTTGAACCAAGGATTTTCAAATCATTACCCAACACACCAACTCATTTATCTCAAGTTGGCCACCTCAACAATTAGCTCAATTGAGTACATCATCTACACCATTGTAGATAGACTCTCTGCCCCGCAAATCATACTCTAACCCAAAACCACGACCAACAAAAGGCTTCGCAACCCACAACAATTACCATGTTCTTAGAAGAAGAGGTAAGAAGAAATAAATTCCAGATACGTAAAATGGTCATCATCACAAGAGCCAAAAGACCAAAAGAAAAAAATAGCAATGAGGTTGGAAAACACAAGATAAGATCAATCAGACCTCAAATACTTCAAGACAACTTTTCCTTTCAATAAGAAGAAATTTTCTTTGATTAAAACATCCCGCCATTTCCAACAAAGGATGCTTGAAGACCACAACACGAGATTCAGATAAAAACCAAAAGATCATTCAACATGTCACTTTACTCAAAGCAACCTCGGCTATCACACAAGTCATAACGCATAAAAAGGTTCCAACCAGTAAATCTCACACCTTCAATGCAATTAGTATTATGGAATTAACAAATTCCTTTATTTTTTTAAACATTCAACACAATAATCACAACTACATGCTATCGATTGTATTCACAACAAGATAAAACATTCTTTGCAAAAAAAATCAACATATCATCCCACTCCTTCATACTTTTCCAAAAGGAACACCATAAATCACTTCATCATGCTCTTATTATCCAAATAAGATTCCAACTACTTGATCTAGTTAAACCTAGTGCATAAGCCATCATATTAAAACAAACTCTTTAACAAGATGATATTAGAACATAACAACTTCACAAAACATGCTAGTATGAATCTCTTATTAGATTCCATACATTTATCTCGTACTGATGCTCAACTCTAGTTTAGCAAAAGGTAATTACACTCTAGCCATTCTTGTCAATAATTGACTATTAATTTTTCAACAAAGATAGCATTAATGATCCTATATCTAATTTTGCAATCCCAAAGACAATAAAGAGCATGATTCGATACTCCACCTTATGTTAAGATATTAAAAAAATAAAATAACTTTAAACATCAATAATGCCACTTTATGAGACAAGATTCCAAAAGTCAATACATCACTGTATCCATTTCTTTATACATATTTCAACAATTTAGCATGGTAAAGTTACATAAATTTAACAGCTTGTACATGCTCATCAAGTATGTAAAGAGAGGACATATAAAAGGTTAATCTTATTAAGGCAATATTCCAACACCTCCTTACTTGACCATCCCGAATGGTCGATTAATTACTTAAGATCAATCAATCCAATATATCCAACAAGTTGGGAAAATTAAACAACTACAATAATCAAAACAATTGTTTTTCATATTCCTTGATAAATGCATGAGTTCTACACATGTATCGCTAAATTTCTTAGTCACGATCTTCAACAAACTACCACAGACAACATCATATTGATTGACTTCACTTCTAAAGATGTTAGTAGAACTTAATGATGTACCACACTAACTTTTCAACTTGATAATTCACAATCTATCAATTATTTACATAATTTCCACCTACTACTTAAACACAACAAAACATCACAAAGGGTTTTAACACTCCTTCTAGAGAGAAATCAAACTTCAAAAGTCGAAATAACTCGTAAGAAATGCATAGAGTCAATGCTTCCACAAGTTAATGAACTTCCCACATAAAGCTTTGATTCTCTCTAAAAAAATCAAACGAAATACAAGAGTCATGTTTTCCAAAGAAGAAAGATGGAACAACACGGAAAATACTAGTCTCTCCAAAAGCACTGCTCACGAGCAGTCAAACAACCCATCAATCGGAAAGAAACAATACTTGGCCTCAAGAACAATTAGAGGCCTAATGACAACCAACAACCGCAATAAACAGCTAACCCGAGAGAAAATCATTAACTGTAATAGGCCAAGAATCGGCCAACATCAATTCAAGGAGGATAACACTTTTCTAAGAAACTTACCCAAGACATCCGCAACTAAGTTACCCGAGGTAATCAGATCAAAATCCCGCACTACGAACGAGGTGTAACCGCAATGCCCAAGGCAACAACCGCAATCCCTACCTCATATCATTGACTATCCTCACTCAAAGCGACCATATAAACAAATCATAAACATACAAGATTATCTCCAAGCATGAATCATCAATATAACATGTCAAAGCTTGAATGCAATGCTTGTCCCATCCCATCCTATTGTGCACCTGTGTGTCAATTTAATATTTTTAATTACCACAGACCTAAAGCCCGCTCTGATACCAACTGTAACACCCAGACCCACATTACCCTGGAATGCTACTAAACCACTCTGACTAGCCAATAATTTCAAGATAATTAATTCGCAACATCTCTAGACAAAAACATTAAGCGGAAGCATAAACATCTAAGGGAATAAAGATAACAGTAACAAGTTCAATAATTAAACAACCTCTAGCAGATTAATCAAAGAATGGTTCACAAGTCCATCCTTATTAAATAACATAATCCTCCTCAAATAGTTAAGCATTTGGCTAGAATTTCATCGACTTTATTACAACATGAGTTGATGAACCATGTGCATTATTGTGGTGCCGCTCTACCCATCCCATGAATGCTCAACAATCACCAGAGGGGAAAGAAAACAAGGGTGAGATAAAAATCTCAAGCAAGCAAACTGCTTACCCATTATTCAGACTACAAACAAACATACAACATCATTAAAGTATCCAAATATCCACACCCATAATGATCACAATTATAGCCTCAACCATATTTACTACCAATGATAGTAAAATATTAACAATTGAATCTTGATCAACTGCTCCATGTTAATCACCACTACCACTACCAATGACAATAAAGTATTAGCGTGTTTTACCTCATAACTTTACTATTTCTCGCATCCACAATCGCTATCCACAATTACCACAAGAGAGAAGAATCTCATGCCACAACCACAACCTCTACCATACCACAAGGGGTGAACCCCATTCCACAACCACAACCACATTACTCATACCACAAGAGACTCTCATGAGTCAATTTCACATTGCAACCGTGAAGTTGCGCTTGTTTGCAAAAATAACTTCACCTCAATATCTTGCACAAGTATGCAAATGATCTTTCCACAATGTAATGCATATGTATGCTATGCTCCACTGCACCTTTACCCAACAAGGTAAAGGTATGCATCGTCTTTCGGCAATGCACGATGTTGTACCGCAGACGATCGCGCTATAAGCGGCGACATCCACAATGCAAATGTCATGATATGTCATGAATGATATGATAATCATAAACCACAAGAATTTAACCACGAAGGTCAACAACATACTCATCATGAATATTTTCTCATAATCCACATGTGTCTCATTAAGCACAATACCATCGTGTCGTAAGACCATTACCACATAACCCACACCGATTCACCAAGATCAAAATCAATCGATATAGATGGAACTCTATCACATAGACCACCACATGATCATCATGAAAATAACCACAAGGAATTAACAACATGTCCACCTTGAGTTTATTTTCATATTCCGCATTTGGCTCATTAAGCGAATTACCACGATACTACCCAAACTCATCCAAACATAGCAATTGATTAATATCTTGCTACCACATTTTTACTTGGAAAACATGTAACCATGGCATATCATTTAACATTACGCCAATCATGCATAGTGCAACTAGTAAGAAAACGGTTAAACCGTAGCACAACCGCTACATTTACTTGCCTTCCACGATGCGTAGCGCTAGCCGGCAAAGCTGATACTCCTAAACCTGAGGCTTCACCTCCTAAACAGGTAAAATAATTTCAATTAATACATAATAAACTCAGCGCTACTAATTGGCATTCTACAACGCTTACTTGACGACTCAAAATGAGTTTACAAAGCTGAAACCGAAAAACAACGTTTCCTGCCATATACTGATTCTGGACAGCAGCACGGTAAATGACATAACTCATGAACTGGAAGTCAAAATGAGGTAAACCCAATTTCTGTAGATTCTTAACTGAATAATGTACAATACTCTAGTTGACACGATAAATCAATTCGGCCATAATATTAGGCTAACCATTGTCTGAACTTTCAGTACAGAAACTGCCTACACAATCGAACAGCAAAACTAAAATGACCATAACTTTTAATAGGTAACTCCAAATTGATCGTTCTTTATCAATCTGAAAAGGTTATCGAATTACCTACAATAACCTAGTTGGGTGAACTTTCAGATTCTACCAAATTCCCTTTCATATTTTAAGAAATAACCAGACAGATTATTCTCGTCAGATTTCTGGCAGCAGATAACAAAATGATCATAACTTTTGACTCAGACCTCGGAATCGAGTGATCTTCGCGGCCACCGAAAGCTAAGAACATTATCTAAATAACTCTAGGAGATCAAAATCCCTAATTCTGCATCTAAACACACGAAACAAGCCGCGCAAGAAACTGGACAGAATTGAATTTGTAGCGGCAGCAATTCAATCCAATCAAACCAATCGAATTCGCATCTAATACAACTTAGACAGCAAAGAACGCCTCTCGTTACCCTTGTAGAACCTTGGGGAAACGCTGGTTGAATCCATGAAGAAGATCCCCTTCTTCTCCTCCTTTCTCTCCCTTCTTCTTCCTCCCAAGACCAAAGAGCAAGGAGCAGCAAAGGGGCGACATGGAGGGTGGCAGCAAAGGGGAGGAGGGTTGCTACAGGGGCGGCGGGTACTGTAGCTGTGTGCTACAGTAAAAAAGACCTAGGGTTTGGTTGGCCCCTTCTTAAACCAACTTCCCACTTGGGCCAAACAACGTGGGCCGAAAGCCCAAGATTAAATCTCCTCTAAAAAACTGATTTCTCTGTTTAATTCCTGTTAAATACCTTTCTCATTTCAATTAATTCTCTAATGTTAAACAGGATATTACATAATCACTGATGGATACTTTCCTGTTAAGAGAAATCCCTCTCTAAACTATATTGCACTTGAAAATTCAATAAATTTCTCTTCCCCGAATAATAATTCTCTACCGATTAATTTTTATTAATCCGATTCTTCACTTCTCACACTTCCGGAGTATTACACAAACTCAATCACTGATTTGACTAATAATTTCTTAGTACAAGAAAGGGTTTGAACTTTGACGAAATTTTAGTACAAGAAGTAATGACAAATTTTGTAGATGGGATGTGGTTGAATCAACAATACTTAGAAAGATGTTTCAACTATATTCGCTCACGATTGAACTCAGATATGGTTTATGAAGTATTGTTTATTAGTGTTAAGTCCGAATTAGGAGAGCCTTTATAAGGCCTACCCTATACGATTGTGGCCAAATGATATGTTTACTCTCTCATAATGTTAGATGATTAATTTGCATACACGAAGGGTTATACTGTACATTGATGCAATCGCTCAGCTTGTATAGCACAAGGAATCATTTTAAGTAGGTCATGAGATCAAGGCACGATCGGAGGATAATCGATGGATAATTAATGCCGATTACGGTAGTTGTGGTTGTACATATATATGTGGTTGTCGCCATCGTGCGTTGTTTTTTACAGTTTTGGAAACCTCACCGCAGGAGGTTCGCGATTTTTTTAAATGACAAGATTTTGTTCCATTTTGCAGAAGAGCCCGCGAGCCGAGTCGGAGTTCCCGCGCCGCGTCGTCTCCCCGCACGCCCATGGCAATCGCACCGACTCGCCACGCCCCGCTAGCCCGACTCCACCGCCACCCTAGGTATAACCCCTCTTTTAGTATCATGGTCGAGATCACGAGATGCAATTGATGGTTACATGACTCGATATACATATGTTAGAGGATGGATGACCGCCACCGGATGTACACGGCCGAGAAGTCGAGTGATTACACCACGAATGGATGAACAAGACCGATGCTTTCTTGAACTGCATTTGGCAAGGTCATAAAGGATATTGTCTAGTTTTGTGTCCCCGCAAAGAAATGTGGAAACAGGAGAAGGGTAAACAAGGTGGACATGGGTAAACATCTTTTGAAGAATGGATTTACGCCGGACTACACCCGGTGGGTCCACCATGGTGAAGCCCATCGTATGAGAGAAGAGGTGGTGAGACCACGCGTCGAGGCTTATGATGCTGATGCCGGGGTAGCAGACATGTTAGATGACTTTCACCAAGGACAGTTCGATGAGGGACGTGAGAAGGAGGAGATGGAGGCACGCACGTGCGTTTCTACGACATGATGGACTCGCACGAAACCCCTTCACGATCGGTCAACGGTGTCTCAAGTGGATGCCATTGGACGCTTAATGGGGTTGAAGTCCGAGTTAAACCCGAGTCGAGAAGGCTTGATAAGATGTTGACCGTGATTGGCACCGCTCCGAGGGCCACATTCGCCAAAGAGCATGTACGAGTCACGAAACTCCTTCGCACTTAAGATGCCGTATGAGCGGATACATGCTTGTTCGGAGGGGTGCGTCCTATTTAGGAAAGAACACAAGGATGCAAAGTACTGTCCAAAGTGTAAATCCTCCAGGTACCGAGGTAGACTCGTGATGGCCGAAGAGGCGACTTACGATCTCGTGAAAATCCTACGGTACCTTCCGTTCCTCACCGAGGATCCAACGGCTATACATGACCGAGGAATCCGCAAAATAGATGACATGGCACAAAAATGGCAAACGGTACAATCGACAAGATGGTACATCCATCCGATGGTGAAGCATGGACCGCTTTGATGACAAACATCGTGAGAAAGCGGATGAGGCTCGCAATACGTGTCGCTACCGGCAAAGATGGGTTCAACTTATGGACCGATGGCTGCCCCATACACATGTTGGCCCGTGTTCGTTATCCCCTCAATCTCCCCGGCGTCTCCTTTCAACGACATAACGATTCTTGTCGTTGATAATTCCTGACACCCGGGAGTAATATGGGTGTGTTCATGGAGCCCGTGTTTGATGAATTGGTCCGTGCTTGGGACGAAGGGGTATGGACATACGACCGAGCTACAAAGACAAGCTTCAAAATGCACGTTTGGTACCACTACTCCTCGCATGACTTCCCGCGTATGGGTTATTCTCGCGCCGGTGTGTTCACGGAAGTTCCCATGCCCGAGATGCAAGGAAGGTGTGAGGTTCCATTGGTTGCATAAGGGTGGCAAGTACTCATCGCTCGACGGACATCACAATTCCTCCTCTTGACCATCCATTCGCACAAGACATCAAGAACTTTACGAAGGTGTCGTAGTGATGCATCGCACCGCCCGACGCGATCGTGCCGAGGTTCATGCTCACATAGATGCTCGTGCCCAATCAAGAAGGTGGTTTTGTGGGATATGGTGAGCAACATATGTGGACTCATAAGTCGGGCTTGACGAGGCTCCCTATTTCGATGACCTTCTTCCGCCACATAACATTGATGTAATGTACACTTGAAAAGAATGTCGCGAGGCACTTTGGGCAACACTCATGGACACCGAAAGTCTAAGGACAACCCTAAGGCTAGAGTGGACTCGCAACGTTATGCGATAGACCAAATCAAGAGATGCAAACCTCCTAGTCGCGGCAAGACATGGAGAAGGCCTAAGGCCGATTTCGTCTTGAAGAAGGACCAAAGGAGGGAGTACTTGAATGGATCCAGACGCTAATGTTCCCCGATGGGTATGCAAATAATCAAGAGGGGAGTGAACTTAGGCACTCGCGAATCAACGGGATGAAGAGTCATGACTACCACATATGGATTGAGCGGCTTCTTCCGCGATGGTTCGAGGCTATGTCCTCGAGCATGTCCGCAAGTCCCGGCAGAGTTGAGCTATTTCTTCCGCCACTTTGTGCCAAGGAGCTATCTCGGACCGTCATTGATGACTTGGAAAAGTGGCACCCGTGTTGCTCGTAAGTTGGAGAAGATCTTTCCACCCGCTTTTTCTTGGCG
The DNA here is from genome assembly GCA_036346255.1 of Ampelocalamus luodianensis. NCBI lineage: Eukaryota > Viridiplantae > Streptophyta > Magnoliopsida > Poales > Poaceae > Ampelocalamus > Ampelocalamus luodianensis. Next base: position 55,448,994 of record CM070617.1, on the reverse strand, counting down.
ATCAAAGATTTGATTGTGCACCTCCGTATGAGGCACGTATGGGGGCCCAGTGCAGCCGTTGGTGCTATCCAATCGAGAGATGTCTCAAGACTCTTCCCAAAATGTAGAAATAAAGCCAAAATTGAGGCTTCCATGGCAGAGGCATACATTCTGGAGGAGGTGTCAAACTTCACAGAGAAATACTACACTGAGAACCTTCCTAGCGTTCATAATCCACCCCCTCGTTACAATGCTGGCGAAAATGAATCGAACCTCAGCCTTTTCCAAGGGCAACTCGGGAGCGCAAGTGCATCGACCACTAAGCAATTGAAAAATGAAGAGTGGCGCAGTATCATGCTATATGTGTTGACCAACCTTGTCGAGGTGCAGCCGTTCATTGGGTAAGTTCTCATGTACCTGTTTCAATACGCCGTCACTCCTTGTTTCTTCGTCCAACCCCCTTGTTTCTCGTTGGTACAGGGAATTTCTTCGTCAATCCTGGCATGAATCAAGGGATCCTACCCCGCAGGAAACTGATACCCTTCTTTCACGAGTGCGGGACCAGGAGCCCCGATTTCATTTCTTGGTTCAAATGAAGGTATCGTCCAATTTAGCTCGATTACTTCGACATTCCAAGTTGATCGACGCTCAATAATATAACGATCAATCCTCGCTTGAGCTTGCGGCCCAAACCGATGCGTCTATAAGTGACGAGTTGACACAGTTGCAAACGGCCAGTGTCGTTAGGGTCAAGTCATTTACGGTTATGACGTGAATGGATATCGCCACACAAAGAAGCTACGAGCGAGTCGCCCAATCGAAAAACCACAAACAATGAGTTTTTACGCCCGACCGATGGCCTCGACTATTATGGAAGAATTGAAGAAATCTACGAACTTCCATTCTATGGTTCCAAACCTCTTAATCTCGTCATATTCAAATGTCTTTGGTTTCATCCTCGAGTAACGAGACGAACCCTAATCTTGGGCTAGTCGAGATTCGATGATTCCGTCTATCCAGAAAAGATGTCTACATTGTGGCTCAACAGCCGTCCAGTTTATTATACGCCATACGCGTGCCAAGACAAAGAGCATCTTAAGGGTTGGGCTATTGTGCACAAGGTATCGCCACACGGTAAACTACTCGTCCCAAACGATGAAGATTACAACTTCAACCCATATGATGGAGAGTTCTTTCAAGAAGAGGGGCTACAAGGAGGTTTGAGATAGACTTAACCGGCGATAGGAATGGAAGTAGACAATGAAAGGGTTGATGACGAGGACGCCGAGACGAGGTGCGAAATGTGAAGGACTTACAAATGCTTGAGCGATTACGCTTAGGCAATGACAATGAAGACAACATTCCTCCTTCTGATAGTGTTGATGATTTGGACAATGTTGATAGTGATGACGAGAGCTATGATCCAGCTAATCCCAATCATGAAGATTATTTCTAATACATGTAATCTTGTGTTTTTGTAATTATGTTTTGTTCATTTTGCATCTATTTCTAATACATGTATTACTATGTTTTTGGAAAATATATTATGTTCATTTTGCATCTATTTCTAATTACGCCTTGCTTATTCATTTTAATTGCGGTGAGTGAACAAAGATGGCGGGAACTGTTGTAACGTGTCCTCGCTTACTGAGACCACGACGCTGCGGGCGGAGGCGAGGGGTCGGACAGAGGAGGAGGAAGAGGACCGCCGGCCGCAGAGGGGGCCGCTCTCCCACGCCGCGTGAGGAGGTGCTGAGGAGGAGGAGGAGGTGGAGGTGGTGCCCGTGGGCGAGTTGGACGAGGAGCGGTTCGGCAGACGCGAGGAGCCGGTTCGCGCAGACGCGAGGAGGAGGGGCGGGCGAGGACGACGACGAGGCGGTAGGCACGGTTCCGCTTCCTCCTCCGCCTCTTGGTGTCTACTTGCGAGGTCCCGCGAGCCTCCTCGAGTTCTCGTGATCCTCACCGAGGCCTGATTCGCCCCGAAGGGCAAAAGTAAGTAACTTTAGATGTTGTCACCACTACTTCATATGATATGTTGAAAAAGGAGAAACTAATAATTTTTCTTAATCACTTGTGCAGAACCGGTGGTTGTGTCGGGTGGTGGCGCACGCCCCAATGGCATCTGGTCTTCTGCGAGCAACACTACCCCGCATTGTCACGCACGCCGGAAGGCGGAGCCGCCTACTCGCTTGACCACTACGCCGTTGGCCCCGATCGCGAGTACCCCAACAAGGCGCGCGGTGAAGGCGGAGTTTTGGGTAAGTCTCCTCGCACAACATTACTCAATACATCGCATTCATTGGACTTTTCTTGAAATAATGAATGGATACATCACGCTTGTATGCGGACTTATTTCGATGCGATGAGGATTTGAGGCCGAGCGGACGGTGGCTACCAAAGCTCAGAAAACTAATCACCGACATGCATCACGAGGTGCGATCCAGCCATCGTAACCTACCACGGGTCGAAGCTTGAGAGAAGGTCACCAAGAAAGACGCAAGAAACATGACGCCGACCGGAGCAAGACTTTGAGGTAGATGAAGAACATTAATATTGATTCGCTTTGAGATTAAGTACGCTTAATTTGATCTTCTTACATGTCAAATACTTGATGACGTGTAGATGATTCCCGGTGGTGCCAATCGATCCCGAGTGTCTTTGGCGATGATCGTGGACAAGTGGTTCACGAGGAGTATCTCCGATGCACAGTGATGCCCGGACCGTCGCTTGATGATGCAAGGTCCAGACACCATCAAGGCAGCGCAATTTCTCCGCATACAAACAAGCATGGGTACACGAATTCATTTATCTATTGTGACGCTCAATTCTCGCACGATTTCTAATTATCTTGTCGTCTTTCTCGCAATCGGCGTCACATAGTGCCCACCTTGCTCGGACTTCCAGCATGGTGTATGGCCCACAAGGGCAAGGCGACGTCCGACGCCTCCTTCAACTCGAGGACCCGCCCGAGGCGCATACGAACCCGGCGTCCCACACCGCATCGGTGAGTACATCGCCGGCGGCAAGGTCGGTCCATGGGCGGACTATGATCCGAGCACCCGTGACTTTGATGGAGAGATCGCCATGAGGGTGGGACAAGGCAAGAAGCATGGGCGGTTACGCTTGGCGACGGCCTCATCGACACGGCCTCTACTCCATCTCTCCCGCATCCGAGCACGAGCACGAGCGAGCCCGCCATACGCCATCGGCAGACGCCGCACAAAGACCGGTCGACGACTCGAGGTTATTCTGCTTTACTCGTCGTACATTGATCTTTACACACCTTTATTAGCTTTGCATTATCAAACATTGGAGTGAAATATTGCAGGCCCTACCGAACAAGAAATGAGGCAACGTCAGAGCTGGAGGCCGAGCAACAGAGGATGTCGGCCACCGAGGCCGACCGGCCGAGCGGCAGAGGATGTCGGCCACCGAGGCCGAGCGGCCGAGCGGCGAGCCCAGACGCAGAGCTTGGCGACATGATGGAGTTCCTACAAGGTCTTGGGCAACATACGGGCCCATTTGTGCACCGGGCTCGTTCGCTCAACCTCCGCCACGCGCCCCGCACCGCAGCTACTCCGTGAGTATGAAAGTTATTTGCTTTCGCTTGTGCTTTGCTTGTATGACCTCTACCTTCCTAGATTAGGTATCTAATGTAATCTTGTCTCACATGCAATCTCTTCTCCTTTGTGCAGCCTCAATCGGCGGGTTCGAATAATCCACCTCATGCGCCCGAATGATAGAGCTTTTCCTTCACCACACCGCAGTGGCCACCTTCGAGATGAATGGTAGTTGTATTTTCATTTGTTGTTCACTTGGTGATGGACTTGTGATATACTTATGATGCACTTGTCGACTGTGATGAACTTGTGGATTTGTTTGGATGGACTTGAGCACTTATTGTTATATATGTGATGGATGTGATAAATATGTGATGGATGAGATATATGTGTGATGGATGTGATATATATGTGATGGATGAGATATATATGTGATGGATGTGATATATATGTGATGGATCTGATATATGTTTGGATGGATTTGTTTGTCGTGATGGAATGTAAAAAACAAATAAAAATACGATTTTGGGTCACTTTGCCGAGTGCAACACACGGCAAATAGGTCCTTTGCCGAGTGCCATGGTCATGGCACTCGGCAAAGCTGGGAATGTGGGCACCTCAAAATCCCTGTTTTCCAGCTTTGCCGAGTGCCATGACCATGGCACTCGGCAAAGATTTTTTTAAAAAAATTAAAACTTTGCCGAGTGCTAGACTGCGACTTTCGGCAAAGAATTTTTTAAAAAAATTTACAACTTGCCGAGTGCCATAAGGGATTGCACTTCGGCAAAGGATTTTCAAAAAAATTTAACTTTGCCGAGTGCCATGGCCAAGGCACTCGGCAAAGGATTTTCAAAAAAAAAAAATTCAAAACTTTGCCGAGTGCCATCATTCCGACACTCGGCAAAGACATTTTCAAAAAAGTAAAAACTCTTTGCCGAGTGTCGGTTTGGCACTCGGCAAGCACCAAATCAACAGGCCGGCCAGAATCGTGCCTTTTCTTTGCCGAGTGCCAAACCGCACTCTCAGAAAGCTTTGCCGAGTGCGAAAAAATACACTCGCAAAGGCTACTTTGCCGATTTTTTTCCGAGTGCCCTTTGCCGAGTGTCGCTTTCGGCAAAGCCTTTACCGAGTGCAAGGAGCCTTTGCCGAGTGCACGAGGCACTCGCAAAGTGCCCGAGTCCCAGAGTGCTTCTAGCTCGATCTGGTGGAGGAAAATGCTGCTCAGGATGCATGGTAACGTTGTCACGTGATATACTCCGTACGTGTATTTTTACCGGTTTTCATCCATCCTTTCATGTTTTATAGGATTTGTTGGTTTTTAGCTTTGATATTCCATATGTACTACTTCTGATCTAATTCTAGCGGCAAAACCTGTTTGCGGATCTCTTTTTGGACTTTCAAGGGTCTATATTGGATTCTATTTTAGGAGCAATTGAGTTGTACCAACACGAACTGTCATGCATACACTACTACAGAAAATCTCATCACGCATTTGCCCGAACCGTCATCACGTAGGTTTTCCAACCGCTCGTGTTTTTACGCTTGTCATAACAAAGCGTTATCACGCACGGTTTCCGATATCACGATAATTCAGAATCGCTCGTGATATCCCACATATCACAGACGGTTTAATCACTACCGGACACGGCTTCTTTGCCGAGTGTCCCGACTTTGCCGAGTGCTTTTACGCACTTTCGGCAAAGAGGCTATTTGCCGATTGCCGATAGAAAGAACTCGCCAACATCCGGCACTTGGCAAAGAGATGGTTTGCCGAGGCCGAGCACTCGGCAAAAATTACACTCGGCAAAGATCAGGTTTGCCGAGTGGCGCACTCGCAAAACCGTAACACTCGGCAAAGGGCACCACCGTTAACGCCGGCACTGTCGTTAACCCTTTGCCGAGTGTCTTATCCTCACACTCGGCAAAGAGGCTCCTTTGCCGAGTGTCATTTTTGACACTCGGCAAACCATATTTTTTCCACTTTTGACCTCCAAACTTTTACGTAGTCCTCATACAATACCGGTACTCCATGTTCCAATGTGGCACATTTCTGACTTTTTCTATATTTCTTTAATTTATTTCAATTAATTGAATTTTCTTGGATAATTCAAATTATAATCTAGTCATTCGAATAATGAAAAAATGAATGGAAAATGATATTCATGTTATTTAGTATAATGTGAGGTCAGTAACTGTGAAATGACCACCAATTTCGAAAATCTTGTTCACGAAACATGACCACGAACTTGCGGTCGAGTTGTTTTTAAATTGTATAAAAAGCAAACGAAGTCCGAAAATCATGAAACTTGTCAAGATGTCATGATATCATATGTGGAGGCTGTGATAAAAATTTGAGAAGGTTTCACGCAAGTTGTCACATACCCCTGCAGGGTTTGATCTATTCGAATAGCCTCGTCCTAGGTTATGGACACGCTCGGATACGCCCCGTGAGAACTAGACTACAACCTTTTAATTAAAACTTGACATGGGTGGCATGAATGGGTAATTCATGCTATGGTCGTGGTGACTAATGGGTTAGTCACTTCCAGGACGTTGTCATCTACTTACTGTTATTACTTTTGCTATCGCTGTTATTTCATTAATAAAATGAATTGCCAACTTGCTTTTAAATGTATTACATTATTGCAAATAAAGATTGCTTTGTGCTAAAATGAGCCATACAAACCTCCACTCAAATAAGCTCGCATGTAGTTATGCATAGGTCCGCTAGTCCACACGTCGCCTTGCGAGTACATTTTGTACTCATTTGCTTTGCTTAATGTTTTGTTGCAGAGGAGGCAGTGAGCCCCACGGCCTTACTTCGTGAGATGTGCGGGTTTTGGGACGACTAGCTTGGCGGTCCGGTTGGTTGCCTTGTGGGCTAAGGCACACTGATTGGCTTTTGTTTATAGCCATCTTATGGCACTTTTGCTTCCGCTGTTTACTTTGTTATCTGTTTATCATTTGGCCGGTCGGCCCCCCTGTTGTAATAACTCTACTTTGTTGTCTTCTGTTTGGTATCGTGATGTTTGGATTCTATGTCTAGAATGGAGTTGATGCATAATTTTGTGAAGAGGTGTGTATACTGCAGTTCTGGGAAGTATACATATCTCGATGCTTGGTTTATTTGATTTGTGATGCTAGGGCTAGGTGGTTGGTTAAGCATTACAAGCCAAATAAACTGGGGTCCTCACATGCGCATAAAATTGCAACTATTGGATTTAAATCCTACGACACCCTTTCGAGCCGTGTGCGCTTAGGGCCGGATCTTGATATGGCCATTCGATTAGAATCGTGCGGTCCATATTGAAAGGTACCGGTTGAATGATTTTTGTCCATCTTATCGCCGCTGTCCATTTCCAATCCAACGGCTGCCAATCTTTTGAGCTTACAGTGAGATGTTTTGTCTCATTTTAATGCGGCTGACAACAAGAACCACTTGTCAGCGATGTCTCTCTCTTCCTCCTCGCGCCTGTGCATCGCCGCTGACTTCGTTGCCGGAGAGGAGTGTCGCGCCGTGATTTTGGCAAATCTCTCCTTAACACCTGTCACTATATTGCCACCGCATCATCTCTAGAGAGTTCTCGTTTGCTCTGCACGCTCAAACTCTATATAAACCCTAGCTTTTTAGCTCACTGCCTGTAACACCCCAGCCCAAGACGAGCCTGGAATGCTACTAACTTACATCAAACAAGTCTTGGCCAACATAATCTACCAAACTTTTCGGCAGAACCTCCCCTGTATTGATATCTACCAGGAGGTTCCAACATATAAAAGAGAATCATAACTCATTAATTCCTCAACTAAAATCCTCACTAAACATTAGAGTTATGATAAACAGCTAGAGCATAATCAAAGATAGCTAAGGTGTGCTATTCAACAATATTACAAAACTCAATGCGCAAAGATTGACCATAATAATAACTTAAGTTGTTGCTCATTTGTAAATTGACATTCCAAAATTTAATCAACTATTAATGATGTGTGGCAGTGTGTAAATCCCACTCAGGTCTACTCCCTCCCATGCATGACGTTCTTGCAACGGTACCTAAAACACAACAAAAGCAAGGGTGAGTTCAAGAACTCAGCAAGTACCACAAAAAGAAACACTAACCTCACAATTACAGCATCAACTTTCCAATCTAAACTTTGCTCGAAACTTTATCACATGAAGCATGAATGCAGGCATGCAATGCAACCTTTCACTTTTCACTCTTTTGCGCATTACACCAGTAATGCGGGGTAAGCAACCGTCGCTGTGAACCTATGCATGTGCTTGCAAGCACAAGGACCAATTGCCCAATACTCCACAAGTAAAGGGGACCTCGAGCCCACACTCCGCAAGTGTGGGGATCTTAGCCCATCGTTACATGACGGGGACCTCTCTTCAATTGCCCACATTCCATGAATGTGGGGACCTTAATCACGCTTTCCTGGTCACTACGTGACCAGTCTTTATGTATGCTTTCACAGTGCACAAGAACATTGATAGTTTTGCAATAAGTATGGACAACATCAGCACTGTACATGAATTATAACCATTCATATCATAAGCTTACATCGTCTTTCACCAGCATACCATTCTATCAATCAACCACAGTTACCATGTACCAAATACTATCATGTATCATAAGCATTCATCATCTTTAACTAGCATTCACATGATCAAATTAACCACCATTGCCAAGTGTCAAATACTAGCATGTATTATAAGCATTCATCACCTTTAACTAGCATTCACAAGATCAAATTAACCACCATTGCCAAGTGTCAAATACTAGCATGTATTATAAGAATTCATCATCTTTAACTAGCATTCACACAATCAATTTAACCACCATCGCTAAGAATCAAATACTAGCAAACATTGCCAAACCCTCCATAACCACGCTATCAAACAAGGTACTTGCCTCAACCGCGAGAGAACGGCGGGTGCGAAGATGGTGCTTCCTCCGAGACCAGTCCCCCACCTAGATTCATTTAAAAACATACTAAGACAACAGTAATGGGCCAATCAACTATAAAAGTAAACAAGAACTTGCAATAGTTCTTTTATCGCGAGCCCAACTCCAAATCCTAAACATCGTTCTGTCCCCTCTGTGGACAGTCGCGTTCTAAAATTTATATCTTTTAGTACAGGAGTCCAAATGAAGTGTTTTAGACTTCATTGAAAGTATATCAAATTATCCAACTAAACCTAGTTGGTGAGGCCTCCTGATTCGGCCATCTAATACCCCTATCATGCCAAATAACAGAACATCAATACTCACGTTGGGTTCTCTGGACAGCACACTAAAACCACCATAAATTTTGCTACGAAAGTCCAAATCTTGCATTCTTTATCTCTCTGAAAAGGTATGTAAATTACCTACATTTTTCGTTATATCAAGATCCTCTGATTTCGTCTTTAACTAATGGCTTAACCCAGATTCCTACGGACTATCCGAATGCTGACAGATCAGCAGGACAGCGGCACTAAAAATTTCATAACTCACTGACCGTTAATCGGATTTGGGTGTTCTTGGCGGACACTGAAAGCTAAGAACAACCTCTAGATATCTCTAGGAGATCAAAACTATTGGTTCAGCCTCTAAGATCGCGAAAATGCCCACGCAACAATCTGGACAGATTGATGTGAACAGCAGACCGACATTGATCCAATCAAGTCTATTCGCTTTCTCCTCTACGACTAAACAACCAACGATAATCGAGAATCATTACCCTTGTAGAACCTTAGGGAGACGGTGAACGATCCCCCACGAAGAAGATCCCTCGTCCCTCCTTTCGGCCAACCAATCTGCAGTCCTTCGTTCTCCTTCCTTTGCGAACACCGGCAGCGGGAAGGAGCTGCTCCAAGAGGCAAGGCATTGTAGCGGCGGCACGGCCTAGGGTTTTCCCCCTTCTTTTATAGGTGGCCGGCCTCCCATGGGCCTCCTAGGCCAAGGCCCGAGGCCCAGGTTGCCGAAGAAAAGCGAAAAACCCCTCTTTTTTAATTCTATTCTTCTCGTTTGAATGATTTCTTCCTTAGAATAAATTGGGGTATTACACTGCCATTGTTGACCGAAAAGCTCTTCACCTTCTTTCTTCTTTCTCAGTGAAGCTTTCTTGCTTGCACTCCTTGTTCATCTATAATCATGTCTAATTCACTTAGTAATATAAGTTTTGGGCATCTTTTGTAGGTTGAACACAGGTTTGCTCTCTGTCGACTTAAGTCTGTTGGAGCACCACTTCGGTGAAGTCTTGCTCCGCTAAGTTAGACTCCATTCTTTCCTGTAAAGAACATGTATTGTGGTCTATAGAACTTAAGTATTCTCTTACTTTCGTTTTGGTCAGACAGGAGAAGAGAACTTTGCAATTTCCCTGTTTTCGGCCGAAAACCCAACTTCATCTTCTCCAGCTCCAGCTGGTAAGCTTAGACCTTAATTCTTGTCATCTTAAGTACACTAAGGACCTCAGTAGCTCACATGAACCATTCACTTGTGCATGTGATGCTCAATCCTTGCTATAACCGAAATGTTACTTTTATAACTTTTCGGTCTTTCATGTCGTTTTCAAGCTCTAGGGTTTCTAATGTCATCTTTTCGGTTTAACTAGGTCTTAACCTATCCCTAGTAGCATAAGAAAAATTTATCTTTGATCATTTTGCTTCTAAATCGACAAAGGCCCTAAACCCCTTTTTCTTCTGTTTTGTCGGGTGGACCGACAAAAATGGTAGCATGCCATTTATTGGGTAATCTTGCTGATTAGGGTTAGCCAGGTGTTGATTTAGGGTGTTAACTCCCTCACAGATTAGGTTTAGCTCCAGCAAGAACCTTAGGTTCAAGTGTATTAGTGTTTAAGCAAAATCCTCAAACCCCGCTTTCTTTGTTTCTTGTCATTTGAACTGCTCAAGATACGCAAAGATCTTCAAATGTTTATTTTGTCAATTAGTGAGTAAATGATGGGTTAGGCTATTACCCAAGTTATGAATACTTTCAGTTTAAGCAAATAATTTACTGGGTACATGTTTAGGTTACCAAACCACTCTATTACACTCTGTCCTGATTTCAGTTCTTCCAAAATCAAAATCAGAACTTTAACCTAAACTCTAATTTCTCACAATTAAAGCGTGAGGTGGTAATATGGGTTATTATCTTTATTGGGGTAAATATAACTTAAGCATGTTGTTAACCATGCATTACCATCTTGATCATACATTTTCCCTTTATCTTTTATTTGCTGTCAGTTCTTGTGTTTATTGGTTGTTATTGTTCTTTTAGAATCTGGATCTTCGGAAGTATTTGAGTCCATTTCTGAGCAACAAGAACCTGCACAAGAGGTGTATTACTATCAAGGCAAGCATCCTCTTTGCATCATATTGAACCCAGATTTTAATACTTTAGATTTTCAAATTTACAGTGATACTGTTCATGCTATTTTCTAAAGTAATTGTGATCTGTGAATAGTTAGTTACATACCAATACTTGTGGATTACCCTGAATTGAATTCATACACTTATGCCTTAAGATAGTGTCTTTGTCCTGTTATTTTACTCGGTAACTTTGCTTGGCCATGCAGTCCATAGAACGTTAGTGTTTGGCAAGCTTATCTTGTCAAACAGGGGAAACAACAAATGAATTTTAGTTATTTTAAGTTCTTGTTCAGTCTATTTAATTCAGATTTGAATTAAAACTTTATTTGGCAAACCTATATAAGATCTGGACAAGTGGTTGCTAGTGATGGTGCCTTCGTGCACGAGATTGGGAAAGGTGGTGGTCTTGTCTGGATCAATTAAGGACTGAACTCGACTATTCAATTCAAGCCCCAACGCATTTTCACACGCGTGTATGGGCAATCGTTTGGTTAAGTAAGAGGTTGGTGTTATTGAGTTGGGTGCGAGGTTGATAAGGATATATGTGTTGATTGCATATGACATATGTGCTTGCTTATCGAGAACATATGCCACATGTGTTTGGTTGCGTACCATGTCATATCATATGTTCTTAGGGCGAGGACTTCAATGTATCGGGTTCATAAGGCATCCGATTTCAATACTATATGTGTGGGAGCACAACTTTTGTTTCTTTTATTGAATCGGATGTTCCAACAGAACATGTGTGCCCTGTTGGTGTAGGGTACAGCCTACACTAACAGGATCGATCGCATATAGGTAGCCCAACTCAATAATGTCACTTGTTGAAAAATACCAAATCTTAGTTTCCCCGGTCGGCATACCAAAGGAAGTGTGTCATCATTCGGAGGCATCCGAAGGCAACGGGCTAACTAAGTCGTGTGGGTAAAGATGTACACCCCTACAGGGTTAAAACTATTGGAATAGCCGTGTCCACGGTCATGGACGATAACTTGAGTTGATGTCACCTGTATAGACTTTGATTTAAACTTTTGTTTTGGGTTCTGGTTCGGCATGAACGGGATTCATGCAATTTCTTTGATGGGGTGGAAGGCCACTTTATTATTGTTATGGTTTATAATTATATGTTATATTACTTACTGTTTCTAATTCAAATCAGTTTATAAAATCGCTTTGTGAAAACCTAGCATGTGTAGGTTAAGATTTATTACTTTATGCAAAATTGAACTATTATAACCTTCCTGTTGATAACCTTATGCATGTACAAATTCGAATCCTTTGAATAGGTTCTTTCAAACAGTTTCATTTAGTAGTTTGTATAAGTCTTGCGAGTACCTTCTGTACTCAGGTGCTTTCACCACTTGTTGCAGGTGAGGATGGTGTAATACCCCAAATATATTTTAAGTTAGAAGAAAGACTTTAGGAAGGAGAATTAATTAGAGAGAGTGAATTTTAACAGATGTTTCGAGGGGTTTTATGAGTATTTCTGACAACCTGGACTGTAGGCTCTCGGCCCACAGTATTTAGGCCCAAGTGGGAAAGACAACCGGCCATATAAAAGGGGGAACCCTAGAGCGCCCCTTTCCTCTCCTCGCCTCACCGCGCCTGCCTCGGCGTGCGGCCCCGCCACTGCTCGCTACTGCAGCCTCACCGATCTCTTGCACGTGCATGCACTACCATCGCTGCCTAGCTAGTACGGCTTACATGCATGCGGTGTAGATACTACATTGCGGTGCTAGCTAGTTAATTGGCTTGTTGCATGCAATTTATGCCGAGAGAGAGAAGGAAAGTGGAGAGAGAAGAAAAGGTAAAATATTATTTTGTTGTACGTACACTATTTAGACAAGATTATTGTCGCTTGATGATTTGTGTGGAGATGTGGAGATTGAACAAAGAGAGAGAAAGGAAGAAAAGAGAAGGAGAGATCACGGTCTTGGTACATAATCTTCACGGTTCTTCAAGAGTAAGATCGATCTCCTTTCGATTAGTCGATTTATTTGATCTTTAGTAATATCGGTATTTAGGTCTGACTAGAGCAGATCGGGTTGGGCGATGTTTTTGAGATGTTTAAAGGCCGAATCTTGTGGATATCATGGGGATATGCTCATGATCTTAGGATGATGTGACAATTGGCAATGACGTTGAAGGTTTGCGAAACACGAGTTTTGAAAAAGTTCGGTTCTGTCAGTCTCAAGCGGTCCGACCGGCCTTTGGCGGTCGACCGCTCTTGCCTCGTGTTTTAGTCTTTGGCGGTTCGATCGCTAGGTCGGCGGTCCGACCAGTTGGGTAGCGGTCTAACCGGCGTCTGATGAGCGGTCCGACCGGCAAGTTGAGTGGCATTGGAGTTTGAGGCTGGGCCAAAAATAGAGGGTGTAGGCAAGTGAGGAGATTCTACTGCACTTGGTCCCATAATTTTTGGAGCCTCCAGTCAAAAGTTCTATTCGTTTTAAATTTCCAAAGAGGTTGAGGATTTCAGTGTTGAAATTTTGGCTAAGCACTTTGGTGGCGATCCCGACTGCTACATTGGCGATCCGCCAAGGCCGGGCGGTCTCACCGGTTTTCACTTATGTCGTCAGCCCGTGTGGTGACGATGGTTGCTGATTAGGTCAAGTTCATGGGTTTCATGTCATATGTGTTGCATGATGCGTGTTTTGACTAACGTGGGTCAAGTTGTGAAGAACTTGTTCCCAAATTCGATTTGCTTGTCTATTGTTGTGCAGGTTGCTTGGTGGTCAACGACGGTCAACGGCGAGGATGATCGGGACTAGGCTTGGATAGCTGACGTTCAAAACGATCGACAATGCCGGGTGAAGTTGTTGGACTCAAGTATGGTGCAAGATGGACAAAGAAGACCGAACGGGCAGTTCGGTGCGACTGGTTGAATCAAGCGGCGCGGGGGTCGGTGCAAGTGCCATGGTGGTTTCGGTGGGAGCTGGATGGGAGAGACTTGTCGACATGATGAGAGCTGTTGGATCAACCTACACGTGGAGGAGCAAGCGAGTGCTTCGCACAATATGAACACGGCGCTTTAAAATACGTGCGTGTGTCACCCGTTTGTTTTGGGCCTTAACGGGAGCCCATTAGGGAGACTCTATTAGAAACCCTAAGCCTCCACTATAAATAGAGGAGGGAGGTGGCTGCACCTTTCCCCCGGCTTTTCGACCCTTTCATTGTTTAGAAACCCTAATTTGCTTAGGGAGAGGAGGAGTGGAGGTTAGGGTTCTAGAAAGTTGGATTGGATTTCGTGCTCATGTATTGAGTCTTTGTCATCCGTTGATGGAGTGGCTGTAAACCAATACCATATCAAATCAATCCAAACAAAGTTTCTTCAAGATGAGGTCAATTACTTTCTTTCTCTCTTTTTGATGATTTGAGTCTTTCTTTGATCCGCGAGTTTTTGCTTAGTTTCTGGACGTGATCTAGCTAGCCGTGACGTGTGGGAATACATCTAGATCATCAATATCATCAATCACCCACGAGCAAGTCTCAAGATCATATTTTCGCTTTGACTCGCTTTTGACCTAACTTCGCTCAAACCGTAAAAGGTCGAATCTTGGCAAGAATTATCACGATCGTTGCTTGGAATAGGTTTCGACATACTTAGGTAGGTGTGTGTCAAATTTCACGGTTTGGACGCATGAATCAAAAGTTTGATCAATTTGCGTTTGGTTTGTCGGGTTGTTTTCTCGTTCATCGAACCGAACGTCCGATCGCCGAGAAATCGGTCGACCGCTTGGATCGGTTCGACTGCTAGACCGACCGATCCGACCGCCCCGTGAGAGGTCGGACCGCCGATGTCTTCGTGTTTTGCTTTTGTGTTGATTTTACTGGGGTTTTGAGTTGATTCAATACAAGTCTTCCACTGGCATAATTGATTGATCTTCATAGCTTTCATAGCTATTGGAGTGAGATTCGTATTGAATTGAATTTGGGAGAAAAAGAGATCGTGCTCCTATTCACCCCCCTCTAGTCGCCTTTTCGGTCCAACAAGTGGTATCAGAGCTCGGTTAGTTCAATCTTGATCTTAACCGGTCACTGAACTTGGCGATGGATAAATACTCTTCCAAACCGCATATCTTCGATGGGCACGACTATGCCTTTTGGAAGAACCGCATGCGTGTCTTTCTTGAGAGCGAACCACGAGGTATTTGGGAGGTCGTCGAGGTCCGCTTATCTTGCCCGAGGTTGCTACGCCACCAAGCTCTTTTGGCTAATGACCGTAAGGCAAAGAATTTTCTCAGATGGTGGGCTTGGTAGACAGAATATGACAGATTTGCAATCTCGAGATCGCACATGAGATTTGGAAGACCCTCAAACCTATCATGAGGGTTCTTCCCAAATCAAACAAGTGCGTCGAGGTCTATAAAGAGAATATAACAAATTCGAGATGCGTCCTGGTGAGAGCATCGATGACATTTTCAGTCGCTTCAACACAGTGATAAATCAGATGAAGTCTGTTGGTATTGAATTTACACAGTCTGAAAATGCCATCCATCTCCTGGCTGCAATCAACACTAGGGAGTGGGAGATAAAGGCTACCGCTATTCAGGAAAATGTCAACTTCTCTGATCTGACTTTGGAGCTGCTCTATAGCAAGCTCAAGACTCATGAGATCCAGAAAGCTGACCATTCTAAGAAGGGTAACATGGCCTTGGTAGCAGACCCGCTCAAAAGAGCCTCTGATGGGTCGTTTGAGTCCTCTTCTGGTTTTTCACTTGCTTCTTTATCTACAATCCAAGAAGAGGATCTTGAGAGTATTCTTGAGCCTGAGATGACGCTTTTGATTAAGAAGTTCACACGGGCCTACAACAATATGAGAAACAAAAAGAGAGGCGGCCCTGTGACTTATTATGAGTGTGGAGAGCTTAATCACATCCGGCAAATTGCCCCAAGTGAAAGGTAAGAGCAACCACAAGGATGAAAAGCCACTTGGAAGAAGCCTCGGGCGCAAGTCCGAGTTTGATGATGCCAAGCTCGGAAGGTCGCTCACCGGTTTCTTGCCGCTCTTGGAGATCGATCCTTGAGTGATGTGGACTCGGGAGCGAGGAGGACAAGGAGGAGGAGCTCCTCAAGACAAGAAGGGAAGGCCAAGGACTTCACAGGCATGTGCTTCATGGCTGACTCCGACGATATCGATGACAACAATGAGGTATCTCCTTCTTATGATGTTCTCTTTGCTAGATGCGAAACAGTCTATGAGCAAATGATAGGTCAGGATAAAGCTTTAAAGTTCATCATGACTAAGAATGAGGAGTTAGAGTCACAAGTAAAGAAACTCACATTAGAACATGTGAATGCTAAGAGTCTTGAATCTAATGAATGTTCATCCTGCTATGCTTTACATTCTGAATTTGCTAAACTGCAATCTGCTCATGATATTGCTTTGCAACAACTTGAAAATGCTAGAACTGAGCTAATTGAAGTTAAATCTGCTCCTTGTGAAAAATGCTTAAAGTCTAGCAAATTGGTTGTTTCTGATGTGGTTGAATCTAGCTCTTGCTCTGTCTGCTTAGAACGTGAACGTGAATTACATGATGTTGTAGAAGCAGCTAGAGCTAAATATTCCAAGCTTAAGGACAGTATTAATTCTGCTACTTGTGCTTCATGTGAAGTTCTTAAGCTTGAAGTTGCTCCTTGTAAGAAGAGGTTTAATGCTAAAACTTGTGATTCATGTGTTAACCTTAGAAAAGAAATTGCTTACCTTAATGACACATTAGAAAGATTTTCTAAAGGTAAGAAACAGTTAAACATGATTCTTGACAAGTCAAAACTCCTATAAGAAGCAAGGGTTAGGATACAACTTTGCCTGTGATAAATCTAATGACATTCAAATTTTGAGAAATGGCTTAGTTGAATTTGATACCCAACCCGCAAAGATCACTTTCAAATCTGCAGGTTTTGCCCAACCATCTGCTCACCAAAAGGTGCTTCTCCCGGTGGTACCAAGTACCATTGCACCTATTGCAAGAAGGATGGGCATTTGGTTGAGTTCTCACATGTAGGTTGAAAAATGCTAAGAAAAATCTTGCTAGAATGTCACCTAATCAACCTAGAACTTTTGTGAGACATGGTAATTTAGAAAGGAAGAAACCTGATCTAGGATTTATTTCACATGCTAATCATGCTCATGCTCCTAGACAGGATAACTCTCATGTTAGAGTAATCATTGCTCACAACAGTAATTTCAAATAGAATCAAGGATAGCACTTCGCTTGCATACTACTCACGAGACATGTGTCTCGATCGGGTTCCCAAGTCATGTTTAACTAACTTGATGATTGAGACACATCGCTCTTCCAGTGCCTTGATTTTCGTGGATTGCGGAAGGAAGGACACGTGGTTTGTCGACTCACTGTTCACGCCACATGACCGGAGACTCAAAATGGTTCACCTCCTTCACGCGGTCGATAGGTGATGTTCTCATCACTTTTGGAGACAATACTCAAGGGCGGATTGAAGGAACAGAACAATCGTGGTGAACGATAATTTCATCCTAAAGGACGTCGCCCTTGTGGACAAGCTTAGGTTTAACTTACTCTCTCTCACGACTTCTTGATGATGGTTATGAGACTATATTTAAGAAAAATGCTTGTCGGTGCTTGATTACTGCTGGTGAGCTCGTTTTGGGATTTATAGAGTTGCTAGGATCTTTGGAGCTGATTTTTCCGAATCTCTTGCCGGGTTCTCTTAAATGTTTGTTTACTCCTTCTTACGAGTTCGCTTTGGCACCGACGTTTGGGGCACATTGGTTTTGATCATCCGACGCGAGTTAGCAACCTTGATCTCATGAGAGGTTTGCCCAAACTCAAAGCCGTCAAGGATGTCAGATGTGCGCCACGTAGGCATGGCAAGCAAGTTGCCCTCCACACCCTTCGATGACTTTGTCATGACCGACGGACCGGGGATTGCTTCACATGGATACCGTTGGTCCCGCTAGGGTTCGGCCAATTGGTGGCAAGTGGTACATTCTTGTCATAGTTGATGATTTTTCGAGATACACTTGGGTGTTCTTTCTTGCTTCAAGGATGAAGCTTTTGGTTTTTATCGTGATCTTGTTCTTCGTTTGGCTTCTGAATTTTCTGGTGCCTTGAGAACGATCCGCAGTGACAATGGCACGGAGTTCAAGAATGCCTCGCTTGCCTCTTTTTGTGCCGAGCGCGATTGAGCATCGCTCTCTTCTCCACACGCCCTCAACAGAATGGCGTTGTGGAAAGGAAGAACAGAACCTTAGTCGAGATGGCTAGGACGATGCTAGATGAGTATAGCACACCGAGGAGGTTTTGGGCCAAAGCTATTTCTACAGCTTGCCATATTGCAAATCGTGTCTACTTGAGACCTTCTTTGGGCAAGACTTCATATGAGCTTCGTTTTGGTAGAAAACCCTCTGTTTCTCATTTTCGAGTTTTTGGAGCTAAGTGTTTCATTCTCAAGACAGGAAACCTAGATAAATTTGAATCAAGGACTTTTGATGGTTTATTTCTGGGTTATCCTGCACATTCGAGGGGTTTTCGGGTTTTTAATGTTGAAACTAACATTGTCTAGGAGACATGCAATGTCGGGCTTTGATGAGACTAGCCCTAGAGCTAGATCCGACATTTCAGTGATACAGTGTGAAAGCATTTTGTGGAGGAAGATGATGACGGTCGATATTTGTCCTCCACTGCTGCTCTGAGGCTCTGCCCAAGTTCCGAACTCATTTGATCGCTTCACCTCCAATTGAGGCTCTGCGCGATCTTCTTCATCAACAAGACTGCGGAGGTTGAGGAGATATTGTCTCCCGGCGCTCCACTTCATATTCGAGGCATCATCCTCCTGGATCGATGATTGGTAATCTTAATGAGCGAGTCACTCGCCGAGGTATCACGATCCAAGTCTCTACTCTCATTCTCGCATTTGTTGCTTCTTTCGAACCCGCGATATATCACATGCGTTATCCGATTCTAGTCAAGGTTAATGCCATGCATGAGGAGTTAGAGAATTTTGAGAGGAATAAGGTCGGAATCTAGTAGAACCTCCTAGTGGTCATAATGTGATAGGAACCCGTTAGGTGTTCAAAAATAAACAAAATGAGGATGGTTCGTGGTTAGAAACAAGGCTAGATTGGTAGCTCGTGGTTTTAGCCAAGTTGAGGGGTTAGACTTTGATGAGACATTTGCTCTGTTACTAGATTGGAAGCCATTCGCATTCTCGCTTGCATTCGCGCTTCTAAGGGCTTTAGATTATATCGGATGGATGTTAAGAGTGTCTTTTGAATGGTTTTATAGAGGAGGAAGTGTATGTTAGACAACCCTGTGCTTTGAGAATCCCAAGCATCCACATCATGTTTTCAAGCTATCCAAAGCCTTGTATGGTCTTAAGCAAGCCTCTAGTCGCCTTTTCTGGTATGATAGACTTAAGACCTTTTTGCTTAAGAATGATTTTGAGATGGGTAAGGTAGACAAGACCCTGTTCATCCTTAGGCGTGGCAATGACTTCCTGCTTGCTCAGATTTATGTAGATGATATTATCTTTGGTGGTTCTTCACATGCTCTTGTTTCTAGTTTTTTTGAGACCATGTCCAGGGAATTTGAGATGAGTATGATGGGAGAACTCAACTACTTCGGGCTTCAAATCAAGCAATGCAAGGAATGGATCTTCATCCATCGCACGGCGAAGTACACCAAGGATCCGCTCAAACGCTTGAGATGGGTGATCGCAAGTTTCATCGCCACTCCCATGGCGACTTCGATCGCTTTGGATCCGGATGAGGAAGGAGAAGCCGTGGATCAACGCGAGTATCGCAAAGATGATCGGTTCCTCTCGCATGCACTGACGGCCTCAAGACCGACATCCAATTCACGATGCCCTCGTGCAAGGTTTCAGCGCCTCCGAGGACTTCCCATCGCCAAGCCATTAAGCACATCTTCGTATTTACACTCTACCCTCCAAGATGGCATTTGGTATTCCCGCTCGTCTTCCTTGTCTATTCGGGGTTTTCGATTCGATTTTATGGTGTCGGCTAGATAGGAAGAGTACCTCGTGCACTTGTCACTTCCTAGGCACTTCTCTTGTCTCTTGGTCTTCTAGGAAGCAGTCTTACATTGCACAATCCATCACAAAACCAATATGTAGGCTGCTTTGCTAGTTGTTTGTAGTCGATTTTGTGGATGGTGTCCACTCTAAGGATTTTGGGTTGGCATTTGATAGTGTTCCTCTTTTCGTGATAACACTTCTGCGACAACATTTGATGCGGCGCAAATACCGCCTACTAATATTATTTGTGTTTCTAATAATTCTTGTGCATGATTATTGACAATAACAATGAGCATGACATTATCAAGATCTGCTACAGGCACGAGGATGTCACGATATCTGCTTTGCTATACATGCGTGTAGAGATGACCATGACCGTGTGCATGGTCGGGCATCAATAGTGCATGGAGTATATGATGATGCGGCCACGAGTACTAACCATACTACTGAACTTAATTCTTGTGTACAAATTGTTACGCATGAATTAATTTTAGAATTTTCTGAGAAGAAAGAAGAGAAGGTACATGTGCATGCAATGCATGATCCAAGTGCAAGTGCAACACATGGAGTTCACGTGGTGCATGAATTCAAAAGGCAAAGAATAGTGCATGGAGTACACGTTCACAGCAAGGAAGGCAATTGTAAAAGAACAATCAGAAGGAGATTTTCTTGGAGATAAGGTGGAAAGAAATTGGTTTGAATCACAGAAATCGGAAGCAAGCCAACGATGGAAGAATCTTGGGCCATGCACGCTTTTTTCCTACGTGATATGGGGTGGGGTCCACCTATGACCAAATCAACCAAGCCATCAAACAACTCAATAAATCGAAGCAGTACTGCGATATTTTCCATAGCATGCGAATTTCTTTAGTATTAGCTTAAATTGCACATGTGTGCACGTACATGAGATTTTTTGGTTGCTAGCATGAGTCGGTTTATGTGCGTGTGTTTTGGTATTAGGCCAAACCAATGTAAGGCTATAAAAGCCAAGGTATTGCATCATTGTAAGGGAGTTAAGTTTTGAGTTATGAAATAAAACACGTAGCGTGTTGGCCTTCTACCGTTAGGGTTCATCCTCGTTCTTGGTGTGTTCTTGTGAATTCCAATCTTGGATTTCATCGTGGCGTGGTGGTTTCTAGTCGTGGTGCTAGGAGTTGCTCGTTGGATCTTTGATCCCTATTTCTCGCTCGTGTCTTCGGTGTGCGCGGGCGTGAGATTTATTTATCCAGAACGGATTGTTGTTTCGGATTCTTGCTCACGCAGCATGCTATCGCTCACGCGTATGCTCCGCTCATCCGACGCTAAAAGAAGAAGCCGACGCACTCATCGATCTTCGAGTTCCACCGTGAAAGATCGGGCAACCCACGGATTTAATCTCGCCGAGGTTGATCCGCATCGTGGTATCGAGCGCCGATTGTTCACGGTCTTCGAGACTTGCGACTTGGATCATCGAGGTCCTTTCCTTTGATTTGCCTACTGTGGTGTCGCCGGATCAAGGAGTTGCTAGTTTTGCGTGGGATCTTTTGATTGCAAATGAGTACATCTTTTTCTCGTTGTTGCCGATCGGTTGAGCTTTGTGGAAGCATTCATCGATCCAATCTAATTCTGAAATTGCTGTTGTTACGTGAGAAAAGGCGAGTTTCGTTGTCCGGTGATTGTTTCGAATTGACATCGTGTCCAGTTCTATCACTTCTTGCCGTAGAGAGAAGCAACGCCGATTCAATACCATTTCGAATTTTTATTGCCTCTCATCGAGTGCATTCCATAGTTGGTGAATATTTTATTTGGTATGCCTAATCTCATTGGTTAAACCGAATTGTTTATTGGCATACTATCCAGCGTGGGAATCAAGTTGAGTTGGTGGTGCTTATTTTCACCGTGAGAAAGGGTCGCCGTGGTCTCTTGATCTGCCGGAATTGACGCCCATTGTCACGACCGTCTACTTGCCGGTGAAAGTAGTTCGAGGACTTCAATTATCAACTTCCAATTGTTTATTACTTGGTGCTATTGATTATTTCGGTTTGCTAGCCGAGAACCGATCTGTTATTGCTTCTTGTTCCGTGATTTAAATAATTTGATCATCAATTTTGGTGCTGCTGTTCTTGACCGAACTAAGACGACAGAGCGATGGTTGCTCATGGTGGATTCGTGCCGGCTACCTTAGCCGATGCAAAGTTCTTGAAGATGCTACCACCGACCATGCCGGCTTAGCAACAAGAACTACTTTAGAAGAATACTTCATTTGGGAGGAAGCAATGGAGCAATTCTTCAAACATCACAATTTCTCTTCTATCGTGAAGATGAGAATTGCGAAAAGAACCTTTGGCGATGAGGTTCGCAGATGGTGGGACAACATGCAAGAAGATCGTGATCGAAGAGATGAGCCATGGTGTACCACATGGGAGGAGATGAAGGTGTTGACACGACATCAATTCGTGTCGCCACCACGCAAGCCCACGAAGAAGAAGACAAAGGAGATCGAGCTCGCTGAAATTTTTCCACTCCGCTCAATCTATCCATCAAGATCTCAAGATCAACTCGAAACCGAGGACGGTTTCGCTTGAAGGAGGAGGATGATGCGCGCAAATACCGTCTACTAATATTATTTGTGTTTCTAATAATTCTTGTGCACAGATTATTGACAATAACAATGAGCATGACATTATCAAGATCAAGCATAAAGCACGAGGATGTCACGATATCTTTGCGCTATACATGCGTGTAGAGATGACCATGACCGTGTGCATGGTCGGGCATCAATAGTGCATGGAGTATATGATGATGCGATCACGAGTACTAACCATACTATCGAACTTAATTCTTGTGTACAAATTGTTACGCATGAATTAATTTTAGAATTTTCGAGAAGAAAGAAGAGAAGGTACATGTGCATGCAATGCATGATCCAAGTGCAAGTGCAACACATGGAGTTCACGTGGTGCATGAATTCAAAAGGCAAAGAATAGTGCATGGAGTACACGTTCACAGCAAGGAAGGCAATTCGAAAAGAACAATCGGGAAGGAGATTTTCTTGGAGATAAGGTGGAAAGAAATCGGTTTGAATCACAGAAATCGGGAAGCAAGCCAACGCATGGAAGAATCTTGGGCCATGCACGTTTCTTTCCCTACGTGATATGGGGTGGGGTCCACCTATGACCAAATCAACCAAGCCATCAAACAACTCAATAAATCGTGAAGCCAGTACTGATATTTTCCATAGCATGCAATTTCTCGCTTTAGTATTAGCTTAAATTGCACAT